>RYFJ01002240.1:0-145852 GCA_003991445.1 Oryza meyeriana var. granulata
TGCTCGACGGCGACGGGTTCGACGGAACGTCAGGCACCGACGCGGACAGGCGGGCGTCCCGGTCCGAGCGTCGGAAGGAGGAAAAAAGAAGATGGCATTGGGACGACGGGGATGCCACCGGCCGCGGTAGACGGGATGGACGATACCACGCGGACCTCTTTGTCGGCGGCCAGCAGAGACAAGCCGCGACGGCGGCGAACAGCGCACGGGAGGGCAAACGGCGGCTTCCAGAGAGAGAGGAGAGGAACGGCGCGAGCATGCTTCGCCATACGGACTTCACCGACGGTGGGATCGAAGACGGATGACGGCGGCGATGTCCGACACGACCCGAAGCCGAGGGAGGAGCGGACCGTGCCCCGATTGACTGCTGACGTGGTAGAGGACTAAAGACGCGACAAAAGCAAGGAGGAGGGAGGTGGTACGAGGGATGCTCACCGGAAAGAGACAAACCGACCGCTGGCCGCCTCCCACGACGGGCCGCGTCGGAAGGACAGCGACGTGGCAGATGAGAAAAACAGGGCGGCTCCGCAGAGCGACGGCGCTTAGGAGCGGACAGAGGCGCAGCGGCGTGTCCGGCGAGGCGAGCGAGGCAGGGCGAAAGCAACTAGCGACGGTGGAGCAGCGCAGAGAGCCGCAGCGCGGCGGGCAGAGGCTGTAGACGGCGCGCGGCACGACGGAGGGTGGTGGCGGCGGCGCTCTTCCTCGGGGCGGCGGCAGCCTGGCGGCGTGGAAGAGGCAAGCCGGCTAGGGGGCACAGGGGCAGTGGCGGCAGCATATATAAAGGGCTTGGCTCCGGTGCGGCCACCGGAGGCGGCGACGCGGGCGCGAATTAGCGGCGCGGTTCGGAAGGAGCGCAGGACGGCCACGGGTTGATAGACGGCGCAGGGCCAGCCGGAGGCCGAGGGGGCTCGGGTGCCGGGGTAGGCAACACCCCGACGGCGCGGGGCCGAGAGCGGGCGCCGCGTGCGGCGCGTGGCGGAGGCCGCCGAGAGTAGCGCGAGGGGGCGCAGGAGAGGGCACTGGGGCACCGGGCAGGGAGAGGCACGGGCAATCAGGACGAGAAGGAAGAAAGAAAGGGGAAAAAGGGAAGGAAGGGTCTTCTGAAAAAATTCCAAATTGGAAAATTGGGAATTTATAAATTCGAAGATTATTTCTTGAATTGAAGAATTTGTAAAGAAATATACGGAATTTTTTGAGGAATTGATTTTATTCGATAAAAGGGAAATGATAATCCGAGGTCTGTCAGATTTGAAAACTAGGGATTTTGCCTGGAGTCGACCTTTTGAAAATCAAAGATTCGGGGAACCGAACAAAACCCCGAGAAAGTTTACAAAGGGATTTGATAGAGAACTGACCCAAGCAAAGGGAATTGGGGAATTTATCTCAAAAGAGGCGGATATAGATGTTTCGATTACAAAGGATCTCGAATTTGGGAGTCCAAAAGAGGTCTAGAGTTTCAAAAATGAATAAAATCCAGTAACTCCGAATTTAGATTTGTAGGTGACTTTAGGGATCTGGGACGACACAAACCCTCAGCAGAAAAAGAAGTCAGAGTTCACAAGATGAACGGGGGAGACTTCAAAAGGACTGAATTAGAACGGACCCGAACGGGGAAATGGAAAAAGGATTTATTTTATATTTAAATTACTTTAGTGATCTGTAGTATTAAAATTTATTCTGTTAAAGCTCCGAAAAATCCAAAGAAAATTTTCAGGGAGAGTTTTTAAAATCCACGGCATTTTACCAGGAGTAAATGCCACCATGAAAACACGAGGGATGGTTTTATCATTGTAATAACTTAAATGCTTTAAAATAAACTCCGACCAAAACCCCTGGAATATAAAAAGCATTCCAAGTATTTATTTTAAAAGAAAACTCGCGGGATTTTTAATGATTGGAAATTTCAAAATTTTATTCAAACTCTTTTCTCAAACAAAGATTTTCTATGTGTGTTCTTTATTCCATTTAACCCACGATAATTTTTAATTAAGACGATTTTCAGGGCGTTACATATACCTTTAAGAAGACCAATAGGGCCCTAGCGTGGTCAAACTACTATCCAAAGGTTAGACCAGTTGGCTCGCATGGGGAGCTAGCTATAACCTACCTTTGGTATGGCTTTAGGTCAGCTAAAGACTTATTAACACAATTTAGGCCCATTCTAGGATTTGGCCTTCCATTTTTCGCTCTTATCATGATGGCAACGGGGTGCCCGATCTTCCGTCAGGTATGGAGAACTCTCGATTTGGTGGAGAATTGACACTTACGATCCGGCTTCGTGATCAACAAGACCTGAACCCGTACAACACAGCGCACCACGTGCTCCTCTTGTTATCAAACCGTGCGCTGCCCGGTTTGACCTCGCCACAAAGGCTAAATCTCTGCATGCGAATCGAAGAACACACAAGCAAGAACAAGAAAGATTGCAACTCAACTTGCAGATGAATGATTATACTATCGAAGTTGGGGTCTCAAAAACCGATAAACGGCGAAACTGTTCAAAGACAGATTAATCTAAGCAAAACCCGACTCTAAACGATCACGGCTACTGTATATATATGAGTTGGGACGTTCTAGGGTTAACCCTAGATCACACATCCCTTGGGCTTAGCCCACGACACAATTACAAGGCCCAAGGCCCAAAATAGACTCGGACTGGAAGAGGTACGTGTCTTATTTTGATGATTTCGGACAGCTCAGGAGGAATTTTGATGTGGGACTAAAACCATCTGAATGTAGACTCCATAAGCTTTCCAACAAGTATTCATGGGCCCCGAAAGTCCTTCTGGATCAGCGGCTAGGTCCGTTTGAAGTTGATGCTATCAGGAGGCCGAATCCGAATCCAAAACGTGCAAAATTTCATCTCTTGCTTTCTATGGACCAAAAGTGACATGATGATGTAGGAGTAGACTTAGGTAAGGTTTTGGTTTGGTCCCCAATCAACTTCTTTGATTATCCATGCGTTCCTTGCGCTCGGTCTCTTTCCCTTCACCCAAGCAAGTATCTCTGCAAACGAGAACACACAAAATTCATGGTGCAGTAACGACTGTTCAAATATATAATATGTAAATATTACGTAAAAAGTATGCACCTTTGGTTGATAAATACATAAGGTAGCTATGGTCATATCCGAGCTAGTGATGCCTTCATCATCCTCCCCTATTTGATTGGAAACTGTCGCGGTTTTACCTTGTCATTAAGCCTGATGAACATACCTTTATCTTTTACAACATAGGGTGAGGTAGTGTTGTGCATATGGTTGGATTCTGAAATTTTAAACACGAAGAAACTTAGTAGTGTCGTGCAGCTCACAACACTCCCCTTCTTGCAAACCAACCTGCAACTTATTTAAACAACTAGAGGAACTAGTGATGCGCCTGGGTGCCCGATCTTCCGATAGGTTCGATTTAGCGACGTGAAGATGTTCACGTTTTGAGGCTTCTGATCAGCGATCGTCACCTCGCAACCGCTACACCCACACGTCTAGTTGTTATCAACCATGCTCTCACGTAGTCGACCTCACCACGAAGGTTTTAACCCTGCAAGCAATCGAAGAAACTCACAAGAACAAGGAAGAACGCAATCTGAATTGCAGATGAATATTTAGCACACGAAATTGGGGTTCTGCAAACCGATCTAGACAACAAAACTGCAATGGTAGAATAATCTAAGCAAAACCCGCCTCTAAACGATGACGGCTACTATATATATGTGAGTTGGGACATCCTAGGGTTAACCCTAGATCGCACACCTATTGGGCTTGGCCCACGACACAATTACAAGGCCCAAGGCCCAAAATAGACTCGGACTGGAAGAGGTACGTGTCTTGTTTCGATGATTTCGGACAGTTTAGGAGGAATTTTGATGTGGGATCAAAACCATCTGAAAGTAGACTCCATAAGGTTTCCAACAAGTACTCATGGGCCCCGAGAGTCCTTCTGGATTAGCGGATAGGTCCGTTTAAAGTTGATGCTGTCAGGAGGCCCGAATCCGAATCCAAAACGTACAGAACTTCATCTCTTGCCTTCATGTACCAAAAGTAACGTGGTGATGTAGGAGTAGACTTGGGTAAGGTTTTGCTTTGGTCCCCAATCAACTTCTTTTATCATCCATGTGTTCCTTGCGTTCGGTCCCTTTCTCTTCACCCAAGCAAGTATCTCTACAAATGAGCATACACAAAACTCATGGTGCAGTAACGGCTGTTCAAATATATAACACGTAAATCTTACTAGAAAATATGTACCTTTGGTTGATGAATACATAAGATAGCTATGGTCATATCCAAGCTAGTGATGTCCTCATCATTCTCCCCTTCTTGATTGGAAACCGTCCGCGGTTTCATCTTGTCATTAAGCCTGATGAACATATCTTTATCTTTCACAATATAGGGTAAAGTAGTGTTGTGCATATAGTTGGATTCTGAAATTTTAAACACGAAGAACACTTTGTAGTGTCGTGCAGCTTACAACACTCCCCTTCTTGTAAACCAACTTGCAACTCATTTAAACAACTAGAGGAACTAGATAGAGAATTATTTATACTCATGCGGTACTCTAGACAAGACATGTCATTATGAAAAGGAGGTATATTAAAATTCGAACAAATGTATACTCTATGCACATTATATTCTCCTTTATTATTATAATTATCAATAACATGGAAAATCACATAAGAAGGACATGGCAAATCAGATCTAGCAAATAATTTCTTCTCTAAACAATTAAGTGGACAAAGATCATCAAATAGAATATAGCCCCAGGTATTAAAAGAAGATAACAATTTAAACTCTTCATTCTCGCTAGCAATGTGAACAACATGTCTAAAATTAGCACATGGTGGTTCAACAACATTACTAACATGTTCATTTACTAGTTGTGGTATGGATATAAGTGAAGCATTGCACAACTCTTCTTTATCACAAGAAATAGGAATCAAATCATCGTGTGACAAAGGTAATTTACCACACGATTCCATTGGTGATTGCTCTAAACTAACATGATTAGTGGATATATATAGCACATCAGAATTGTCCATACCTTGAGTGAATGTAGCACTATTTCTGTTACCTTTGTTCTCATTTTCAAAAACTGTTGGTGCACTCTTAATTAAAACATCTTGAAACATGTATGGAATAATAGGTGGATCTTCTTTCTCTATGTCTCTCTTCTTTTTCTCATTACCTTAGCTCTTCTCAGATACCTGCAAAATATCAGTGCCCAATGCAATATGTTCGTTTTGCAATAACTCAGGTTTAGGTGGAGTCATCAAAACATTAGTATTATTACATTTATTTCTCAAAATCTCATGGTTTTTAATCTTTTCCCTCTCAAGATCATCTTTCAAAATTTCAGCGGGGGACATAGGTAGCAACTTGAATTTCTTGCCATTATGTGTGAAATTGTACGTGTTGGTTCTACCACGGTGCACAACATCTCTATCATATTCCTAATGTCTACCCAAAAGTAGAGAACGTGCTTACATTGGAACAACGTCGAATATGGCACTATCATGATAATTGCCTACTGAAAACTCTACTTTTACAATTTTACTTACCTTCAACTTACTGCAAGAATTGAACCACTGGATGTAATAAGACCGAGGATGCGGTTGCATCGGCAATCCAAGCTTCTCGACCATATTTAAACTTACCAAGTTGCTACAGCTCTCGTTATCAATGATAACACGGCATGCTCGATTCATAACCAAAAACCATGATTGGAACAAATTATGGCATTGATTTTGCTCCGCTTTCTCCATTTGAGAACTTAGCACTCGTTGTACCAAAGTACTTTCATTATCCTGCAAAAGATTAGTCACAGAAGAAGGGACAACAAGGGGTTGCTTCTCTAAATGACACACTTTGTTTTTGTAAGCAAAATTCTAAGATGGAGAAACAAATTTCTCTCGCATAAGCATTTTCATATCATTCCAAGTTTGAGGCAATCTATCATGTGAAGACGTTATTAAATTTTTTCACCATATTAAAGCATGAGAAGTCAATACACTAGTAGCATTCTTAATCTTTTGTTTATCACACATATGATAATGAGAAAAAATTTTATCAATCGCAACTTCCAAACTCATGTATGCTTCAGCACCAAATCCATTATACGAAAGGGAGATGACACAATCTTATCTTCACTTGTCGAAGATAATGTAGCAGCTATGGTAGGGCTCTCATCCAAATTCTTCGTCTTCTTTTCGTCCTTGGTGTGAACTATCATAGTTAGTGGAAGACAAGAAGAAACAGTAGCTGGCTGCTGATGTCGTCTCAATTGTGCATATTTACCAAGGAGACCTTTCGTGCTCTCAGCTATCGCCTGAAGGTCTTGTTGTATAGAGTCCATGCTATGTCATTACAATCCTGCCACTGTTAGTAGAAAATAGAAAATAACACAAAAGCTTTATCCCTATCAACTACTAGGTAGTGGACAGTGGAATCACACACTCTCAAGCAACCAAAAGCGTCTTACCGAACTCTTATGATATTCTTACCGATTGAAGCAGGTGGTACGACCGGAGAGGTGGGATGTTGACAGCGGTGAGTGTTGCGATTGCTCGGATCAAATCTGTACTGATAAGATGTTTGTGGATCTCGAGAGGCTCAAAAGTATGGTAGCAAGGATTAGCAAAAATTAATAACAGAATAGCAAAACTGAATAAGTGTTCCAAATACTTGTAGCAGTCGCTAGCCGAGACACGTTCCTAGAACCAGCCAAACAAGTGAGAGTAAGAAACAAAAGACTTAGGACAACTCTCACTCACCAAGTTTCTCGAAAATCTTGAAAGATCAGCTCAGAAAGACTACTCACTGAAAACAACTCTCTATCCTTTTCTTTTTCTTTTTTTCTCTTCTCTTTTCTTTCTTTTTTTTCTCTTCTAGGAGTACACCTAGAACACAAGAAGCAACCACAAAAATTGGCAGCTCAATATAATACACGGAGTGACCGTGGAAAAACACGCAGAGGCGCTCTGAAAAGCGTGTAGGAACTTCGGAGCTTGAAAACTCAGTCTTGCAGGCTAAATTTCATGATTTTAGATCGGCCGAACCTGACGTTGTCAGGGAGGAGTGGATCTAAAATTTTTTGTAGATGTCCGCAGATATAAAATTTGCCCAATTCGGAGTCTGTATGCAAAAGTTATGGTTGTTTTAAGATAGGTAGCCCGAACTAGGGTTTTGTAGCTCAACCCTGTTGCTCCGGCTAGAGTATAAGTGCCAATAGGTCAAGCGGGGCTGACAAGGAGGCTAGCAATGCAGGGCGATTGACACAAGGTGGCTTGCAACCTATCTAAAAAGGCTTGCGAAAGCAGGTTAAAAGCTCAAGGCGGCTTACAGTCCAAAACCGAGTAGAACTCGATCTCTCAAGGTAGGCTCTCGTGCAATGCAAAAGTTAGAACAAGAACCATGGACACGACTCTAAACCAGTGACCGCTAACTTGACCTAGGACACAGACTCAACAAAGTGAAATTGAAATAAATTTTTCAAAGGCACAAAGGGGTTTGGACAGGGGTGTTGACGCCGAAAATCACCGGCAGCGTCGGGGATGAGCTGATGATATGGTTCGGCGTCTGGAGACACGCGAAGGCCTGGGAGATTTGCTTAACTCCAGTGCAGGTCCTAAATCTTGAGGTTCGTAGGCGTGCCAGTCAATTTGACCCTGCAATTGACAAGGAGATAGAAAATATTAGATCATTGAGCCAATCGGCTGGAAGCCGAATTGGACTCACCCCATCGGCCGATGGCCGATATAGACAAAGCACTTATACATCGACTAGGAGCTGATGATGGCATAGATGGATAAGATAAATATACCATGTGGCTAAGAAACCAATAACAATGTAAATAAACTAACCGATTACTAACATGAAGCGTATCGGCCGGAAAGCCAATAACGGTGTAGCGTGCCAAAAAACGTGTAGCAGTGCAATCGGCCTTAATTAACAAAAGATAACCTATCGGTTAGGCACTCCGATAGAACATTGCATAAGTATCCATCGGCTCATTAAGGATAGAATTATTATCACCAGTATAATAGATCGGACCTAACCGTTGCAGCAGACTGACGATGATAACAGAACCTCGATGGGCCGATAGATCTAATGCAATCGTGATGTGATATATGATAACTTATCGGCTATACATCTGTTGACGCCGAAAACCCGCTGGGGGCCGTCCGGTGTCTGGGTGACACGCGAAGGCCTGGGAGATCTGCTTAGCTCCAGTGCAGGTCCTAAAGTCTTGAGGTTCGCAGGCGTGCCAGTCAATTTGACCCTGTAATTGACAAGGAGAAGGGAATGTTAAATTCGCGAGCCAATCGGCTGGAAGCCGGCTTGGACTCATCTCATCGGCTGATGGCCGATATGCACTGTAGCATTTATACATTGGCTTAAAGCCGATGACGGCAGGAGCAATAGCATAATAATAAACAAGTATCGCGCTAGCCGATCATCGAAGGGATACTCAAAAACCGGCTATAAACTTGATAAAATAAATAGGCATAATGCGTAAGTAAATAAATCAAATAAACTCTAGCCGATCATAGTTTAGTGTTACTGGTATTGTCGTGAAAATGTGCCCGTGCCCGGGCCCTTGCTCCTATCGGCCCCCGGGGTCTTCATCCGTTGTCCGGGCTCATGTCCAGGTACTTACCTAAGCTCGTGCCCGGGACTTCGTCTGGGATCGTGCCCGGGAACCTGCTCGTACTTGCATTTGGGTCGGCAGAATGAACTAATCGGCTAGCCCTTAGCCGATCGTAACAATAATGCAGGCAAGAATATGTGATAAGGCATGCAAAAATATAAATGATAGATAATTGACAATCCAGCCGACTATAGAACAGAACGATTATAAAATAAGATAATGAATAAATGTAGTTGGCTTCAACAGATAACTTATCGGCTAAGCACTCCGATAACAGCATCGCATAACACCCATCGGCTTATCAAGAGTAAGGCTATTATCGTCAGTCTAGTAGATCGGACCCAACCGTTGCAGCACAGACCGACAATGATAACGATACCTCAATGGGCCGATAAATATAGTGCGATCGGGATGAAGATAACTTACCGGCTATACACCCCGATAAGACGCCTGCGCATAAAGCATCGGCTTAGCAGGATCGGTTTATCGCTAGCAGTTTAGTAGGTCGGACCCAACCGATGCAGCATAAACTGATGATAAACCACTCCCAGTAAGCCGATACGATCTACGCACTCGTGATGTGATATACCTAATCAATCTATGAGGTCAAACTGAACTGATGCAGCCATAGATAAACTAAATATATCATGGTAAGCCGACTACCATAAACCGACTAGAATATCGGACCTAACCGAGGAAGTCCTAGCTGATAGGTAGCCGGGGTAACGAGACTTACCCTCTCGCAGGAGTTCGGACCTAACCGATGCAGCCCGGCTCGAGAAGCAGGATCCCGTCGAAGGGGTGGCGATGCGCCGAATTTTGTATTGATCGAGTGATTGATGATTTACAAGGTGCCCGGGCGTACGTATTTATACCCCGAGTTACATGAGTCCTTATAGGACACGATACATGATTTCCTATCCAAAACACAAAACGCTAGCTAATCCTGACCGGACACGAGGTCAGGTTTCCTAAAGATAAACACCTGCCTAATTAATAGGTACAGTAAATAACTGCCAAGTAACGGTCTTCACGGCTCCTTCCTGATTCCGGTCTTTTCTCCGTCTGTTGACTGTAATCCCTCCTTTAACCGAAACTGATACAGGGCCTTACCAAATTTTGGCGTTAACACATGCCCCCCAATTTCGGAATTCTTCTATAGGATTTCGAAATTCTTTCATCTTTGGGCCTCCAGATTTCTCCCATACCGAGGCGGCCCAAGATAGCCTACTTGCCATAAATATTTGAAACAGTGCCAACGGCCTCGATTCCAGCTCGGTTGTCATACCTCTATAAAAACGCTGTCGGAGGATTAAACCTCGACGGCGGGAAATCGGGAGACCCCCCTTTTGAGATTCGGCCAGGGGAGTAGTTCTCAGGCGAAGCCGGCTTCGGGTGGAAGAAGATGAATCAGCGCTCGCGACAGAAACAGAGGGGCCCGAGCTGGAGACAGAAAGGTCCGGACCGTCCGAATCGGGTCTGGACCGTCCGATCTGTTGTGACCACGCGGGAGATAGATCGACAGTCCGAAAGGCGAAGAACCGCGGCGCACCGAGGAGACAGGGGGATTTATACAGGTTCGGGCCGCCGGAGCGTAATACCCTACTCCTGTGTTTTGGATTATGAGAGAGAGAGATGAATGTGGAGCGGAGTTTACAAGGAGGATCCCGGGAGCTCGAAAGCTCACCGGGAACCCGGAGGTGGCATCGGTCGTTCTACCAGCGACCGGACTCGAGGAAGGAGGAGGAGATCTCTGTTGTCTAAGACTGGAGCTTGAGCTGCTTGCCTTCGTCTACGGCATGGATCCTCCTTTATAGGCGAGGGGAGTCCACAGTGCCGGTACGCGGAAGGAGATATTTTCCGGTGAGGTCTCCTGTGCGCCCCTCCGCCTGCGACACCCACGCCGGAGTTGGAGGAGCGTCCCGTCGCCCCTGTCCGCCTGCAACGCCCACGCCGGAGTTGGAGGAATGTCCCGTCGCTCACCTCCCCACCAGCCGTGCCCACGCCGGAGCAGGTATGCAGCGGGCGGTAGACTCGTGAGGATGTGATGGGCGTCTGGTCGTCTGGTCGACGGAGCGGGAGACGTGACGGCGCACGCCTCAAGTCAAAACTCTGACTGTGAACAGCGATTGCACAGTGAAAGGAGCCTCCGTAGTCAAAAAGGTTCTGACTGTACAGGAGCGGGCGACAGGCGTGTCTTGTCGCCTCATCGTTAATGTGGGTAGTTCAACCGGTGCTGTCTACTGAAGAAGCCGATCCAGGAGAGGCACTCGGGAGAAGCCGTAGCCGATCAACTCGGGAGGTGCCGATCCCTGCCGGGGAAGCGATGCCGATCGCCTCAGTCGGGGAGAAGCCGAGTCCCCCGTCGGCACCCGGGACTCGGGACTGAGGCAGCGGCACCCGGGCCCGGGGCGGGGCAGTCGGCTCCCGGACCGGGGGCCAGTTGGGGAGAACACTCGGAGCGGTGGTTCCCGGGCTCTAGGTTCTTAGCTGGAGAATAACCGTAGTCGGCTATCACTGGTGTAGATTGTGGACCCTGGTGGAGCTGACGTGGCTGAAGACCCACGCGTCCCCAGGGCATGTGGGACCCCCTGTCCTATCTTGCCGACAGTGGCCCCTGGCCCTGTTGCTAGGCCGGAACCGCTCCGGGTAGGAACGGGGCTATGTCTTGAAGAAATGAGGGGACACTGGGTCCGCCTGGTTCGCCATGGACCTCCCGAGAAGGAAGCGTCTGGTCCCAAGAGGCCGGGCTCGCGTCTCGGGGGTGTGCATCGCTGCGCGCGAGGAGGTCGCGGTAGTTCGGGAGGAAGTCACGGTGGTTCGCGAGGTGTTCGCGGCAGGTCGCGAGGTGGTCGCGAGGAAGTGCGGGAGGCCGTGGTTGAATCCGCTGCCCCGGAGGCAGGGTTCTTTGACCGCGGCGAACATCTTGTAGAGCCGATGCCTGACGAAGAGGTTGAGAAAGACGTCGGTTTCCTTCAGACGCCATACGCGGGCGCCTTCGGGGCCCGGGGGCCGTCCATGCCCCGGGGCGCTCCTCTTCCGACGTCGCCCGGGGTCCGGTCAAAGGTACGCCGGTGACTGTCCTCCGAACAATCAGGGCCTCGCTTGTGCTTGCGTCCCGGGTTTGCCTGTCTTGTACAAAGAGAGACATTTGTATATGTATATGATCATGTTTATATTTTCGTACCTTGGTTTATTGTGTTGTTCGGAGGTTGCTGGTATTCGGGGCCTCGTGTCCGGGAGCCGGATACCAGGCCGATCTTGACAGCGGGAGCCGGCAGTGTGAACAACCGCCGGGCCCGAGGCCCTTAGCCGGGGCCTAGCCACAGCCGCTTGCCCCGGGAGCTCGGTCCCCAGGCAGCGATCGTGATGGTCTCCCGCCCCGGGGACCCGTCCCCGGGGCGCAAGCATCCGGACGCGGGCCTTCCGGAGTGATAAAGTCCATAGCTCCGTTCCCTTCCGTCTTGCGGATCCGGGGGCCTTCCGTGCCCCCGGGCGTCGCCGGCCGAGGGGGCACAGCGATACCGCGACGACAGGCTCTACATGATGAACCGTGAGAGCACTTGGCTCGTCCCCTTGTCCATTCCATGCTGCGAGCCATTGCAGTCTACCACCTACCTGGGGGCCCCTCTTCGCGGTTGCGACCGAGTGGAGGAAAGGATTGCGCATAAGAATCTGCCCCTAGCAGCGGTAAAAAAACCGAGCCGAAAGCCAACCTAGAGCGGACACCGTAAGCCGGGAGCTTAGACGATGTCCAGGTTTAGCAGATGGGATACGGTAGCTCACTGGTAGGGAACAGTATGCTTAGGCGCAACACCCAGCCACCGCACGGGTGCGACCCGATTATGCCCCCAGGGGAGATTGCCATGATAGCGACATAAGGAAGGATGAAGGGCACGAGCCCGGAAACGATAATAAAATTATTACTATGAGGAAAGCGAATACACACGGGCCCGGCCTTGGTCAGCGCGCGAGTTTAGAGGCACTTACAGGATGTGTTTCTGATAAGATTTGTGAGGATGCTCCCAGGCTTACCGAGCTCGGTTGGAAGTCCCGATTCACTAGGGAGGCTCTTCCGCGGGGGGAAGATTTCATTCCGATCCGTACGAAAAAAAATACGGCTGGAGATTCAAACCCCAACCCGATGCGACCGGACCCGAAACCTTACGCTAAAGATAGCGCTTGAGGCCCTGCTGGTAACGAGCGACGCGGAGCGGTGAGCGCGCCACCTTCGTTCCTCGAGGAAGTCGAGGCTGCCGAGCTGCATATTTGTCGTAGTTGATGTTTGTCGATGTAGGCTGTACCCGAGAGCCGTGACGAAGAGGGATTCTGGCGACAGAACGGCTTCGGCCCGGTACACCAGGGAAGAAATGAGGTCTCCCCGGGCGCCCAGCTTGGTGTGGTATGAACCGTCCCCAGAACCGCCGGGGCAAAGGTCTACTCTACACATAGGGAAAGTCGTTTAATACAGATAGATTTAGTGAAAATACTTGATGCGCCTAGGGGGAACGGAGCTTTTTTTTTCGACTCGCTCCCTCGCGAGCCTGAGATCGACATGTGCGTTGGCCCGGGGGCCTCGATTATCATGCGGAGGATGTGTCGGGACCCGGGCCCCGGACTGGAATACGTTTTTGATGTAAGCCGGGTTCCGGAGGCCCGGGCTTGAAATATGGGATGTGAGACGGCCATCCGGATGCATTCTCGCCGGGCGAGTGCTGTCCGGGCTCCGCGCCCTACTCCGGGTGTCGCGTTCCTAGGCTTGCACTCGCCTTTGCCTGGCGAGGTCCGCCCTGGTTCGACTCCTCGGTGTCGGGTCCGAAGGGCACGGATTCGCGAATCCGTGCCTCGCTCAAATATGTGCCCGGGACCCAGGGG
The DNA here is from genome assembly GCA_003991445.1 of Oryza meyeriana var. granulata. Classification (NCBI taxonomy): domain Eukaryota; kingdom Viridiplantae; phylum Streptophyta; class Magnoliopsida; order Poales; family Poaceae; genus Oryza; species Oryza meyeriana. The sequence continues at coordinate 13,518 of RYFJ01002240.1, forward strand.
GCCCCGGACTGGAATAAGATCGATATGTATTGTCAACATGTGCCCGGGCACGAGGCCGGGGCAAGGACATGGACCATATTGGACGACTACTCCCTGGACCCGCCCTTGGCCGAGGCGACGCGGGTCGGTCCGGGTACTAGCGCCCTGTTGAAGCTGTTCCGGCTCGGAGCGGGCATCGGACCGTCCGCCTAAGGGTCAGACCGTCCGAGGCGCGAATGACCGGACCGTCCGCCCGGGGGTTAACGGATGGACCGTCCGAATCGCCTCGCGGCCGCGCTTGGCCTGCTACTGGCTCTACCGGGGACTCGAGTTCAGCTCCCTCGGGCTCAGGCCTTGAGAGGGAGCGAGTTCTCCGTGACCGGACCGGGGGGAAACATGCACCCGGGAACCAGGGGCTCGACCAGGGCTAGACACGCGCGCCCGGGAGCTAAGCTTTGACCGGGGCAAAGGACGCGCCCGGGAGCCAAGCTTCGACCGGGGCTATTTACGCACGCCCGGGAGCTAAGCTCCGACCGGGGCTAAGGACGCGCCCGGGAGCCAAGCTCCGACCGGACGGGCTCAGGTCCCTTGAGAGGGAGCGAGCTCTTGACACCGGGAGAAGACCCTCTGCCCGGAATCGCGCTCGACAGGGCGGCGTGGCCCGGACTATCACGCCGGGACCCGGAGGCCCCGGACTGAGTCGGGACAGACTGTCCGGACTCGCCATCGCGTCCGATGGAGTCCGGGCAGTCGTACCCTATGTGCGCCCGGGCCCGGAGGCCCCGGACTCAGTCGGGACGAACTGCCCAGACTCGCCATCGCGTCCGATGGAGTCCGGGCAGTTGTACCCTATGACAAGGAAAAGGGGAAGGCTTCCTCTAATAAAGGGGGAGAGGAGAGATTTCCATTAAACCAAAAAGGGCTCCATGCGAGGCTAAATGTGAGCCCGGGAGCCAGGGGCTCCGACTGTGGCTATTTGCGCGCCCGGGAGCTAAGCTCCGACCGGGGCTATTTATGAGCCTGGGAGCTAGGGGCTCGATCGCACGGGCTTAGGTACCTTGAGAGGAAGCGAGCTCGGGCCCGCTATTGCTCCTGCCGGGACTCGGGCTTAGCTCCCTCGGACTCAGGTCCCTTGAGAGGGAGTGAGCTCTCCGTGATCGGACCGGGGGAGATATGCGCCCAGAGCAAGGGCTGCGACCGGGGAGATTATGCGCGCCCGGGAGCCATGCTCCGACCGCGAGATACGCGCCCGGGAGCCCAAGCTTTGACCGGGCTAAGGACGCACCCGGAGCCAAGCTCCAACCGAGGGTAAAGCCGCTCTCGGGAGCCAGTTGCTTCCGACCGGAGAGAATGCGCCCGGTGAGCGAAGCTCCGACCGGGCTAGGCTCGCACCCGGGAGCCAAAGGCTGCGACCGGGGCTAGATATGCGCGCCCCGGAGCTAGGGGCTCCGACCGGACAGGCTCAGGTTCCCTTGAGAGGAGCGAGCTCGGGCCCGCTACTGCTCTTGCAACGGGACTTCTGGACGCGCTCGTCAACTTGTGGAGACGGCGCGGCACTCCACGAGGTCGTACGAATCCTTCATCGTGGGACGGCGCACACCTCCGGGTTTCGGCCGGCTCGAGACGCTCGGCCAAGCGCTGGACGGCACGACACTTCGTGATGTCGTGCCGGTCCGTGTCATGGAAGGCGCACCAACCTCGGGCTGCGCGGCGCTTAAGACGCTCGGCCATGCCCTGGACGGCGCGGGCACTCCGTGATGTCGTGCCGTCCGTGTTGTGATAGGTGCACCACCCCCGAGCTAAGGCCGGGCTCGGCACGCTCGGGAGCGCTGGACGGCGCGGCACTCCGCAATGTCGTGCCAGTTCAGTCTGGTGCGAGAGGGTCACCACTTCTGGGCTGTTGCCCGGTGGTGGCGCGCGCGTGCGGGACCTTTCGCCGCTTGCGGCGACCGTGGCCCCTGCGGGCATCGTAGCTCCGGGGGCTACCCGTAGCCGCCAAGGCGCAGCTCTCGGTCCGCCGCCTTGTCCTTCTGGCGCTTACCTTCTGTTCCGCCGCAGCGCGGAACGTGAAAGCTTTGCCATCCTCTTCAGGATCCTGGTCGGGCCCCAGCACATGCAGCAGCGTTCGCGCGCCGCTCGATCGTGACCCGGGCGTCCTCCTGAACCGCGCTCCGGTCCAGCCAGTCGCGGAGGTCGCCATGGCCATTGCTGGAGTCCCGCGGGACGATGGCCTTCCGCCATGGAGCGCGTCGGTGTCGGAGGTGCCAGCGTACCACCTGAAAAGCGAAACTCCCCCTACCTGGCGCGCCAGCTGTCGGAGGATTAAACCTCGACGGCGGGAAATCGGAGACCCCCCTTTTGAGATTCGGCCAGGAAGTAGTTCTCAGGCGGAGCCGGCTTCGTGGTGAAGAAGATGAATCAGCGCTCGGACAGAAATAGAGGGGCCCGAGCTGGAGACAGAAAGGTCCGACCGTCCGAATCGGGTCCGGACCGTCCGATCTGTTGTGACCACGCGGGAGATAGATCGACAGTCCGGAAGGCGAAGAACCGCGCGCACCGGAGGAGACGGGGATTTATACAGGTTTCGGGCCGCCGGAGCGTAATACCCTACTCCTGTGTTTTTGGATTATGAGAGAGAGAGATGAATTTGTGGAGCGGAGTTTACAAGGGAGGATCCCGGGAGCTCGGAAGCTCCACTGGAACCCGGAGGTGGCGTCGGTCTTCTACCAGCGACCGGACTCGAGGAAGGAGGAGAGATCTCTGTTTGTCTAAGACTGGAGCTTGAGCTGCTGCCTTCGTCTACGGCATGGATCCTTCTTTATAGGTGAGGGGAGTCCACAGTGCCGGTATGCGGAAGGAGATATTTTTCCGGTGAGGTCTCCTGTGCGCCCCTCCGCCTGCGACACCCACGCCGGAGTTGGAGGAGCGTCCCGTCGCCCCTGTCCGCCTGCAACACCCACGCCGCGAGCTGGAGGGAATGTCCCGTCGCTCACCTCCCCGCCAGCCGCTGGTGCCCATGCCGGAGCAGGTATGCAGCGGGCGGTAGAGTCGTGAGGATGTGATGGGGCGTCTTGGTCGACGGTCGAGCGGGAGACGTGACGGCGCACGCCTCAAGTCAAAAGGCTCTGACTGTGAACGGCGATTGCACAGTGAAAGGAGCCTCCGTAGTCAAAAGTCTGACTGTACAGGAGCGGTGGACAGGCGTGTCTTGTCGCCTTATCGTTAATGTGGTAGTTGGTCAACCGGCTGCCGTCTTACTGAAGAAAGCCGATCCAGGAGAGGCACTCGGAGAAGCCGTAGCCGAGCAACTCGGGAGGCTGCCGATCCCGCCGGGGGAAGCCGATGCCGATCGCCTCAGTCGGAGAAGCCGAGTCCCCCATCGGCACCCGGGACTCGGGACCGAGCAGTCGGCACCCGGGGCCGGCCGGCCGGGGCAGTCGGCTCCAGGACCGGCGGGGCCAGTCGGGGAGAACCACTCGGAGCGGTGGTTCCCGGGGCTCTAGGTTCTTAGCTGACTGAGAATAACCGTAGTCGGCTATCACTGGTGTAGATTGTGACCCTGGTGGAGCTGACGTGGCTGAAGACCCACGCGTCCCCAGGCATGTGGGACCCCCTGTCCTATCTGCGACAGTAAGCTGTCGGAGGATTAAACCTCGACGGCGGGGAAATCGCGGAGACCCCCCTTGTTGAGATTCGGCCAGGGTAGTAGTTCTCAGGCCGAAAGCCGGCTTCGGGTGGAAGAAGATGAATCAAGCTCTCCGGGACAGAAACAGAGGGGCCCGAGCGGAGAGACAGAAAGCGTCCGGACCGTCCGAATCGGGTCCGGACCGTCCGATCTGTTGTGACCACGCGGAGATAGATCGACAGTCCGGAAGCGAAGAACCGCGGCGCACCGAGGAGACGGGGGGATTTATACAGGTTCGGGCCACCGGAGCCGTTAATACCCTACTTCCTGGTGTTTTGGACTATGAGAGAGAGAGATGAATGTGGAGCGGAGTTTACAAGGAGGATCCCGGAGCTTAGGAAGCTCACCGGAGAACCCGGAGGTGGCGTCGGTCGTTCTACCAGCGACCGGACTCGAGGAAGGAGGAGGAGATCTCTGTTGTCTAAGACTGGAGCTTGAGCTGCTTTGCCTTCGTCTACGGCATGGATCCTCCTTTATAGGCGAGGAGTCCACAGTGCCGGTACGCGGAAGGAAGATATTTTTCCGGTGAGGTCTCCTGTGCGCCCCTCCGCCTGCGACACCCACGCCGGAGTTGGAGGAGCGTCCCGTCGCCCCTGTCCGCCTGCAACGCCCACGCCGGAGTTGGAGGAATGTCCCGTCGCTCACCTCCCCGCCAGCCGTGCCCACGCCAGAGCAGGTATGCGGCGGGCGGTAGAGTCGTGAGGATGTGATGGGGCGTCTGGTCGTCTGGTCGACGGAGCGGGGAGACGTGACGGCGCACGCCTCAAGTCAAAAGGCTCTGACTGTGAACGGCGATTGCACAGTGAAAGGAGCCTCCGTAGTCAAAAGGTTCTGACTGTACAGGAGCGGGCGACAGGCGTGTCTTGTCGCCTCATCGTTAATGTGGGTAGTTGGTCAACCGGTGCCGTCTACTGAAGAAGCCGATCCAGGAGAGGCACTCGGGAGAAGCCGTAGCCGATCAACTCGGGAGGTGCCGATCCCGCCGGGGGAAGCCGATGCCGATCGCCTCAGTCGGGAGAAGCCGAGTCCCCCGTCGGCACCCGGGACTCGGGACCGAGGCAGTCGGCACCCGGGGGCCGGGGCCGGGGCAGTCGGCTCCCAGGACCGGGGGCCAGTCGGGGGAGAACCACTCGGGAGCGGGTGGTTCCCGGGCTCTAGGTTCTTAGCTGGAGAATAACCGTAGTCGGCTATCACTGGTGTAGATTTTGGACCCTGGTGGAGCTGACGTGGCTGAAGACCCACGCGTCCCCAGGGCATGTGGGAGACCCCCTGTCCTATTCTTGCGACAAACGCTTCGTACTTCTTGCCTTTTTTATGCTTTCACCGGATCACCAGAGCACCACACGCTTCTCTTCCAAATCTCCACCAGGCTCTAGCAAACTCAGACGAATCGTCGCAACCTTCCTCTCGGGCCGTTGATCTCTGCATCTTCTCCTACTCCCGTGATGGCATCGGCATCTGCAGTTCTTGAGGTAATCTTCTTACCCGATTATTTTCCCCCAATCTGCAATCTATGCACGAATACCCGATCTGCTCCGTTTTTCATCTGTTCTTCGTCGTGTTCTTGTTTACTGTAGCATCTTAGAGCCCAGATCTTGATTCCAGCCGCCGATTACCCTAGCTTTTTCTATCATGGCCCCATGGGCAGCGAAGATCCCACCGATTTCATCAGTGCCGAAACCCAACGTATTCCCTTCAAGAACTCGGCTATGTTGGTCAGTGACTGGACCAACAGCTTTAGGTCATGGCCGAGCAGATTGCCCGGATGGAGAGATTGGTACATTAGAGTATCGGCCTGTGAAGGAGAACCATTTGGATGAATCACCATATCCGGCCACTGCATTAATCTTCTCCCTGGCTGATATGGAAAGAACGAGCCCCTACTTGCATCGGCCTCATACTATGGTCGATGCCCTCGCAATGCCTTTTATGTTCGGGCATGGGCCGATGACCCCCACTTTGCTGGATGTGACCATGCTCACCTGCCTGGATACGACGAGCTACATTAACCCCTTCAAACTCTGATTTCAAGCCTGCTCACCGGCTCCAAACAAAAAACATCGGCGGTCTGGTCTAGGTATATATCTCTCCACAACAAGGGGAACTGGACGGTTTTGATGATCGGGAGCACGTCGCTTTTCTAAACTTGTGGTTGCGAACGGTTCATCTTGGTGGTGCAACCCTCGGCCGACCGACCAATATGCAATGACCTGGCAGAGTGCTTGGCCGATAGGAAACAAATTCCGTTGGGGCAACCTATCTCCTTGGCGCCACCTACTCAGCGGATGCTTCATCAGGTGGCAAAAAGCTATTCGGAGAATACCAGCCCAGCCCCTGTCGACACCATGGCCACATTGGGGGCCCTTGGTGGTTTGTACAGCTCTGGCTTCAATGTTTTACACCTCCAAGGCCATCCCAGAAACTTCCTCTTCTCAAGCATCCGGTCCAGCATCCCGATTACCCAGAAGATCAAGACCCCGTCTACTGCCGATGCATCTCCTATGGGCGAAGCTGCATCGGCCCTTTCTCTAGGCGCAAGATAACCCCCGCTGAAGGTTAGTCAGTGGTTCAAGGGGTTTTATTTTCATGGCTTCACCAGGCGAGGCCACTCTTTGGTTTGCTTACAACGACGATCATCATTCGAGATGCCCTTCTAACTTTGATCCACTCAAAGCTTTCCCTTCTGAATGATGATGAGTCTAAGGCCATATTACCTATCGGCTATCAGCCCTTGTCTGCTGCAACTGGCTTTTCTCTGGGCCGAATAGCTCAGCCATCGTATGAGTTCTACCATCCATCAGTTTGGCTCCCTGCCAGTTTGGCCTTCGGTCACCTCCCAATCGGCCTATTCTTCATCGACAAACTTCAGGCCGGGGTACGGTCAGCAGCGCCCATGGAATATGACTGGTTGCGGACTTTGACGGATCCCCTCCCTTTCTAGGTTGGGTGCAGGCCGCCATCTCGAAGTATATATCTGCACCGCCAACACCAAACTTTTTGTCCGATGGTGGTCAGAATGGAAAAAACATCTGTTCGAGCGCCTAGCGCCCGGGAACATCCTGTTACTGCTCCCGTCTTGATACCGCAGTACATCGGATCGATGAAGCAGGTAACACCTGCAAGCTTTAATCGCTTCTCCCAACCAACTTTATCTCTAATTTTGCAGGCTGCAGTGCGTCGAGCCCCCAACAAGAAGCAACAGTGGTCGGCCGATTCTGTATCAACCTTCATCGGCCACTCCAAACTGGGGCCGTGAACGCTCCGACCTCCCATCAGCTCTCCTCAACGCGCCTCGCCGATGGGGCCAAAAACGGAAGAAGTTAGCACCATCGCCCCTCCTCAAAGAAGCAGAAAACCGACTGCCGATGTCGTCGCCCCGACGTCGCCTTCTCCTCACACAACATCGGCTCCTCACCTCCTCAGGTATGCGCAAGTCTTGTATTATTATTACCTGCTTCCTTAATTTATCTCACCACATCCTTGTTCAGCTCGAATCATCGGCTCCAGAACTTTGCAACCTTCTTCTATCACTTCTCCAAGGCCCTGAGCGATGGCTTCCTCTGCTGCTCCACTCTTGCACCCAAGTCCTCCAGTTGTCGACGAGACCGCTCCTATCCCGTCGGCTGATATCGGCTCCTCTAAAGAACACCCTATCCATCCCACTGAAGCCGATGTCACCAGATCTGCCGACGTCCTTCCTCAGGTAACCTTTCTATGCCCATACTTTGCTTCTAATCTTCTATTGATCGCTTCCCGATGTCAATTTTTGCAGTCCTTGGCCGACTTGTGTTTCTTTGACCTCGGCAAGTACTTGGAAGCAGAGGACGAAACAGCCACCAGCAGCAGCACCAAACGTCGTTCCCAGCCGATGTGCGCGATTATTAACAAGCATCAACAGTCGGCTGGACAACCCAATTGATGAGTTTGGTGGAAGATTGCGGGCCTATCCGGGCAAGACTTGCAGAAATCGACACATCACCTGCCGAGGAAACTCGTTGACGTGGCTAACCCCTGCAGCATACCTGGTGTCTCACAGGTTTAAGCTCATCAAGCTTAGACAGGCGCATAGCCGATCATGCTGACCAACAGAAGATCACGCAGACATCCAAGCCGATCGGCTGCTAGCCCAGACAGAGAAGAAGAGACTTGATGATATGGTTGCTGCCCCCCAAGAGCTCCAATCCAGCTAGATCAACTAAAGAAGAAAGAAGCGATTTGCTGGGAGAACTTGAAAAAGTTCGCAAGGACCTCGAAAGCCACAGAATCCCAGCTTATCGGCTTACCACAAGCCATCCAAGACCAAGAGGCTAAGATTGCAACGACGGTGCGCCAAGTATCCATCGGCCAAGAACTTGAAGACATCCCAGGCTCTGACGATGATGACATCCGCGCATTAGTGAAATTGATCAAATCCGTCTGCGCGCAATCGAAACCATTCGAAAATTCTTGTAACTTAACAATTGATGGCTTCCCAATGCGCTGGCTGTGCTGTATTATAACTTGATCGGCATGCTGCTGTTTCCTTCAATTGCCTAGTATTATTTTGTTTATCTGTCTAAAGGCGATCCAATTGATATCGGCTATCTTTAGGCGATGTGAAACACTGGCTTTCCGGACTATTTTAGAAATCGGCTATACTTAACAATTTAGATCGATCCACACGCTAGGGTAGTATTTCTTGAGATATTTTCCATTAAGCGCTTTATCAAACTCTGTCCCATCAAGATCTTCTAACACATAGGATTACAGGCACGCGATTAACCCGATAGGGCCCTTCCAATTAGGCGACCATTTCCCAAACTTATTATTCTGGACCCGATCGGCAAAATCACCTTCCACACAAGATCTCCCTCGGCAAACGACTTATTCACCACCTTTTTGTTGTAATGCCGAGCCGCCTTAGCCTTATTTTCCTTGATCCTTTCCAACGCCCTCAACCGATTCTGAGCTAAATCTTCAAGTTCATCTGTCATCAAGTTATAATAATCATCGGCTGTTAACTGATTCTGCAAAGAAATTTCCTAGAGCCGATGTTAGTCTTCCCATGGTAAAACTGCCTCATGTCCATATATAACTGATATGCGGGGCACCCGAGTAGATATGACATGCCATCCGATAGGCCACAGTGATCGGCTAATGTAGTATGCCATCGCGTGGCTGCTCATCAATTTTCCGCATTCATCAACCTTGATCAAACTCTTGTTAGAAGCTTCTGCTTGCCATTGGCTTGAGCATAATAAGCGACGAATTTAATAGCTTGATTCCCATACTGGCAGCAACTGTTGAAACTCATCAGACACAAAGATAGACCCCTGATCAGTACTTATCGTCTGAGGAATCCCAAACCGATAAATAATATGCTCCTTTACAAACTCGATCGCTTCCTTGGACGTAACTTTCTTCAAAGGAACCGCCTCTACCCACTTGGTAAAATAATCCATTGCCGCCAATATGAACTTATGCCCCTTACTTGATGGAGGAAAAACCTGGCCGATCATGTCAATTCCCCAACCTCTGAACGGCCACGGTTTGATGATAGGATTCATAGCCGATGCTGGTGCTCGCTGTATATTTCCAAATTTCTGACAATCTTGACACCCTTTATAATACCTAAAGCAATCCTCCAGCATTGTCGGCCAAAATACCCTACTCTTCTCAGCAACCACTTCATCTTATGAGCCGATTGATGAGTCCCACAGACGCCTTCATGTACCTCGCACATAACCACTTTGGCTTCTTCCAAATTCAGGCATCTAAGCAGAACTCCCTCAAAAGTTCGATAATAAACTCCCCATCAAGCAGCACATATTTAGTAGCTTTATACCGAATCTTCCTGGAAACCGATTGCGACGGATTTTGCAAGTAATCAACTAACTCATGTCTCCAGTCGATCGGCCTTGTTCTTGGATATCAATATCGGCTATCTCAACCTCATCCTGTCTCTCAACCGATACTCGAAGCAAATCTATGCAAGATCATTGGCTTCTAAATTCTGCTCCCTGGGAATATGATCTATTGATACTATCTTGAAATCTCTTAACAAATCCGTACACTCCTCATAATATGACCTCAAAACATCATCCCTGCACTCATATTCTCCAGACAACTGTTTGACCACTAATAAAGAATCGCCAATTATCTCTATAACATCGGCTCCGATCTCCTTTAAGAGTTGAAGTCCTTTTAGCACCGCCTCGTACTCTGCTTGATTGTTAGTCCGATAAGGCTTAATTGTAAAAGCAAACTCAAAACTTGCCCCCCGAGGCGATATGATAACTAAACCAATACCAGATCCATGCTTGCAAACCGATCCATCGAAAAACAAAGTCCATGGGATCGGCTCTACATAGTCTTCGTGAGCCCCTCTGTGTTGCACAATAAAATCGGCCACTGCCTGTCCCTTAATCGCCTTAGCCGATTCATACCTCAAGTCGAACTCTGTCAAGGCAAAAACCCACTTGCCAACTCGCCCTTTCAAGACTGGAGCCGACAACATATATTTGATCACATCGGCCTGACAAACTACTATACACTCAGCCGATAGGATGTAATGCCTTAACTTTGTACACGAGAAATATAAACATAGGCATAATTTCTCCACTGCAGGATATCTTGTTTCAGCATCCAGAAGTCTTCTACTCAGATAAAACACAACTCGCTCTTTGCCTTCAAATTCTTGGATCAAAACAGAGCCGATGGACCTCTCATCGGCCGACAAGTATAACCTGAACGGCATTCCTTTCTGCGGCGGAATCAAAATAGGCGGGGAACTAAGATAATTCTTGATCTCGTCGAACGCCTTCTGCTGCGCTGCCCCCCACACAAATTCTTGATCGGCCTTCAACTTCAATAACGGTGCGAAAGACTCAATTCTCCCTGATAAATTTGATATAAATCTTCTCACAAAATTAATCTTGCCGATCAACGATTGCAACTCTGTCTTATTGCTTGGTGGCTCTGTAGTCTTAATGGCTCTGATACTTCGCTGACTAACTTCAATCCCTCGCTCATGAAACATAAAACCCAAAAATTGCCCAGCCGATACACCAAAAGCGCACTTAATGGGATTCATTCTTAGTCCGTATTTCTTGGCCCTCTCCAGCACCTTTTGTAGATCGGCTATATGGCTTTCCTCACTTCTAGACTTGACCACCACATCATCAATATAAATTTCTACCAATAAGCCAATGAGATCATGAAATATATAATTCATCGCTCTTTGATAAGTCGCACCGGCACTTTTCAACCCAAAAGTCATCACTACCCACTCATACAGGCCGATAGCTCCTGGACACCAAAACGCAGTTCTTATGTACATCTTCTTCAGCCATAAAAATCTGATTGTATCCCGCATTGCCGTCCATGAAGCTGATAACCTTGTGACCTGAGGCTGCATCCACCAACAAATCCGCTATCGGCATTGGGTATTCATCCTTAGGGGTAGCTTTATTTAGATCCTGGAAATCAATACATATCCTCAATTTTCCATTTTTCTTCTCCACCGGGACGATATTAGAAACCCATTCAGCATATCGGCATGGTCTTATAAACTTGGCATCGTATAACCTTGTGATTTCCGCCTTGATCGGCTCATATAATTCTGCCTTGAATCTCCTTGGAGCCTGCTTAAATGGCCGATATCCTGGTTTAATAGGCAGCCGATGTTCAACAATCGATCGGCTTAATCCTGGCATCTCATGGTACTCCCAGGCGAAACAATCCCGATACTCTTTCAACAATGCTATCAATTCCTCTCGTAGCTCAGGACTTAATTTTTTGCTTATGTACGTCGGCCTTGGCTTATCTCCTGGTCCTATATCAATCTCTTCCAAATCATCAGCCGACGTAAATCCTTGCCCCAGTTTCCCCTCGAAGTCTTCAATAGAACTCATCAGAGTAACAATTCAGAGCCGACTTGCTGTATCCCCTGGCTAGTGACCTCGAGGTAATCTCCTTCCCATGTTTTTCCGGATAGGCAGTCAACACCATCAGCTTCCCAGACTGGTAGATCGGTCATGGCAATATTGGTCGACCGATCTGCTAGCACCACCTCGACTTGATCTCCCTACCACTGTATCAAACATTGATGCATTGTCGAGGGCACACAGCAGTTCGCATGAATCCAGTCCCTGCCGAGAAGCAAACTATACGACCCCTTCCCGTCAATGACGAAAAACGTGGTGGGTAATGTCTTATTCCCTACCGTCAACTCCACGTTCAACACACCTTTAGCTTCTGATGAATTCCCACCGAAGTCTTTTAGCACCATATTTGTCTTGATTAGATCTTCGGCAGTCTTTCCCAACTTCCGGAATGTGGCATGAGGCATGAGATTAACTGCGGCTCCTCCATCAACCAACATCTTTGTCATCGGCTTCCCATTTACGTAACCCTTGATGTATAACGGCTTCAGGTGCCGATGCTCTAACTCCTCAGGTTTATCAAATATGGCCTGATTAGATTGTAACGTCAGTTGAGCGAAAACCTCCTCATCGCCTTCTTCATCTGATGAAAGCGCTTTATACTCCCGAGGTAGAAAGAACACCATATTTGCTGGGGCCCACTGATCAGGTTCATCATCCTTTTTCTTCACGCGCCAAACTTGTTTAGTCTTCTTGTGACGATGATCGGTCTCTCCCTGATCTTGACTCTGTTCTTCCTGTTGCTCTCGGTGTCGTAAACGCTGTGCCCTCCTCTTCTGATTTTTCGTGAATATCCCACTAGGGCACCATTGAGGATTCTGAACTTGTTTCTCATGTAATCCCTCTTCATCCTCTTCAAAGCACTCTTCATGGACCGGCCCTAATCGGCTATGAACCGATGCTTTTTTCCCAAGCGACCGATCCCGCGAAAACTCCTGCTGGCGATCATGCCGATTCCCTGCACTGCTGCACTCAAGGCAATTTCCAGCTGATGGCAGTCTCATTCCTTGATCCCAGCAGAATCAGAAGAACGGGCAATCCCAATGCGGATTATATTTCTCCGGCTCATCCCTCTGTTCCTCATATCTTGAATATCTTTCTATCATGTCCGATGAAGTAACCCTTGATTTATACTTTTGATGTCTTGCTCCATCGGCCTGATCTCTTGATGATGATCCCGCGTAAACCATGTTCACGGGGAACGGGTGCCCATCAATCTTCATCGGCTTCTTGTCTTCAAACTTGATTCTGCCCTGTTCGACAGCCGACTGAATTTGTTGCCGAAAAACCTTGCACTCGTTAGTATGATGCGACATAGTATTGTGCCACTTGCAATATCTTTTCTTCTTCAGTTTCTTCGCTGATGGGATCACGTGATTTGGCGGTAGTTGTATCTGCTTCTCTTGTAACAGCAAGTCAAAGATTTTATCGGCTTACTAATATCAAAAATCATACCGCTCCTCCTTGCCGATATCCTTGACCCATGGCACACGATACTAATCTCTTGTTCCTAGTCCACTCGCCAATCCAACCTCAGCATCGGATTCCTCGTTGTTTGAGTCCGATGAGTAAACTTGCATCAGGGCAACTCGTCTTTGAAATTTTTCCTTCTTTGCTTCCTGAAATCGGCTTTCATGAGCCGATACCATCTGTACCAGATGCTCCAAAGATTCGAACTCTTGGGATGAAAATCTCTCTCTGATCGGCGCCAATAGTCCCTGGAAAGCCAAATCGACCAGCTGCCCATCGCTCAAGTTCAGACGTAACATCGGTTTTTAACCTCCCGAAATCGCTGAATGTATTTCGGCACTGTTTCATCTGTTCGCTGCCTAACCGAAGTCAAATATGTCAGCTTCATCTCATGGATTCCAGCAAAGAAGTACTTGTGAAACTGCTTCTCTAGATCGGCCCATCCCCGAACCGAATTCGGTGGTAATGAAGAGAACCATGTGAAGGCCGATCCTGATAAGGACAAGGGGAAAACTCTGACTCTTAACGCTTCTTCAGCCGATGCCTCTCCGCACTGTGCCAGGAATCGGCTAACAAGTTCCACCGTAGATGTATTATCTTGCCCTGAGAACTTAGAAAAATCCGGGACCCTGTATCGGTGTGGCAACGGGACCCTGTCAAACCACTCGGGGTATGGATGCCGATACATAAACGTCCGTTCTCTGGGCTTCATCCCAAACTGTTCCCTCATTATTTCCTCAACTCGTACCGATAAGTCTTCTTCTCTTGGATTCTCCTGTTGACACTGTTGATACTGTATCGGTGGAGTTGGTTGTCGATTCTGTCTATGATACTCCCTCTAGTAAGCACCTGGATCGGCCCCTCCTCCTGGATAGTTCTGCTGATATCCCCCATAATAAATAGATCGGTGATATCCAGGAGGAATATCCTGTTGCCCCCCAGCCTGGTTCTGTGCGAACAAGTGTTCTGGTATATCTCTACTGATGTTGTAATTAGCTTGATTTGGCTCCATCTTTGGCGGGATAAAAACAGGACCCCGAGTTGGTTCTTGGGCGATCGACCCATCAACAGTCTTCTTGATGAGGTTATGCAGTGTGTTTACCAAGACTCCCGACTGATTAATGAGCGCGTGGTGAACAGCCTCATTGACCATCTCCTGCAAAGGCTTGATTGGTGGGCTCTCGGGTTGTGTACGGCTCGATTCTCCTATCAGTACTGGTTTTGGAAACTGAGACTTCTGAATCGGCCCTTGTCGTGTCATGCTGAAGGACTCTAAACACAGTTTCTGAAAGTTGGCCATAGTTTGCTCAATCTGCTGTTTCTGCTCTTCTGTTAAATCCTCCATGCTGACTGGAATTACGTTGTTTGTCTTGATCTCTTTCCCAGCCATGTTGTAGGTCTGACTATCAACACTTTGCATTGAAACTTTGGGTTGAAACTTCGTGGTCCCACTGGGCGTGCCAAAAGCGTGTTGACGCCGAAAACCCGCCGGGGGCCGTCCGGCGTCTGGGTGACACGCGAAGGCCTGGGAGATCTGCTTAGCTCCAGTGTAGGTCCTAAAGTCTTGAGGTTCGCAAGCGTGCCAGTCAATTTGACCCTGTAATTGACAAGGAGAAGGGAATGTTAAATTCGCGAGCCAATCGGCTGGAAGCCGGCTTGGACTCATCTCATCGGCTGATGGCCGATATGCACTGTAGCATTTATACATTGGCTTGAAGCCGATGACGGCAGGAGCAATAGCATAATAATAAACAAGTATCGCGCTAGCCGATCATCGAAGGGATACTCAAAAACCGGCTATAAACTTGATAAAATAAATAGGCATAATGCGTAAGTAAATAAATCAAATAAACTCTAGCCGATCATAGTTTAGTGTTACTGGTATTGTCGTGAAAATGTGCCCGTGCCCGGGCCCTTGCTCCTATCGGCCCCCGGGGTCTTCATCCGTTGTCCGGGCTCGTGTCCGGGTACTTACCTAAGCTCGTGCCCGGGACTTCGTCTGGGATCGTGCCCAGGAACCTGCTCGTACTTGCATTTGGGTCGGTAGAATGAACTAATCGGCTAGCCCTTAGCCGATCGTAACAATAATGCAGGCAAGAATATGTGATAAGGCATGCAAAAATATAAATGATAGATAATTGACAATCCAGCCGACTATAGAACAGAACGATTATAAAATAAGATAATGAATAAATGTAGTCGGCTTCAACAGATAACTTTTCGGCTAAGCACTCCGATAACACCATCGCATAACACCCATCGGCTTATCAAGAGTAAGGCTATTATCATCAGTCTAGTAGATCGGACCCAACCGTTGCAGCACAGACCGACAATGATAACGATACCTCAATGGGCCGATAAATATAATGTGATCGGGATGAAGATAACTTACCGGCTATACACCCCGATAAGACGCCTGCGCATAAAGCATCGGCTTAGCAGGATCGGTTTATCGCTAGCAGTTTAGTAGGTCGGACCCAACCGATGCAGCACAAACTGATGATAAACCGCTCCCAGTAAGCCGATACGATCTACGCACTCGTGATGTGATATACCTAATCAATCTATGAGGTCAAACTGAACTGATGCAGCCATAGATAAACTAAATATATCATGGTAAGCCGACTACCATAAACCGACTAGAATATCGGACCTAACCGAGGAAGTCCTAGCCGATAGGTAGCCGGGGTAGTGAGACTTACCCTCTCGCAGGAGTTCGGACCTAACCGATGCAGCCCGGCTCGAGAAGCAGGATGCCGTCGAAGGGGTGGCGATGCGCCGAATTTTGTATTGATCGAGTGATTGATGATTTACAAGGTGCCTGGGCGTACGTATTTATACCCCGAGTTACATGAGTCCTTATAGGACACGATACATGATTTCTATCCAAAACACAAATGCTAGCTAATCCTGACCGACACGAGGTCAGGTTTCTAAAGATAAACACCTGCCTAATTAATAGGTAAGTAAATAACTGCCAAGTAACGGTCTTCACGGCTCCTTCCCGATTCCGGTCTTTTCTCCGTCTGTTGACTGTAATCCCTCCTTTAACCGAATCTGATACAGGGCCTTACCAAATTTTGGCGTTAACACATCCCGATAAAACGCTTGCACGAAACCGATCAATCTAGCAGGAATAACTTATCACGCAGTTTAGTAGGTCAGACCTAACCGATGCAGCACAAACCGATGATAAATTTCACCCAGTAAACCGATAAATCTATGCACGCGTGAAGTGATATATCTACTCGGCCTGTGAGATCAAACCTAATTGATGCAGCCGTAGACAGAACAGATATATCGTGGTAAGCCGACTACCGTAGGCCGACTAGAATATCGGACCTAACCAAGAAAGTCCTAGTCGGAACGGTAGTCGGGGTAATGAGACTTACCCTCTCGTAGGAGGTCGAACTTAACCGATAAAGCCCGGCTCGAGAAGCAAGAACCCGTCGAAAGGGTGGCGATGTGCCAAATTGTATTGATCTGTCTGATTGAGATATTTACAAAGCACCCGGGCATACGTATTTATACCCCGAGTTGATACAGTCCTGATCAGACACGAAACAGGAGTTTCCTAATTACAGAGAAAACACTAATCAGGCCCGATCGGATACGAAATTAGGCTTCCTAAAAGATAAAATAATATTACTGCCTAATTAACAGATAAGGCATTAGACTGCCATGCTATGGTCTTCATGACTCCTTTCCAAACTCGGCCTCCTCTGGATTGATCCCCGCTAATTATCTGTAATTTCTCCTTTAATCGAATCTGATAAAGAACCATGCCAAATTTTAGCGTTAACACTTGCCCCCCAATTTCGGAGTTTTCTATAAGACTTCGAAATTTCCTCATCTGGGCCTTCAGATTCTTTACATACCGAGGCAGCCCAAGGTAACCCACTTTCCTTAATTGTTTGAAACAGTGCCAACGGCCTCGATTCCCGCCTGGTCATCATACCTCTATAAACCGCTTCGTCTTCCTAGCCCCCTTTCTTTACGCTTTCACATCACCAAAGCCCCTTCAACTTCCTCCTGAAACCTTGACGAACTCCAGCGACCCAGGCGAACTGCTACGGTCTCCTTCTTCAACCTTCGATCTTCGCTCATCTTCCTCTTCCACAATGGCTTCCACGAACGCCGTCCCAGAGGTAATCTTCTTGTCTAATCGTCTTCTCTATCTCGCAACCTGGATCGAATCTGCTCCTGTTCCTCGTGTTCTTGTTTACTGTAGCACTCAGAGACCAGATTTTGATTCCGCCGTAATCTCTTTCCGTTTTTCGTGTTCTTGCATATTGTAGCACCTTAGAGACCAGATTTCGATTCCACCCCTAACCTCTTTCTGTCCTTCATGTTCTTGCATATTGTAGCACCTTAGAGACCAGATCTTGATTCCGGCCGCTGATTACCCGAACTTCTTCTACCATGGACCCATGGGCAGTGAAGATCCTACAGATTTCATCAACGCCGAAACTCAACGCATCCCCTTCAAGAACTCCGCCATGTTAGTCAGCAACTGGAACAACAGTTTTAGATCATGGCCGAGTAAGCTTCCCGGGTGGAGGAACTGGTACCACAGAGTATCGGCTGCCAAGAGAACTCTTTGGGACAAAGCAGACATCGGCCACTGCACAACCTCTCGCTGGCTGAGATAGAGAGGAATGAACCTCTGCTTGCATCGGCCTCATATTTCTAGTCAGATGCCCTCAACGCCTACCTATTTGGACATGGGCCGATGACCCCAACTCTGATAGATGTAACCATGCTCACTTGCCTCAACACAACGAGTTACATCAATCCCTTCAATCTCCAATTCAAGCCTACCCATCGGCTCCAAGCAAAGAACATCGGCGGTTGGTCCAAGTACATATCAATCCATAACAAAGGAACTGGACCAGTCGATGATCGGGAACACGTCACCTTCTTGAATCTCTGGCTGGAGCGGTTCGTCTTTGGCGGTGCAACCCTTGGTCCCACAACCAATATGCAATGTCTGGCAGAATGTTTGGCCGATCGGAAACAAGTTCCCCTGGGGCAGTATCTTCTTGGCACCACTTATCAACTGCTGGATCAGGTAGCAGTCAAGCTATCGGCCGGCCAGCCAGTTGGCCATATCGGAGGTCCTTGGTGGTTTGTGCAGCTATGGCTCAACGTGCATACATCCAAGGCAATTCCCAACACCTCTTTCCTTAATCTAACTTTCCCAGCCGATCACACGGAAGAACAAGCACCCACCTATCGCCAATGCATCTCAATGGGCGAAGCTGCATCGGCTCTTCCCGGCGGTAAAATGACTCCCGTCGGACTCGGCCAATGGTTCAAAGGCCTTTATTATGGCTTTACCAAGGATGCCACGCTATGGTTCGCATATGATGATGCGTCATCATTTGAGATGCCCTCCAACTTCAATCCACTTGACGTCTTGGCCGACGATGAATCGAAGATCATCTTCCTATCGGCCATTACTCCCCGTCTTCTACCGATTGGCTTCTCTCAAGGCCGATCACAGCCATCGTACAAATTTTATCACCCAACAGTCAGCTCCCGTCAGCTCGGCCTCGGACAACTCCCCATCGGCTTGTTCTTCATCGACAAACTCTAGGCCCGGGGAAATGTAAATAGCGCTCTGGAGTATGATCGGTTGCGGACACTAACAGATTCCCTATCTCTGGGCACCGCCGCCGATGTGGAGGTATGCACTGCCAACACCAAGCTCTTCTTCCGATGGTGGTCGGAATGGAAGAAACACCTGTTCAACTCATCGGCCATTCACTATTGCTCTCGCCTCAACTCCAACTATATTGAATTCGATGACGAGGTAACATTCCATCTTCCTTTTAATTTTTCCAATCATCTTTTACAATTCTATTTTGCAGGCTGTTGATGTGGAGCCACCGACAACAAGCACCAGTGGCCGGCCGATTAGATACCAACCACCATCGGCCAACCCACACCTAGGTCAGGATGCTCCCCCTCCATCGGCTCTTCTCCGGGCTCCACGGCCGACAGGACCACTCCACAAGAAGCTGGCATCTCGCCCTCACAAGAGATAGAAAATCAGTGCCGATGCCGTGATCATGGCACCGCCTGCTACTCAAACAACATCGGCTCCTTCATCCCCGCAGGTATGTGCTAAATGCTATCATTATCATCTGTTCCCCATCCTCACTATTGATCTTATCGCCAGCTTGAGTCATCGGCTCCCGAACCTCAACCTACTACCAATATCCCTGCAAGCATCGAGCCGATGACCTCTATAGCCATTCCAACACCGCCATCTAGCCCTGAAGCCGATACTAGGATTGCTCCTACTTCAGCGCCAAACATCGGCCATCTTGAAGAACAACCTACTCAACCATCCGATGCCGATGTCACTCCTCAAGCTGCCCCTTCCCTCCCTCAGGTAATTTCTTCACAACCATATTTTATTTTAACTAACCACTGATCCCTTTACCGATGTCAACTTGCAGTCCTTAGCTGATTTATTCTCCTTTGACATCGGCAAGTACTTAGAGGCAGATGAAGCAACAACCACCAGTGCAACAACCAAGCCATCCTTTCCAGCCGACGTGCGCGAATATCTGTTAAACATCAGCCGTCTGCTGGAAAACCCTATCGACGCACTGGTGGAGGATTGCGGGCCGATCCGGGCAAGATTCGTAGAGATTGAGCAACACCTGCCCGAAGAGCTCATCGACGCACTGACCCCCGCAGCATACCTGGAATCCCACAAATTCCAACTTGTCAAGCTTAGGCAACGTGTAGCCGATCGTGCCAACCAACAGCAGATGACCCAAGACATCCAAACCAATCGGCTATCAGCTCAAACAGAAAAGAAGAAGCTTGATGATATGGTAGCTGCTCCTGAAGAACTCCAATCCAAATTAGATTAGCTGAAGAGAAGGGAAGCCGATCTGCTGGTAGAACTTGAAGCAATTCGCAATGATTTCGCAATAACAGAATCCCAGCTCTTCGGCCTACCTCAAGCCATACAAGATCAAGAGGCCAGAGTTGCAGCAGCAGTGCGCCAAGTCATTCATCGACGCAAGAATATGAAGACCATCCCAAGCTCCGATGAAGACGACATCCGTGCCATAAATGAAATTGACCAGATTCGCCTGCATGCTGTTGAAACAATTCAAAAATTTCTGTAAAACTCTATCGTTGATGCCATTGATGTTGCTCCAGAACATGCCGATCACCTCTCGTTGTAACATAATCTGATCGGCTCTGTTGCTTACTCATCTTATTCTATCTTTGCTTGATAGTATCTTATTTATTTGATCTAAAGGCGATATCAATTGATATCGGCTATCTTTAGGCGATGCAAAAAAAAATTGGCTTTTTGAACTGTTTTAGAAATCGGCCGCATCCAGCCGATTCAGGAGTTAATCCAAACGCTCGGATAGTACTTCTTGAGATATTTCCCATTAAGCGCTTTAGCAAATTCTGTCCCCCCAAGATCTTCTAGTACGTAGGCATTGCCAGGCACACAACGATTAATCCGATAGGGCCCTTTCCAATTAGGCGATCACTTACCAAACTTACTATCTCTGGACCCGATCGGCAAAATCAATTTCCACACAAGATCTCCCTCAGCAAACGACTTATTCACCACCTTTTTGTTATAATGCCTAGCTGCCTTAGCCTTATTTTCCTTGATCCTCTCCAGTGCCCTTAACCGATTCTGAGCTAAATCCTCGAGTTCATCTGTCATCAAGTTATAATAATCATCGGCTGTCAATTGATTCTGTAAAGAAATTCTCCTAGAGCCGATGTTAGTCTCCCAAGGCAAAACTGCTTCATGCCCATATACCAACTGATATGGTGGCACTAGAGTAGATCCATGACATGCCATCCGATAGGCCCACAATGAATCGGCTAATGTAGTATGCCATCGTCGCGGCTGCTCATCAATCTTCCGCTTGATTAATTTGATCAGACTCTTACTTGAAGCTTCCGCCTGTCCATTGGCCTGAGCATAATAAGGTGATGAACTTAATAACTTAATTCCCATACTGGCAGCAAATTGTTGAAACTCATCGAACACAAAAATAGATTCCTGATCGGTAGTTATCGTCTGAGGAATTCCAAACCGATAAATTATATGCTCTTTTACAAACTCAATCGCCTCCTTAGACGTGACTTTCTTCAATGGAATTGCTTCTACCCACTTTGTGAAATAATCTATTGCTGCCAATATGAACTTATGTCCTTTACTTGATGGAGGATAAATCTGGCCGATCATATCAATTCCCCATCCTCTGAATGGCCATGGTTTAATGATAGGATTCATAGCCGATGTTGGTGCCCGCTGTATATTTCCAAACTTCTGGCAATCTTGACATCCTTTATAGTACCTAAAGCAATCTTCCAGCATTGTCGGCCAAAAGTATCCTACACTTCTCAATATCCACTTCATCTTATGAGACGATTGATGAGTTCCACAAACACCCTCATGCACTTCGCACATAACCACATTGGCTTGTTCTAGATTCAGGCATCTCAGTAGAACCCCTTCAAAAGTCCGATAATACAGCTCTCCATCAAGCATCACATACTTAATAGCCTTATACCGAAGCCTCCTAGAAACCGATTGTGACGGATTTTGTAAATAACCGATTATCTCCTGTCTCCAATCATCGGCTTTATCCTGAACATCAGCATCGGCTATCTCAACCTCAATTTGTCTATTCAGCCGATAACCAGAAGCAATCTGTGCAAGATCATTGGCTTCTAAATTTTGCTCCCTAGGAATATGATCCATTGATACCATCTTGAAATCCTTCAACAAATCTGTACATTCCTCATAATACGATCTCAAAACAT
The DNA here is from genome assembly GCA_003991445.1 of Oryza meyeriana var. granulata. Lineage (NCBI taxonomy): Eukaryota > Viridiplantae > Streptophyta > Magnoliopsida > Poales > Poaceae > Oryza > Oryza meyeriana. Next base: position 35,400 of record RYFJ01002240.1, read on the forward strand.
CATCCCTGCACTCATATTCCCCAGACAACTGCTTGATCACCAACAAAGAATCACCAACAATCTCTATGATATCGGCTCCGATCTTCTTTAAAAGTTGAAGTCCTTTCAGCACCGCCTCGTATTCTGCCTGATTATTGGTCCGATAGGGTTTAATTGTAAAAGCAAACTCAAAATTTGCCCCCCGAGGCGATACAATGACCAAGCCGATACCAGACCCATGCTTGCAAACTGATCCATCAAAAAACAAAGTCCACGGGATCGGCTCTACATAATTTTCATGAACCCCTCTGTGTTGCACAATGAAATCGGCCACTGCTTGTCCCTTGATCGCTTTAGCCGATTCATATCTCAAGTCAAACTCCGTTAGGGCAAAAATCCATTTACCAACTCGTCCTTTCAAGACTAGAGCCGACAACATATATTTTACCACATCGGCCTTGCAAACCACCGTGCACTCAGCCGATAGGATATAATGCCTCAACTTCGTGCATGAGAAATATAGACAAAGGCATAATTTCTCCATCGCAAGATATCTTGTTTCAGCATCCAAAAGCCTTCTGCTTAGATAGAATACGACTCGTTCCTTGCCTTCAAACTCTTGAATTAAAACAGACTCGATGGATTTCTCATCGGCCGATAAGTATAACTTGAACGGCACTCCTTTCTGCGGCGGAATCAGAACAGATGGGGAACTCAAATAACCCTTAATTCCATCGAATGCCTTCTGCTGATCTGCCCCCCACACAAACTCTTGATTGGCTTTTAACTTTAATAATGGAGTAAAAGATTGAATCCTTCCTAACAAATTTGATATGAATCTCCTTACAAAATTTATCTTGCCGATCAATGACTGTAACTCTGTCTTGTTGCTTGGTGGCTCTGTAGTCTTCATGGCTCTGATGCTCCGCTGACTAACTTCAATTCCTCGCTTATGAACCATAAAACCCAAAAACTGCCTAGCCGATACACCAAAAGCGCATTTATTGGGATTCATCCTTAGTCCGTATTTCTTGGCCCTTTCCAGCACTTTTCACAAATCGGCTATATGGCTTTCCTCACTCTTAGATTTAACCACCACATCATCGATGTAAATTTCGACTAACAAGCCGATGAGATCATGAAATATATAATTCATTGCCCTCTGATAAGTCGCACCAGCACTTTTTAACCCAAACGTCATTACTACCCACTCATATAAGTCGATAGCTCCAGAACATCGAAACGCAGTCTTATGTATATCTTCTTCTGCCATAAAAATTTGATTGTATCCTGCATTGCCGTCCATGAAGCTAATAATCTTGTGGCCTGATGCTGCATCCACCAACAAATCTGCTATCGGCATCGGGTACTCATCCTTGGGGGTAGCTTTGTTCAAATCCCGGAAGTCGATGCATATCCTCAATTTCCCATTTTTCTTTTCCACCGAGATGATATTAGAAACCCACTCAGCATATCGGCATGGCCTTATAAACTTTGCGTCATACAACCTTGTGATCTCCGCTTTGATCGGCTCATATAACTCCGCTTTGAACCTCCTTGGAGCCTATTTAAACAGCCGATATCCTGGTTTAATGGGTAGCCGATGTTCAACAATTGATCGGCTTAATCCTAGGATCTCATGATACTCCCAAGCAAAACAATCCCGATACTCCTTCAACAGTGTTATCAATTCTTCTCGAAGTTCAGGGCATAACTTTTTACTTATGTACATCGGCCTTGGCTTATCTCCTGGTCCTATGTCGATCTCCTCTAAATCATCGGCCGACGTAAACCCTTGTCCCAGTTTCCCCTCGAAATCTTCAATGGAGCCCATCAGAGTAACAACTCGGAGCCGACTTGCTGAATCGGCTGTATCCCTTGGCTGGTGACCTTAAGATAGTCTCCTTCCCATGTCTTTCCGGACAAACAATCAACACCATCAGCTTCCTAGACCGGCAAATTGGTCATTGCAATGTTGGTTGACCGATCTGCTAGGACTACCTCAACTTGATCTCCTTGCCACTGTATCAGACATTGATGCATCGTCGAGGGCACGCAACAGTTCGCGTGAATCCAATCCCTGCCAAGAAGCAGACTACATGATCCTTTTCCATCGATAATGAAAAAGTGGTAGGTAATGTCTTGTTTCCCACTGTCAACTCCACGTTTAACACGCCTTTCGCCTCTAATGAATTTCCACCGAAGTCTTTTAGCACCATATTTGTCTTGATCAAGTCTTCGGATGTAGCATAAGGCATTAGATTAACAGCTGCTCCCCCATCAACTAGCATCTTCGTCATCAGCTTCCCATTCACATAACCCTTGATATATAATGGCTTCAAATGCCGATGCTCTGACTCTTTAGGTTTATCAAATATAGCCTGATCGGGTTGCAACGTTAGCTGAGCAAAAACCTCTTCACTGCCTTCCTCGTCCGATGAAAGTGCTTTATATTCCTGAGGCAGAAAGAAAACCATGTTTACTGGAGCCGATGGATCAACTTCATCGTCCTTCCTCCTCACACGCCATACTCGTTTAGTTCTCTTGTGACGATGATCGGCTTCTTCCTGATCTTGCCTCTGTTCTTCCTGTTGCTCTCGGTGTCGTAGCCGTTGTGCCCTTCTCTTCTGGTTTTTTTGTAAATATCCCACTAGGACACCACTGAGGATTTTGGATTTGTTGTTTTTCATGTGATTCCTCGTCATCTTCAAAAAATTTTCCATGGATCGGCCCCAATCGGCTATGTACCGATGCTCATCTCCTAAGTGAAAAACCTTCCTGCTGATCCCGCTGAAACCTCAGATTATCGCACTTAGGGCAATCTTCAATTGATGGCAATCTCATCCCTTGATCCCAGCAGAATCGGAAGAACGGACAATCCCAATGTGGATTATATCTTTCCTTGTCTGGCTCAATCCACTGCTCTTCGTACTTTGAATATTTTTCTATCATGCCCGACGAAGTAATCCTTGATTTTATATGATCCAAATGCCTTTCTTCATCGGCCTGAATTCTTGACGATGATCCCGCATAAACCATGTTCACGGGGAACGGGTGTCCGTCGATCTTCATCGGCTTCTTGTCCTCAAGCTTGATCCTTCCCTGTTCAACAACCGATTGAATTTATTGCCGAAAAACCTTGCACTCATTGGTGTGGTGTGATATCGTGTTGTGCCATTTGCAGTATCTTTTCTTTTTTAGTTCTTCGGCCGATGGAATTATATGATTCGGCGGAAGCTGTATCTGTTTCTCCTGCAACAGTAGATCGAAGATTTTATCGGCTTTATTAATGTCAAAATCATACCGTTCTTCCTTGCCGATATCCTTGACCCACGGGCATGATACTGATTTTTTGTTCCTAGCCCACTCCGCCAATCTGACTTCAGCATCGGATTCTTCATCATCTGAGTCCAATGAATAAACCTGTACCTAAGCAACCCTTCTCTGATATTTATCCTTTTTCGCCTCCTGAAATCGCCTTTCATGAGCCGATACCTTCTATACCAGGTGTGCCAGGGACTCGAACTCCTATGATGAAAACCTCTCTTTGATTGGCGCTAAGAGACCCTAAAAAGCCAAGTCGGCTAGATGCCCGTCGCTTAGATTCAAGCTGTAACATCGGTTCCTAACATCCCGAAACCTCTGGACATATTCCGGCACCGTTTCATCTGGTCTTTGCCTAACCGATGTTAAATCCGTCAGTCTCATCTCATGGATTCTAGCAAAGAAGTATTTGTGAAACTGTTTTTCTAGATCGGCCCATCCTCAAACTAAATTTGGCGGTAATGAGGAGAACCATGTAAAGGCCGATCCAGACAATGACAAGGGGAAAAACCTAACTCTCAGAGCCTCCTCAGCCGATGCTTCTCCACACTGTGCTAAGAATCGGCTAATATGCTCTACTGTAGATATGCTGTCCTGCCCTGAGAACTTGGAAAAATCTGGGACTCTGTATCGATGCGGTAATGGTACTCTGTCAAACCACTCGGGATATGGATGCCGATACATAAATGTTTGCTCCTTTGGCTTTATCCCAAATTGTTCCCTCACTATTTCCGCAACCCTTGCCGATAAGTCTTCTTGTCTTGGAATTTCCTGCTGATACTATATGTAACAGCCCACTTTTGATCTTTGGTGCATAAAACCGTTTTTCCATCTGCATGCTCTTTATGTCATCTTTAATGCATGAAAAATCTCATCCAACGGGTTAAAGATCGTGCGATCTGTATAAACTAGCGCCTTAGGGGCAGAACAGAGCAGGCGCAGACAGTGTCAATAGAACGGACCGTCCGGACTGGGAGTGGATGGTCCGGCAAAGCAAAGAGCAGAGCCGGCGAGCTTCTCGGCGACGGCGGCTTTGGCTGTAGTCGGGCCCCAAGGAGAAAAGATAGAGGTGGAGCTTATACGCCCGCGCCCGCGCTCTCTCGCGCCCAGGCTCTCTCTCTTGAGTTCGCGCCCGCGCTCTCTCGCGCCGGCGCCCTCTCCCGAGCCCGCGCCCTCTCGCGAGCCCGTGCCCGCGCCCTCTCGCTCCTGAGCTCGCGCCCGCGCCCTCTCTCTTGCAAGCCCGCGCCCGCGTCCTTGCCTGCGCCCGCGCCCGCGCCCTCGCCTGTGCCCGCGCCCTCACCTGCGCCCGCGCCTGTTGCTCTCTCCCGAGCCCGCGCCTGCGCTCTCTCTCTCCCGAGCATGCGCCCGCGCCCTCTCTCGCGAGCCCGCGCCAGTCAGCTAGCTTTTTATTCCGCCTATCTCTGTTATCATCGGCTTCTAGCCGATGCTCAAGTATGCGAATGCTATCGGCAATCGGCCGGTTTGCTTTTCACTTATATCATCATCGGTTTGCTAGCCGATACATATAGGTGCTGTCGGCCATCGGCTACGAGGAGTCCATATCAGTTTGTATCGGCCGATTGGTTTCGGTGTCAACACATGGTTGTTGGAGACAGTCCTCAAGTGTGAATCTTTAATACGTGATGCTATCTGTTGTGCCCTGTCCTCCATCGTCCAAACGAGATCACGCAAGGATCTCTCCCCGCCCGTGCGGCTTGACCAGGTGGCTTCCTCTATGCGCCCCAGACCACGTGAGAGGGAGAGGCAGAGCCGCCTTGGGACCTCACGAGATGCCCCTGACAGCCTCAGCAGCGCCCTGCCCTGTCCCATCTGTCTGTCTGCTGCATGTTTGCCCGTGCACACACTATCGCGAGACCGTGGAGCAGAGCAGCGCCCCTCCCCTCTCCTCTCCCTTCCCTGCCTTCCTTCTTAACCAAGTCCATGTCCTCCTGCCTCCCCAGCTCGCCCTCTTTCTCACGCACCCAAGGACCCAGGCGATTGCCCCTTGGTTCGTTGAGAACGTGAGGTGCTGCCCACGGCGCCGGCGAGCACACGCTTTCCGTCTAAGAGCTCCGGTGAGTTTTACCTTGTCTCAGCTGTGTCACCACGTGTTCTTGCCCGACCTAACTCCGTTTTCGCCCTCGGCAGGCAGCGGCACCACTGCAGCCCCATCGTGTTTTGCAACGCCGACCGGGTGCCGCCGTGATCTTGCGGCCGCTAAACTGCGCCCTGGTGAGTTAGCGCTGTCTTGGCCGTATCACCATCTTCCCTTCACTCTTTGAGCTCATCATAGCACTTGTCTGCAGCCTCCATCACGAGCGACCCTGTTGCCGAGCCGACCACCGCCTCAACGTCGCACCCCACGGCCTGCACTCTTCGGTGAGCTTCTGTTTCTGCATGTACTTCCTTTTTATTCCTGGGAGGCCACTAGTTCTCCCCATGTCCTTGGCTTGGCCTGTCATGCCATTGTTTTGCCATCCACCCAAGCGTCACCACCGTGGCCATATGTGTGGATGAGGCTCAATCGGAGCATGGCCGCATGTAGTAGAGCCCTTCGATCTTGCATGCAGGACCCCTAGAGCTTCCTCGTGCCCTGCATACTCTAGCCATGCACTAGAGCATGAGAGGATAGAGGTAGACAAGCCGTGCATTAGCTTGGCTTTTCATCAAACACCTTAGGTGCGCTTGTGTTTGAGTGAGTAGCAGCCACCCCATCAGCCCCATGCAAGCCGGGTTGGCCCCTCTAGCGTCAGAGCGGGATAAAACCCCGAGTAGAGTAGCTGCTGTCGTTTTCCCGTTTTTGCTGGTTGTCGTTAACGTGCGAAGATGTGTAGTTTGCACGTGCGAAGACATCGTTTTTGGACCGAGGCGTTCGACACTACCGAAGCCTTCCCGTAGGTTCCACCTGTACATCCATTGACTCCTAGGCCCTAGAAACCCTCCACGCCCCCAAATGCCTTGGATTGATACTTCACGCCCGGTGGATTTCACGTGTTAGGCCATTTTAGTGACGTGTGAGCGTGCGTGATTAATATCCTAGCGAGTTGGAGTATATCCACTTTTGGGAGTTGTCCTTAGGTTCACAGCAGCACACATGTAGGTTTCGTACCATAAAAACACCCCTAGAACCGAAAACGTCCCAAATAGACCACCCATTAAGTCGGTAGAATGTTTTCAGCCGTTTCTGCAGTTCGGTCGAGCGAAAATGCTGTTTCTCATTTATTTTCGATTTTAGGACAGAGCAGACTTCGTTTAGCCGTATCTCCCTCATACGAACTCGGATTCAAGCGATTCTTTTTCCTAAATTCATCTAAAATCATGCACTTGCATATTCTGCAAAAATATTTGTACTTCCTGTTCTGTTAAATATTTTGCCGTTGTTTTCATTGCATTCGTTTGGTATTCTCGTAGAACACGACGTTGTTGACCTGGTTGTGGAAGGATCAGAAGAGTTCCAAGAAGTCCAGGAACAAGGCAAGCACCCCCTTGATCAATTGCTCCTATATTTCAAACTTACAAACTATATTGATTGCAAACTATTATGCATGCGATGTTTTACTAGAAAATGTGTGGGATTCTTGGGTAGTTAACCTCTTGTTGCATATGCCTTATCCTTGTTACTTGAGTATCATGAATTCCTTGTCACTTATGTTGCCACTGAAAATTTGGGTTCATGTGGTTGGGAAGATGTCAATAGGTATGCTTAGTTTGCTATTTAATCAATGCGGCTTGTTACTTGATTTTGGGATGTTGGGAAAATGAAGCGTTTGCGAAATTATGGAAATGAACAGTGGGTATTTTTCCCCTGTGCTCTTGGTGGAAAACAAAAACTGAAAACATGCTTTTGGACTTGGGCGAGTGGATGTAGTGTTCGGTGCCTTGTTGTGGTACCGATTAGGTGGTTGTCTCGCCCGGGTCACTAAGGACCGATTCTATGGTGTAGCTCGAACCAAGAAGCACAGTGCAAACCACATGTGGCTCTTATGGGGAGTTCCTAGCTTAATATATTGCTGATACCTAGCAATAGACCCGCCGGTGGTAGTTGTAGGTCATTATTGTTGACATTGGGATAGTGTGGGTTATGGTTTTTGTCCATAGCCCGAAGGTACCTTGATTATTGTTCAAGGGTGACCAGCACATCATATGAACCTTGGGGATTTTGGGAGGCCTCCCAACTCCCTAGGGATGGATCATAAGCGTGGGATATTGCTAGGTTAACGGTGGAAAGGCTTTGTCATTGATGGTGTGAGCCTCCTGTGTGGTAGCTCATGTTGTCCTTGTCATGTGGGTACAGTTGTACACACTCTCGAGAGTTAAAACTATTCGAATAGCCGTGTTCTCGGTTATGGACGACTTGGGAAATTCTCCACCGTAGTAGTTTTAATTTTTGGGAACTGTTTTGGGGAAAGATCTTGGTGCGAACGGAGAGTTCGCTAGGATGGTTGTGGCAGCGTGTTGCCACTGTTGGCTGGCATGGGCAGGGAGCCCATATGGTTGGAAACACTTGGGGGTTGATGCTTATATACTTATTTGCTGTGCTAGCTTGATTTACAAAAATTTCGTTGCAAAACCGCAATGTTTTCGCTATGTATATTATGATTTATGCAAACTGCAGGACCTGAACCATCCCTTGTTTATCTTCACATATTATGGAATACCATTGCAAACACTATAAGTCTTGCGGAGTACGTATTGTACTACACACGCTTGTGTGACTTCTTTTTTTTTAGAGATGGTTGAGGAGGACCCGACAATCGGGTACTTCTATGCAGCGGGTTTTGGAGACGACGACGACGGTGCTTACTAGGGCTTACCGGTTGGTTGCCTGTGGGCGGGCAGAGGCATACTTGCTGGTTTTTGGTGCCTCTATTATCTTGTTTCCGCTGTTGAACTCTTTGTTAATTTGTTGTTCTTTTTGGCCGGTCGGCCTCTATGTAATCACTAAAGTGTAGACTCTTGTACGACTTATGTTTGGACTGCTGTGAGCTGAACCTATAATGTATGGATTATGATGCCAATGTTGAATGTGTGTGCTAGCAATTGATCGTGGGACTAGCACGGTACACACATAGGGTTCGGGGTCAAACCCGGGTCCGACACTATATGGGTGGAGTTGGTAGCCGATTCTGCCTGTGATATTCTCTCTGATAATTACCTAAATCGGCAATACCTCCTGGGTAATTCTGCTGATATCCTCCATAATAAGCAGATCGATGGTATCCAGCAGGAATATCTTGTTGCCCCCCAGCCTGGTTGTGTGAAAACAAGTTCTCCGGTACATCTTTTATGGTGCCATAAGTAACTTGATTTGATTCCATCTTTGGCGGGAGATATACAGGACCTCGAGCAGGCTCTTGAGCAATCGATCCATCTACTGCCTTCTTGATGAGGTTATGGAGTGTGTTCACCAGGATCCCGGATTGATTGATGAGCACGTGATGTACTGCTTCATTCACCATCTCCTGTAAGGGTTTTACTGGTGGACTCTCAGGTGGTGTACGGCTCGATTCTCCAACTAGAACTGGTTTTGGAAACTAAGATTTTTGAATCGGCCCTTGTCGCGTCATGCCGAAAGACTCCAAGCAGAGTTTCTGAAAATTGGCCATATTTTGCTCGACTTGCTGTCTCTGCTCGTTTGTTAAATCCTCCATGCTGACTGGGATTACATTGTCTGTTTTGATCTCTTTTCCGGCCATGTTGAAATTCCGAGTCCCACTGGGCGTGCCAAAAACGTGTTGACGCCGAAAATCACCGGCAGCGTCGGGGATGAGCCGATGATATGGTTCGGCGTCTGGAGACACGCGAAGGCCTAGGAGATTTGCTTAACTCCAGTGCAGGTCCTAAATCTTGAGGTTCGTAGGCGTGCCAGTCAATTTGACCCTGCAATTGACAAGGAGATAGAAAATATTAGATCGTTGAGCTAATTGGCTGGAAGCCGAATTGAACTCACCCCATCGGCCGATGGCCGATATAGACAAAGCACTTATACATCGACTGGGAGCCGATGATGGCATAGATGGATGAGATAAATATACCATGTAGCTAAGGAACCAATAACAATGTAAATAAACTAGCCGATTACTAACATGAAGCGTATCGGTCGGAAAGCCGATAACGGTGTAGCGTGCCAAAAAACGTGTAGCAGTGCAATCGGCCTTAATTAACAAAAGATAACCTATCGGCTAGGCACTCCGATAGAACATTGCATAAGTATCCATCAGCTCATTAAGGATAGAATTATTATCACCAGTCTAATAGATCGGACCTAACCGTTGCCGCAGACTGACGATGATAACAAAACCTCGATGGGCCGATAGATCTAATGCAATTGTGATGTGATATATGATAACTTATCGGCTATACATCCCGATAAAACGCTTGCACGAAACCGATCAATCTAGCAGGAATAACTTATTACACAGTTTAGTAGGTCGGACCTAACCGATGCAGCACAAACCGATGATAAGTTTCACCCAGTAAACCGATAAATCTATGCACGCGTGATGTGATATATCTACTCGGCCTGTGAGATCAAACCTAACTGATGCAGCCGTAGATAGAACAGATATATCGTGGTAAGCCGACTACCGCAGGCCGACTAGAATATCGGACCTAACCGAGAAAGTCCTAGTCGGAACGGTAGTCGGGGTAACGAGACTTACCCTCTCGCAGGAGGTCGAACTTAACCGATGTAGCCCGGCTCGAGAAGCAAGAACCCGTCGAAAGGGTGGCGATGTGCCAAAATTGTATTGATCTGTCTGATTGAGATATTTACAAAGCACCCGGGCATACGTATTTATACCCCGAGTTGATACAGTCCTGATCAGACACGAAATAGGAGTTTCCTAATTACAGAGAAAACACTAACCAGGCCCGATTGGATACGAGATCAGGCTTCCTAAAAGATAAAATATTATTACTGCCTAATTAACAGATAATGCATTAGACTGCCATGCTATGGTCTTCATGACTCCTTTCCAAACTCGGCTTCCTCTGGATTGATCCCCGCTAATTATCTGTAATTTCTCCTTTAACCGAATCTAATAAAGAACCATACCAAATTTTGGCGTTAACAAGGGGATAAACCTAACACTATGAAGATCACAGTGGTAATACATTTTTTGGGTTTTCTGGACTAGGTAAGGGAAAACAAAACTTAACAGAAGGAAATACAGATGATACCTATCGGGCAACCTGATGCTCTGATACCACTTGATGCGCCTGGGTGCCCTATCTTCCGATAGGTTCGATTTGGCGACGTGAAGACGTTCACGTTTTAAGGCTTCCGATCAGTGATCGTCACCTCGCAACCGCTACACCACATGTCTAGTTGTTATCAACTACGCTCTCACGTAGTCGACCTCACCACGAAGGATTTATCTTTGCAAGCAATCGAAGAAACTCACAAGAACAAGGAAGAACGCAATCTGAATTACAGATGAATGTTTTGCACATGAAGTTAGGGTTCTACAAATCGATCTAGACGGCAAAACTGCAATGACAGAATAATCAAAGCAAAACCTGCCTCTAAACGACGAAGGCTACTGTATATATATGAGTTGGGACGTCCTAGGGTTAACCCTAGATCGCGCACCCATTGGGCTTAGCCCACGACACAATTACAAGGTCCAAGGCCTAAAACAGACTTGGACTGGAAGAGATATGTGTCTTGTTTCAATGATCCCGGACAGCTCAGGAGGAATTTTGATGTGGGACCAAAACCATCTGAAAGTAGACTCCATAAGCTTTCCAACAAGTACTATTGGGCCCCGAGAGTTCTTCTGAATCAGCAGCTTGGTCCGTCTGAAGTTGATGCTGTTAGGAGGACCGAATCCGAATCCAAAACATGCAGAACTTCATCTCTTGCCTTCTATGGACCAAATGTGATGTGGTGATGTAGGAGTAGACATGGGTAAGGTCTTGGTTTGGTCCCCAATCAACTTCTTTTATCATCCATGCGTTCCTTGCGCTCTGTCTCTTTCCTTTTACCCAAGTAAGTATCTCTGCAAACGAGAATACACAAAACTCATGGTGCAGTAATGGTTGTTCAAATATATAACACGTAAATCTTACGTAGAAAGCATGCACCTTTGGTTGATGAATACATAAAAAAAGCTATAGTCATATCCGAGCTAGTGATGTCCTCATGAACTAGATAGAGTATTATTTATACTCATACGGTCCTCTAGACAGGATATGTCATTATAAAAAGGAGGTATATTAAAATTCGAATAAATGTATACTCTATGCACATTATATTCTCCTTTATTATCATAATTATCAATAACATGAAAAATCACAAGAGAAGGACATGACAAATCAGATCTAACAAATAATTTCTTCTCTAAATAATTGAGTGGACAAAGATCATCAAATTGAATATAGCCCCAAATATTTAAAGAAGATAGCAATCTAAGCTCTTCATTCTCGCTAGCAATGTGAACAACATGTCTAAAATCGGCACATGGTGGTTCAACTACATTACTAATATGTTCATTCACTAGTTGTGGCACGGATATAAGTGAAGCATTAGACAACTCTTCTTTATCATACGTGGAATAATTCAGAATAGCAAGAGAGCAAGCTTGCATAGGTACGACACCGCAATCAGCGAAATCAGCATATGTACCAATGGAAAAATGCACTCTAACTATTTGAGTTACCTTGGTCTTACCAGAATCATTTAACCACTGAAGATGGTATGTATGTGGATGTGGTCGTGCGGTCAAGCCAAGCTTCCTGACCAAATCAGAACTCACGAAATTGTTGCAGCTTCCTCCATCAATGATGACACGTGCACGTCAGTTGTTGATGATGAAGAAAATCTGAAACAAATTATAGCGTGGCTGCTTCTCTGCTTGCTCCATCTGCGTGCTCAGAACCCGCTGAACAATAAGGTTCCTATAGTTCACCGTGTCATCACCATAGAAAGCCTGACCCTCACTATCGTCGTCATGGGTGTTGTCCAAGGCAATAACATCATCATTGTCTTCTTCCACATCTGAAGTGCTAATGTAACCTCCATCTTATGTGGCAATGGATGCTCATTGGCTGGGACAATTCCTCGGCAACTGTCCAATCCCATGGTAGCAGTGGCACTGAAGTCCAGAAGTGCGGCCCGTGGATGCGACAGATGAAGAACTCTTGACAGGTACCTGCATAGAAGTTTTACCTGAGGCCGGCGGTGGTGACGGCGTTGCTGCAGCAGCAGCGGCAGGGGAAGAACGCGTGCTCGTTGGTGGTGGCGCTGTACGATTACACGAAGAAGGGAACGGCATAGTCGATCCTGTGGTTGTCATTGTTTGTGGCATGAAGGAAACACCAAAGTTGCTCCGGTTCCTCTGTTGACGTCCTTGCAATTCTTTCTCTGCAAGCATAGGAAGCTGGAAAAACGATTGACAGTATTATATTCCTTATAATCAACAATATCCTAAATTTCACGCCTTAAACCACCATAAAAACGACAGATTTTATCCTTTGTATCCTCGACTACCCCACAACGAATCATGCTCTTCTGAAGCTCAGCATAATACTCCGGAACAGACATAGTACCTTGTTATAAACGTTGCAGTTTCTTACACAAGTCACGTTGATAGGAAAGAGGAACAAATCTATTTCGCATGGCTTGTTTTAACCTATCCCATGTATCAGGTTGTAAGTTGAGATTACCTAATTCTTGCCACCAGATTTTAGCAAAATCCTTGAACTTACTTGTAGCTTGCCTAACCCTACGAATTTCAGGAACTAGATGGGAATTAAATTTCTGCTCTACTGTCATCTCCCAATCTAAATAAGTCTCAGGGTTATATTTTCTAGAAAAGGAAGGCAAAGTAAATTTAACTTTAGCAAAAGGATCATCGTTACCTCACCCTTGGCGGTTTCCTCCCATACCTTGACGATTGTGGCGAAGGCGTTGACGTAGTCATGCCTCTTCTGTCGCTCGTCAGTCAACCTCTCCATCGTCATCATACATCATATCTTGGTTGGCATCATCTCTGGAGGCTGGCAGATGGGTCTCCAATTCATCAATCCTCCCAGTTAGCATGGCTACTCGTCTGTCCAGACTTTCAAGCATGTGGTTTATGTTCTGCTTGGCAAGAGCAGCATTGACCCCCTTCAGAATGGTTTCATTCAGCCCCTTCATCATCTGATCCATGTAGCCTTGCATCTTGCTGTGAAGAACGCACTCTGAGATTTCATCTGTCCCTGTCATTGTTAGCAAGAAGATAGAAAAAACACAAAGAAATTATCCCTATCAACTACTACTATGCAAGGATAGTGGACACTCGCAAATGGAAGCACCTTATCGAGCTCTTACAAGGTTCTGAGACTAGCGAGCAAAGGATGGTACAACCGGTGGCTGGTTCGTGATACCTTGAGGGCATGATCCAGTGATTGCAAGGGTTGAGACCGTGCTGACCAGAAGTATATATGTGGAGATTGGGAGGCCAAATATGTTAGTAGCACACAATTCAATAATAGATAGTAATGCTGAATAAATGTCCAAAGCACTTGTCCTAGTTGCTAGCCTAAACACGTTCTAAACCAGATGTGATAAGACAAGGGAGACAAACAAGTATGAAAGGACAGCAGCAAGGATGGGAATTTTTTCATAGATGTCCATAGACTATTTATTTGCTTGATTCCGAGTCCGTATGTGAAAGTTATGGCTGTTTCAAGGAAGGTCCTCCGTATCAGTGTTTTGGTGGAGGCTGATTCGGGATCAGGTAGTGAAACTGGGGATGATATGGTGGCAGTGGCTGCTGGGGAGATGGATGGAGATGTAGGGTGATCAAAGGACATGATATATGACACTAAAACAGAACACACAATGACCAACACTTACACAAGATGGTTAGTAGATGGGAAAACAAAGACAATGGTGGTGGTGCCTAGGGTTTGTGGGGGTGTAGTGGATGGATCACGAACTGGACTCAAACACAATCTAAGCCAGTAACCAAACTCGACCTAGGACACAAACTCAACACTACGGACTCTGAAACAGAATTATGCAAAAGGCTAAACGTGGTTGTAGGACAGGGAAAAACCTACGACTACCAATTTTTTTGTGGCTTTTCTGGACTCTAGGTATAGGAAACAAAGATTGAAACAGGACGGAAAAGAAGATACCTAATGGGCAACCTTCGCTCTGATACCACTTGATAGCAACGGGGTGCCCGATCTTTTGTTAGGTATGGATAACTCTCGATTTGATAGAGAATTGACACTCACGATCCGGCTTTTGATCACCAAGACCCGAACCCTGCAATCGCAGCACCACGTCTCCTCTTGTTATCAACCGTGCACTGCCTGGTTGACCGCGCCATGAAGGCTAATCCCTGCATGCGAATCGAAGAACGCAAGGAAGAACAAGGAAGATTGCAACTCAACTTGCAAATAAATGATTATACTCTCAAAGTTGGGGTCTCAAACCGATAAATAGCGAAACTGTTCAAAGATAGATTAATCTAAGCAAAACCTGACTCTAAACGATGATGGCTACTGTATATATATGAGTTGGGATGTCTTAGGGTTAACCCTAGATCGTACACCCTTTGGGCTTAGCCCACGACACAATTACAGGACCCAAGACCCAAAACAGAGTCGGACTAGAAGAAGTATGCATCTTATTTCGATGATTTCAGACAGCTTAGGAGGAATTTTGACATGGGACCAAAACCATCTGAAAGTAGACTCCATAATCTTTCCAACAAGTACTCATGGGCCCCGAAAGTCCTTCTGGATCAGCGGCTAGGTCCATTTGAAGTTGATGCTATCAGGAGGCCCGAATCTGAATCCAAAACATGTAGAACTTGATCTCTTGCTTTCTATGGACCAAAAGTGACGTGGTGATGTAGGAGTAGATTTGGGTAAGGTCTTGGTTTGATCCCCAATCAACTTCTTTGAACATCCACGCGTTCCTTGCGCTCGGTCTCTTTCCCTTCACCCAAGCAAGTATCTCTGCAACCGAGAACATACAAAACTCATGGTGCAGTAACGGCTGTTCAAATATATAAAACGTAAATATTACGTAGAAAGCATGCACCTTTGGTTGATGAATACATAAGGTAGCTATGGTCATATCCGAGCTAGTGATGTCCTTATCATATTATCTTATTGTTGTATTTAAGTGTCCGTGTCAACTTAAGCATCTGGTTTTAGGTAAATAGCTTTGTAGGTTTAACCTATTTGTGAAAATTAACTTGTGGAGTTTTGTTTTCACATAGTGGTTTACTTGGTAAATCGAATTGTGAGAGAGTATTGCTTGAAATCTTGTTTTATGCTCTTTTTCATGTTTAGGAACAATTTTTATGTAAACACATCTCTAGGGTGATTTCTAATATGTTTTAGTTATTTCCTGAGTAAGGGTAAATTTTGTAGGATCAACATGTTTTGATTTATAACTTGTATATGGATTCATTTTGAGATAAAAGTCGTGTCTAGCATGTATTCATTTTCCTTAAGTTTATATATATGTACATTAATTAGTTCTACATTTAGTTAGGGGTGCTTGGTAGGCCATTTTAGCTTCCGTCATATTTAGACATTAGGTTTATTCTATGACGCAAGTTCCAAGATTTAAGGTAGGTGTTAGCACGTTGTAAAAACATTATTAATGTTGCCTTAAATTTTTATTTGTCTAGAAACAAATTTTAGTATAAGAAACTATTTGGATAAATTTTATAAGTCGTGGATTCAATTATATAAAGGAATGAATTAATAATGGCACTTAGTATTTCCTATGCTTGAATTAATTTTGAAGCTACACTTTACAAAGTCTTTATGTTGATAAATCATGTTAGAGATGATTATCTGCGTGCATAGTGTACTTTGTGCATATGCATACATCTATCTATACATGGTGGATTTAAACCACTGCTTGACCATTTGGTAATTATTTATTTTATCGATATCAAGTATATTAATTATATGCCATTAGGAAATTTGGTACGGTTCGTTATCATGCTCGGTTAAGGAAAGATGCTATATCAGCCGATGGAAGCTAATCCAGAAGAAGCCGAATTCAGGAAGGAATCATGAAGACCACAGCATGGCAGTTAACTATTTTATTTATAAATTAGGTAGCTTTAATAATTTTTAGGAAAACCTGATCTCGTGTTCGATCAAGGCTTGTTAATTTTCCTTTTATAGTTAGGAAACTCCTGTTTCGTATCTGATCAGGACTGTATCAACTCGGGGTATAAATACGTATGCCCGGGTACCATGTAAATCATCTCTCAGATCAATACAAATTCGGCGCATCGCCACCCTTTTCAACGGGTTCTTGCTTCTCGAGCCGGGCTGCATCAGTTAGGTCCGAACTCCTGCGAGAGGGTAAGTCTCGTTACTCCGACTACCTTACCGGCTAGGACTTCCTTGGTTAGGTCCAATATTCTAGCTGATCTACGGTAGTCGGCTTACCACGGTGTATCTATTCCGTCTACGGCTGCATCAGTTAAGTTTGATCTCTTAGGCCAAGTAGATATATCACATCACGCATGCGTAGATTTATCCGCTTACTAGGTGTAATTTATCATCAGTTTGTGCTGCATCGGTTAGGTCCGATCTACTAAACTGCCTATGATAAATTATTCCTGCTAAGTTGATAGATTTTATGCAAATGTCTTATCGGAGTGCCTAGCCGATAAGTTATCTTTTACTAGATAAAGCCGACTGCATTGTCTTGATTATTATTTTGATTATCTACACTATCATCGGCTTTCCAGCCGATGCACATGTTCTATTGGTAGTCGGCTGATTTATTTATTTATATCGTTATCGGTTTCCTAGCTGATACACAAGTGTTGTCGGTAGTCAGGCAGTCGGCTCGAGGGAAGTCGGCTGGTTTATTATCTGCTTATACCATCATCGGCTTTCTAGCCGATATACAGGTACTTTCGGCAATCGGTTGGAGGAAGTCTGAATCGGCCTGTCGGCCGATTGGATCAATGATCTAACTTTTTTCTATCTCCTTGTCAATTGCGAGGTCAAATTGACTGGCACGCCCACGAACCTCAACTGTTTAAGACATGCACTGGAGCTAAGCAGATCTCCCAGGCCTTCGCGTGTCTAGTGCACCGAACCAGATTATCAACTCGTCTTTAGTGTTGATCGGTGATTTTCGGTGTCAACACGTTTTTGGCACGCCCAGTGGGACACAGAACTTCGACATGGCTAGAAAGGAAGTCAGCACAGACAATGTAATCCCAGTCACGATGGAAGATTTGACCGAAGAACAAGGACAACAAGTGGAGCAGAACATTGTTGAATTTCAGAAGCTTTGTCTAGAATCCTTCGGTATGACACATCAAGGGCCTATTCAAAAATCCCAATTTCCAAAGCCTGTTCTGATTGGGGAATTGAGTCATACATCGCCTGCAAGTTCACAGAAGCCACATCAAGACATGGTTAATGAAGCAGTTCATCATGCATTGATCAATCAATCTGGGATATTGATGAACACATTATAGAGCTTGATCGAGAAGGCGGTGGAGCCGATTCAACTGGCTAGGGGGCAACAAGATGGAATTCCTCAAGGATATCATCAAACTGCATACTATGGGGGGCATCAACAAAGTTATCTAGGAGCTGTCCCTGAGTATAATTATCAGAGAGAATATCAGAGGCAGAATCGGCTACCAACTCCACCTTTGCATTATCACGTCGAAGATCCAAGGGAAGAAGATTGGATAGCAAGAATCACAGAGGTGGTGAGAGAACAATTCGGCCTAAAATCAAAGGAGGAAACATTTATGTATAGGCATCCATATCCGGATTGGTTTGATATAGTTCCATTGCCACGCCGATACAGAGTACCAGACTTCTCCAAATTCTCAGGGCAAGATGATGTATCTACAGTGGAGCATGTCAGCCAATTTTTGGCTCAGTGTAGGGAGGCATCGGCTGAAGATGCTTTGAGAGTTAGATTTTCCCGCTATCATTGTCCGGATCGGCCTTCACATGGTTTTCTTCGTTACTACCAAATTCAATTTGGGGTTGGGCCGATTTGGAAAAGCAATTCCACAAATATTTCTTTACTGGGATTCAGGAGATGAGTTTAACAGATTTAACATCGGTAATATAGAAGCCGGATGAATCAGTCGTAGAATATATCCAGCGGTTTCATGATGTTAGAAGCCGATGTTATAGTTTAAGTCTAGATGATGCACAGCTAGCCGAGTTAGCATTCCAAGGTTTGTTGGCTCCGATCAAGGAAAGATTTTCATCACAAGACTTTGAGAGCCTAGCACACCTAGTACAGAAGGTATCGGCTCATGAAAGCCGATTTCAAGAGGCCAAGAAGGAATGTTGAGGCCCAAATAGAAGAATTTCGAAGTTTGATAACAAACTCCGAAATTGGGGGGCATGTGTTAACACCAAAATTTGGTACGGTTCGTTATCATGCTCGGTTAAGGAAAGAGGCTATATCAGCCGATGGAAGCTAATCCAGACGAAGCCGAATTCAGGAAGAAATCATGAGGACCACAGCATGGCAGTTAACTATTTTATCTATAAATTAGGTAACTTTAATAATTTTTAGGAAAACCTGATCTCATGTTCGATCCGGGCTTGTTAATTTTTCTTTTATAGTTAGGAAACTCCTGTTTCGTATCTGATCAGGACTGTATCAACTCGGGGTATAAATACGTATGCCCGGGTACCATGTAAATCATCTCTCAGATCAATACAAATTCGGCGCATCATCACCCTTTTCATCGGGTTCTTGCTTCTCGAGCCGGGCTGCATCGGTTAGGTCCGAACTCCTGCGAGAGGGTAAGTCTCGTTACCCCGACTACCTTATCGGCTAGGACTTCCTCGGTTAGGTCCGATATTTTAGCTGATCCACGGTAGTCGGCTTACCACGGTATATCTATTCCGTCTACGGCTGCATCAGTTAAGTTTGATCTCTTAGGCCGAGTGGATATATCACATCACGCATGCGTAGATTTATCCGCATATTGGGTGTAATTTATCATCAGTTTGTGCTGCATCGGTTAGGTCCGATCTACTAAACTGCCTATGATAAATTATTCCTGCTAGGTTGATAGATTTTATGCAAATGTCTTATCGGAGTGCCTAGCCGATAAGTTATCTTTTACTAGATAAAGCCGATTACATTGTCTTGATTATTATTTTGATTATCTACACTATCATCGGCTTTCCAGCCGATGCACATGTTCTATTGGTAATTGGCTGATTTATTTATTTATATCATTATCGGTTTCCTAGCTGATACATAAGTGCTATTGGTAGTCATGCAGTCGGCTCGAGGGAAGTCAGCTGGTTTATTATCTGCTTATACCATCATCAGCTTTCTAGCCGATATACAGGTACTGTCGGCAATCGGTTGGAGGAAGTCTGTATCGGCCTGTCGGCCGATTGGATCAATGATCTAACGTTTTTCTATCTCCTTGTCAATTGTAGGGTCAAATTGACTGGCACGCCCACGAACCTCAACTGTTTAGGACCTGCACTGGAGCTAAGAAGATCTCCCAGGCCTTCGCGTGTCTAGTGCACCAAACTAGATCATCAACTCGTCTTCAGCGCTGAACGGTGATTTTCGGTGTCAACACAAACCCAGTCTTGGTCCGGAAGAAGAACGGTAAATGGCGCATGTGCATCGACTACACCGACTCAAATAAGGCGTGCCCCAAAAACCCGTTTGGTCTACCCAGAATAGATCAGGTGGTGGATTCAACTGCAGGGTGCGAACTTCTTAGCTTTTTCGACTGTTACTTGGGATATCACCAAATCAGCTTGAAGGAGGAGGACTGCCTGAAGACGTCTTTCATTACGCCGTTTGGAGCATACTGCTATGTCATCAAGACAAAATCCAAGGAAGACCTCATCGCTGTCATGCCCAGAAATTTACCAGAATTTCCGAAGCTAATTTGTGCAATAAATTCTCATCCAGGAATGAGCCGAGGTACACAAATCGATAATTTGATAAACATAACCAAAAATGATAAACGATAAATACTTAAAACAGAGTCACTTAGTCCTCACATAGAAGAAAAAACAGTAGCGGAACGGCAACTAGCGTAGCTTCAACACCAAGCCACAAGCAGCTCAACTAGGGTATAAGCCAAACACCAAACTTTTCCTTCTCGCTAAACTTCACTCTGATGATTGCAGTAATGCAGACTGAGTACCATCGACCGTACTCAACAAGCCACACTAGGGAATGCAAAATAATGCAACATGAATCCAAAGAAAAGGCATAGTATGGCTTATTTGCGTAAACAATATTTAAAACATTTGCATTTAAAAACATTGAAAAATTGTATAGTGTAATTATTATCAACATTTAACCAGTCTCTGAACAACGCTCCAACGCAGTTCAGGCCCAACACCATAACCCTCCAAACTGGAGCTATCAAATTCCATCATTTATCAGTATTATTAAGTAGTGTGGGACTAATCATAGAAAACATTGCTAGGCCTGCTCATTAACCACGAGCACAGCTATTCAAATAGTTTTATTTCAGCCAGAGGTGTACCAATTTACCCACAAGACATGATTCCGCACATGTCACCATGCCCTGAAATACCACCATGGTACTGCAAAGGGGGAAACCGTGACAAGACCTTTCATGCAACTCGTTGAACAGAATGGTCTCCCACTGAACCACCAGTCTCCGGTAGGGTTGATCAGGTTCCTCGATAGGGAGATGGTTCAATGCCCGAAACATGGACTTATTAGCACAGCCATGGTGGACTTATTGACACAGCCACAAACACACCGTGGTGTCTCCTGTTGAACTCGCTACACTACAGATCTAGCCGTTGCCCATTCTGGATTGTGGTTAGTATGGTAAATGCTTCGCAACAAGTAGTCTGCAAACTGGTCCTTAACTATCATGAGCGCCACTAGCAACATTCACAATCCTGGTGCTCACAACCCACCATTCAGTCAAGTTTTGGTTGGCACATTTAATTGACTGACCACGACCAACCGTCGTGTAACAATTGCCATTAAACATTAATTAACCAGGAGTGAATCAATAATTTCCCTACATAAAATAACGCTATAATTTCTAAGCACTGGCTAAGCAAACTCTAAATAATCTAGCTAGATAATTAATTTAACATCCAGCTAGTCCATAATAATCATCCAAGGTATCAAGGTACAGATATCAACATCAAAATGGCCATAATTATCAATGGATATTGGATAATAAATAAATACCCATATAATGTCATTCCAAAATATTTCATGCAATAACTTTAAAATAAAATAGATTTCACAAATGGAATCAACATGTTCAAGGAGATTATCGTGTGACTTGCCTTGCAATCGTAAAACATTTTTCACAAATCTTCCAAACTCTTTTGCAGACTCCGCGATCTTCCGAATCGGTGATTGTACGTGACTACATGTAAAATGATGAAAACCCTAAGAAACTCTAAATAAACAGTACATACATGGGTATATTATGATTTTAGATGAATTTAGAAAGAAGAATAGGTCAAATCAGAGTTCAAACGGAAAGGATATGGCTTCCGAAAAATTAAATTTAGAGTAAATCCAAAATGAATTGGAAAAGAATATTCTCAGGAATATTCTTTGGATTTTGGGATTAAAATGAATATTTTGGTTGTGTACAATAGTAGGGCCCACTAGCGGTGACCTAGATCACAGGGTCTAGATCCATAGACCAGAGAAGGGTGATGTGTGATGAACCGGCTGGGTTGGCAGAATGAGATGGCGATGATGTAAATGCCGATGTGATGATTAGGTGACAACTAGAATTCGCTCGGGAGGTTTTAAAAGGAATCGGATGGATTGGATTTAATCTCAGTGACCCAATGGCTCATACGAGATTGAGGTCTGCAGGTGGGGCCCAATCGTCATCACTAGGGAGGGGGAATCGCCGGGGTCTGCGCGTCACAGGGGAAGATGATGACGGACGGCGGCACCAGGGAACGTAACGGTGGCGACGCACCGACGAGATGGCGACGATGAGGAGGAAGACCGGGCGGTGCAGCAGAGGAGGACGGCGACATGCCGAGGGCAACGACCTCGGGCAGCACATTGGCACCGGGCTTCGGTCACAGGGTGACGACGGCGGCGATTGCCCGGCGGCGGCACGGTGCGCAGGGGAGGAGCAGGCCGAGGCAGCGGTGAAGATGGCGACGGCGACGATGACCCGCGTCGGCGTGGCGGTCCTGGCCGACAGCGACGAGCGACGGCGTAGATGGCAGACCGGCGATGACAGGCGGCGGCGAGAGGTGCAGAGGACGACGACGATGTTGATGACGCAGCGACCGGCGGTTGGGGAGCAGGGGCTCACAGGCGGCGGCGGCTTCCAGAGGCAGTCGGCGGGGCGGCAGCTGCCAAGGTGATGGGAAAGAAGACGACGACGACGATGGCAACCTCTGGCGGCGGCGCAGCTGGCGCACGGGAAAGGGGCGGCTCGGGTGGCGGTGGCGACGGCTCCAGGCGACGGTGGCAGATGGGGTAAGACAGAGGGCGGCATGGCAGGTGCTCACCGGCGGCAGGCGAGGGCGACCGGGGCGACGCCGGCGAGGGCCCCGAACGGCGGCGGCCGGGGAAGAAGCCGAGCAACGACGGCAGCACGAGGGCGAGCTGGCGGCGGCAGCTAGATGCTGTGCGGTGGCGCGGCTTAGGAGTAGTGGTGGATGGCGTGGCTAGGGCAGGAGCGGCGGCGGCTTATATAGAGGGAGGAGGAGATAGGGGCGGTGACTCGTGGCTGCTGGATTCCGAGGTTGGCGGTGGCTTTGCGGAGTCCGGGTCGGCGGCGGCAGTTGCGCGGGGTGGAGGCGCAGTCGACGCAGGCCGGGGCCGGGGCGGCGTGGGCCGAGCCCGAGGAGGAGCGCAGCCGAGGGGGGGCGCAGCCCAGGGCGGCCGGCCGGGCCCTTGGCTCCATCGGGAGAAACAGAGAGAGAAAAAGAGCCTGGGGAAGAAGATGAACAGGAGAGGGAATAAAAGAGAAAAGAAAAAGGAGAAAGGAAGGGAAAAGAGAAAAGAGAGAGAGAAAAAGAAAGAAATAGAGGGGTTTTTCCAGAAAATTTCCTAAATTTGGAATTTGAATTTCAGAATTTTAAGAATTATTAGGAATATCGGAAATTGAGGAAAATATTCGGAATTTTGTAGTGCCACGAATATTGGGATATACACATACACACACACACACACACACACACACATATATATATATATATATATATATATATATATATATGGAACTCCGGAATCTCAGGTGTTTGCGGGAATTGAAATAATTATTTAAAATTAGGAAGACCAAAGGGGTTTTGAAATATCCCAAAATATATATGAATTTTTCAGGGAATCCGATAAAATTGGAAGTTATTTTGCAGAGATCAATAGATCGGAATATTCGAGGCATAATTGAACTTCCCAAAATATATGGATATTTTGGAGATGGGAAATTAGAGTATTTTGTCGGGAACTGGAATTTAGATAAATCTCAGTCGATTGGAGATTTGGATTTGTTTTGATGGAAAAGGGGTTTTAGAAAATACTAAACCCGGGAACTTCAGATTTAAGATTTCGAGGAGGCTTTAGGGTTCCGGGAACGACATAGAACCCTAGAAGAAAAAGGGAGTTAGAGTTCACGATGAACGAGGAGACTTTAAATGACTGAATCAAGAACGACCCGAACAGGGAAAAAGATAGGGATTTATTTTCTTTTTAATAAATTACTGAAATGATCTTTATAGCATTAAAATTAATTCTGAAGCTCCGAAAATTTCGAGAAAATTTCAGAGAGTGTAATTACACACAACGAATTAAAAGTAATTTCAACCATGATCTATTAAAGAAATTTTTATTCTCCATTTTTATTTTACTTTATAATTTTATATAAATTCTAGAAAATCAATTATTAATTAATTATTTAATTCCCGTAAAATCGGGCTATGACAATTGCCGACTTGGAAGAAATTTTCCGAAGCTTTCGGAGATTCAAGATGAAGTTAAATCCGGATAAGTGCGCCTTCGGTGTACTATCCGAAAAGCTACTCGGCTTCATTGTATTACATCGAGGCATCGAGGCCAATTCAGAGAAAATTAATGCTATCATGAACATGGCACACCCAACTAACTAGAAGGACGTCCAAAAGTTGATAGGCTGTATGGCGGCAGCCAGCCAATTCATCTCTCGACTTGGTGAATGGGGCATGCCCTTTTTCAAACTATTGAAGAAAACGGACAATTTTCAATGGACACCCAAAACCCAGCAAGCCTTCGAAGACTTCAAAAAATTTCTCACATCACCACCAGTGTTGGCATCACCCATGCCCTAGGAACCACTAATGTTATACCTGGTGGCAACCAGTCAGGTAGTCAGCACGGTGCTGGTAGTCGAGCGAGTAGAGCTAGGGCATATACAGAAAATACAAAGGCCAGTCTACTTCGTCAGCGAGGTCCTAGCCGACTCCAAGATGAAATATCCTCAAATCCAGAAGCTGTTATATGGTCTACTCATCACTGTCCGGAAGTTGGTGCACTATTTTCAGTCACATTAAGTAACTATTGTCACATCGTATCCACTCGGGGACGTCCTATACAACCATGAGGCCACTGGAAGGGTCGCTAAATGGGTGCTCGAGTTTGTAACGCCCAGAAATTCACCACCAAAATTTTGAACATTCATGTGTATAAAATCCCTGTCCAGGAAAGTTGGGGTACACAATTCTAAGTTGCCATACAGAGTGCGTCTTACAAAAAGAATAAAATTATATTACATAAATGCAGCGGTAAAAACAAATAAAGCCTATACACAGCTAGTCAAGCAGAGGCTTCCAATCCACAGGCATCTTGATGGCGGGTCTAGCCTAGTCCTTTTGACGATCCTCGTCGGACAGGTACTCCACCACTGAGAAGGGGGAAAAGGAGCAAGGCTGAGTACCACGCACAGTACTCAGCAATTCACACCCACAAATATGCTCGATGCATAGGGACAAGGATAGGCTAGAGGTTTATTTGCATAACAGCAGTTGTAAACAGTAGTAGTTCGCAAACGATAAAAAGGTTGATTAATTAAACCATATTAATCCTCCACTGATCAACGTTACACCACATTAACCAGGCCCACCCATCCACTTGAACTACACCAGTTCCATAAAAACAAGTTGATTAAGTGAGGGTGAGACTAATCACGGTGAGGCTTGACCAACATGCCCATAACCACGGGCGCGGCTATTCGAATAGATTTAACTTTGATTAGAGGTGTACAATTGTACCCACAAGACACAGACCCACACACGTTCCCATGTGCCAATGTGTCACCACGACACCCCACGAGAGGCTATGACAGGACCGTTCATGCAACCTCTCCCTAACCATCCACACCACGCTGAGGTTACACCTGCTGACAGGGCACACCATATCAGCCAGGCTACCCCCCTTGCGCCACAATGGATCCAGAAGCCGATCAACCCTATCCCGGGCCAACCCAACTCCATCACGCCCATCCTCACCATCGGTGCCTAATTGAGGTAGAAGAGACGCTACAAGCCCAGCCGTTGCCCACGCTGGCTTGTGGAAAGTACGAGTAATTGCCCAAGGGATTCGCGCGAACCGATCCTTAATTGCCATGGGTGCGACCAACGAAACCATGCACCCACTGCCTACCATTTAGGTCATTTTTTAGTAATTTAACATTAACATATCCAAAGTTCTATCCTTCGACATTGCGTCGAACCAAGAATGTAAATGTTAACATTTAATTCCCAGGCAAACTAATAGTTTCTAAGCATGGCTAAGCATCCTAAGAATAGTATTCTAATCATGTGATTACCTAGGTGACAAGGATCAAGGTTCAAAACTAAGGTATAGTCTTATCTATATAAGGGTTATAATCCATACCACATGAAATAATAAAAACATGTAGGTTTATTTAAATAAACAAAGCATTTTAGCAAAAGTAGGTGCAAAATGATCAATATTATAGTGTGACTTGCCTTGCTCCAGCTCGACGTACTTGGCTATGACCTCGTAGTAAACGGGAGGGTTAACTGCGTCGGATTTTATAATAGACAATGCACAAACAATTAAAAACAGCATATGAGGGCAGTAAAACATGAGCTCAAAATATTTTTATTGAATTCTTGGTATTTTTCTGGATTTAATGAAATTTGAATGGACT
Organism: Oryza meyeriana var. granulata; assembly: GCA_003991445.1. Taxonomy (NCBI): domain Eukaryota; kingdom Viridiplantae; phylum Streptophyta; class Magnoliopsida; order Poales; family Poaceae; genus Oryza; species Oryza meyeriana. Next base: position 61,838 of record RYFJ01002240.1, read on the forward strand.
TAATCGGAGTTCGTATGAATTAGTTATGAATTTTTGAAGTTTTACTATGATTTCTAATACAAACTTAATTATTAAACGATTTATTGCATAATTAAGTGAATTATTGCGTCACCGGACCCAGGGACCGGCGCCGATAGGCGGGCCCCACTGACCAGTGACCCTAGGGGGAGCGGCGCACGGTGGACCGGGTCCACCGTGGCCCCAGCGGGAGGTGGCCACGTGGCAGCCACGGTGGGCCGAGGAGCCGACGCGGCGCCCAGGTGGCGCCAACGTGGCAGGGAAGCGGGTGCCCGCGGGGGCGCCACACAGCCAGTCTGGATCTGCCTAGAGGCAGATCGGACGGCCCAGGACACAAGGGGGCTTGCCCCCGCCGGCGCGGCTGTGCCGTCGCGGGGCGAGCGGGCCGATGGTCGCCGCCAGCGACCATCCGGCCCCCGGACAATGGCGGCGAGCTGCGGGATGGAGTGAGGAAGACAAGGGAGTGCTCACCGAAGGGTTGCGACGACCGGAAAGCGTCAAACGGCGGTGAACAGAGGAGATAGGCGGCGGCGGAGCTTCGGGTTGCCGACACCAATGGGATTCTGGCGGCAATGAGGAGCAATGGGGGTGCGGACGCCGTTGTGGAGGGCCTAGAGATGGTGTAGAGCAGATTAGAGGAGAAAAAGGCCGGGAGAGGCGGCGAAACTCTGTGGCCGAAGACTGGCGGAAATCCTCAGCAAGGAGGACAACGGCGAGAATGGGCCTCCGACGGCGTAGAGGCTCCCAGATGTGGCGGCTGGGCCTCGCACGAGTGCGGCGGAGCTGGTGGTGGCAAGTGCGTGATCTAGCGGTGGCGGTGGACGACTGGAGATGGCGGAGCATGGTGGCAGCTCTGGATCACGCGGCGCGGGGTGCTAGGGAACTCAGGAAGCGTCGGTGTTTGAGGGAAAACAAGAGGAAAGGAGGGCGAAGGGTTTTAAGAGCTCAGGCGGGCGAGATCGTGGCTGAAATGGCTCCATTTTGCATGGGTTTGAGGGCGGCGGCCGTGGCACGTGCGCGCAGTTCTCGTGTGAGAGGGGGGTGACGGCGCCGGAGATCGTGGGGGAGTGGGCGAGGACCCAGTCCACCGTCGTTTGAACCGAGGGCGGGCGCGCGAGGAGACGGGGCGAGGCGCCGATCGAGCGGCGGAGGGGAAATTTCCCCTCTGCCCGATCCAGACGGAGGAAGACGAAGGAGCTGACAGGCGGGCCCGGCCTGTTAGCGGGTGGGCGAGCGAGCGAGGCAGACGGGGTTTGACGTGCGGGCCCCACGGCGCAGCGAGAGAGAGAGAGCAGGACGGGCGGCCGATAGGTGTGCTCCACCGGACAGCGCGTGAGGGCCACGATTGGAGGCCGGCACAGTGCTGGGCCGGCGGCCTAGCGGGAGGGGAGAGAAAAGAAAAGGAAAAAGAGAAAGAAAAGAAAAAATGTTTCCCAGTGCAAATTTAATTCTGATAATGGTTTTCGATTTATTATAAATACTTCCTTTGCTCTATAAATTCCAATAAAAATCCTGTTAATATATTTTGGCAAGAGGAATAAAAGAAAATTATTCCCAGCCACAGTAATTTATTATTTTGCATTTTCTCCTTTAATTAATTCATTTGGCCCTTTTAATTTAATTTTATTGGGACATTTTCTCAGGTATATTTTGTGTGGCTCTCATAAAGAGAAAAATTTTGGGTGTGACAGAGTTGATGGCATTTGACATCATATTTTAGCCACAGACAGCAATCAAATCTCAAGCTCAAGCCAACTTCGTGGCCGAGTGGATAGAAGTCCAGGCGACTACAAACACGGACAAGCTAGTGTACTGGATGATGTACTTCGATGGTTCTCTACGGATTGATGGTGCAGGGGTTGGCATCGTGCTGACATCACCCACTAGCGAAAAACTAAAGTACGTTCTCCAGATTCACTTTCTGGCTTCCCACAATGTTGCTGAGTACGAGGCACTCATCCACGGGCTCCGCATTGCCATATCACTCGGCATCCGCTGACTGGTTGTACGTGGGGATTCTCAACTCGTGGTCAACCAATTATGAAAGACTGGACATATCTCTACGATAATATGGTGGCGTATTGTCAGGAGGTACGAAAGTTGGAAAACAAGTTCGATGGGCTGGAGATAACTCATGTATTGTGATAATACAATGAAGCTGCAGACGAATTGGATAATATGGGATCCAAACGAGAAGTGGTCCCAACTGGGATTTTTGTTGAGCAACTATTGGAGTCATCCGTCAAGAAGAAACTAGTGCTTGAATAGTCAGGGACTGAACCTACCCCGATAACAAATGAAGTGCTAATCATCTCTCAAGATTGGCAGACTCCAATTTTCAAATTCCTCTTGGATGATGAACTCCCAGAAGATCACAGCGAATCCGAGAGGATTAAATGTCGAAGCAAATGTTTTCTTGTAGTAGAAGAAGACCTTTACCGTCGAAGTGCATCCAGAGTCCTCATGCGCTGCGTCACACCTGAGGAGGGAAAGCAGATTCTGCAGTCGATCCACTTGGGTATTTGTGGCAACCACGCTGCATCCAGGACGTTAGTCAGAAAGGCTTACAGATATGGTTTCTTCTGGCCGACTGCGGTAACAGATGCTAAAGACATAGTTCGCACATGCGAGGGATGCCAATTCTATGCAAGGCAAACACATCTTCCAGCTCAAGAACTTCAAAGAATTCCAATCTCTTGGCCCTTTGCAGTTTGGGGGCTTGACATGGTCGGGCCGTTCAAAAAAGCACCAGGAGGGTTGACACAATTGTTCGTCGTAGTGGACACATTCACAAAGTGGATCGAGGCAAAAACCGTTACTACCATAACAGTGGCATGGGTAAAGGACTTCATCATGAGTATTTTATACCGATTTGGAGTTCCTAACCGCATCAAAACAGACAATGGTACTTAGTTCGCTGGCGGCGTGTTTCAAGATTTTTGTGACGACTTCGGCATCAAGATCTGTTATGCTTCTGTGGCACACACGCGGAGTAATGGGCAGGTCGAGCGTGCCAATGGCAAGGTCTTACAAGGTATCATGGCTAGGGTATTCGACCGACTATAACCATATGCAGGGCGGTGGATGCAAGAACTCCCATCTGGTCTCTGGTCTCTAAGAACGACGGTTAGTCGGGCAACAGGGCAATCCACTTTCTTCCTAGTCTAAGGTGCTGAGGCTATGTTACCAACCGTGTTGGAGTTCGGCTCTCCGCGAGTTCGGGCCTACTCAGAAGATAAATCAAACAAAGACCAACTAGTTGAACTCGATCAGTTGGAGGATGCAAGGGGCATCGCAACTATCCAGTCAGCAAGGTATCTTCAAGGCCTACGTCGTTATCACAGTCGGAATGTTCTTGGCCATGCCTTTTTGGTGGGAGATCTCGTCTTGAGAAAAATACAAACCACCAAAGACAGGCATAAACTATCCCTTTATGGAAGGGCCGTTCATTATCGCTGAGGTAACACGTTCGGGCGCCTACCGACTAAAGACTGAAAACGGTGCCCTAGTCAGCAACTCATGGAATATAGAACAGCTACGTCCTTTCTATACCTGAGTCTTGTATTTCCTCTATACATATGAATAAAGTTTTTTCTTTTTTACTCTAACTCTGTTGATGTTTTACACCGGCAATATGAATATAGGGCTACTCATCGGATCGAAACTCGATGGGTTGCAAAGAAACACGAAGAGTCTATACTGGTTCAGGCCCTCGAGATGAGGTAATACCCTACATCTAGTTGTGGTGTATTTCCTTTGAGGATGTATGATGGTGATTTTGATGAACCTTCGATGTCTTGCCCTCATGTGGCGCCCTGTCTCCCCTTATATACTGGGGGATAGGGTTACAAAGTAGGAGTCCCAGTCGGACTACGACCAAGGGATCTTCTTCTAGAGATATAACGTGCTTGACTAGGACTGTATTTTCCTTATTGTACAAGGCTAAGTCTGCTGAGTTCCATCATATCCCTAATTACAAGGCTAGGCCCATCCTCTGTCCGAGTGGCCCATATGCATGTCATGAGGTACACGGGGCCCATGGCCTCCACAGCAGCCCCTGAGACCTTCATAGTTGAGTCACAGCTGATGCTGAGTGCTCATCCTCCACGGTGAAGAATTCCCGAGTGCATTGCTCCCGAGTACTCTTTGTCCGAGTGCTTCTTCTCCTCAGTCCTGCTTCATGTTAGCTGGCGGCGAGGCTATGAAGGGCTCCATGTAGAAATATGAATAGTGTGCACCAAATAGGCACACCTATTAGGTGTAGCCCCTAACTTTGTGCTTAATTGTGAAACAATTAAACATAAAGTCAAAGATCTTTAACCTTGTGGTCTTTTCCGAGTAGTGTACTACTGGTATATGAAACTCTTCAGCATCATGTTAACTGGAATGGTTTTTAAGCCTTTCCAGAGTAGTATATCACTCGGAAGTTAGACTCTTCAGCATCATGTCAGCTGGAATGATTTTTGCTCATGGCAAATAATGGCTAAGCATGTAAGCCGAGTACTACTTTATGGATTTTAACCCAATATGTGGTCAGGTGTACTCGAGAGATACTTGCATCCCCAATTTTAATGGAGACCAGCCGTCGATCCTTATAAGGATATATCCTTAATACCTAGTAAATAATGCAGATACCCGAATGTAGACATCCGGCTGTAGGCTTAGCGTGAAGCATATCTAATTATTTGATCGGTTTCTGTGAGTAGCACCAGCACTGTGATTTTAACACAGCCAGCGAGCGGCCCAAATAGAGCGTGCTACTGTAGAAACTCATATCTTATGGACCAGTACCGAACTTGTAGGCCCAAACCCACTTATCAGCACAGGCTCTATAAAGGTAGGGAGAGAGAGAAAAGATTCCCTCATCTTCTCTAATCCACCAATCGCTTCGTCTTTTAACTTCTGCGTCGAAATTTCGCACCTTGCCTCACAAGGGTTCGCCATTGCTAGCTCTTCCCTCTCGAAACTCGGGCGATCCCGCTCCTCCATATCCATTCCAAGACTCCAATAGCATTTCCCCCAAATCTCCTCGCCTCTAGCCATGTCGAGAGCTTCGGAAATCCTGGAGGTGTCTGCTGAGACTTGGCCGACGTCAGACTGTGGCTCGACTAAGTTGAAATATCTGGAGAAGTTGCTGAGATTGCAGAGTTGTGAAGTCATCCATTGGTGTCCGGCTGAAGGGGAATCGATTCTGGCGCCCCAATCTGGTGAGATTGTAGTCTTCGCCTGTTTCTTTGACCGGGGTCTTGCTCTTCCTTCTTCGGATTTTCTCCGCCAACTTCTTTCTTTCTATCAACTAGAGTTGGTGAATTTGAATCCCAACTCCTTCCTACAAATCTCTATCTTTGCAACTCTATGTGAATGCTTTCTGGGTGTACAACCCCATTTCAATCTATTTAGATATCTGTTCCACATCAAACCTCAGCCCTCCAAAAACAAAGTCCAGGTGATAGGGGCAGCCGGTCTTCAACTTGGGAATGAAATGAAAAAGATTTATCTTCATGTTCCTCTGAAAACTTCCCTTAAGGGCTAGCATAAAGAATGGTTCTATTGCTCTGATCTTGAACCTTGTCTGCCCCTCTTTACTGGTTTGTCTCCAGAGGTCTTGCCCAGCTGGTCGTCTATGCCAAACTTCGAGGAGATGGGCCAAGTGTATCAATTGATTGATAGAATTGACAAGCTAAAGAGCTCTGGATTGACTGGTCCCTGGGTGGCCAGATGTTTCTTGAACCGCTGCATCAGGCCCCTGAAGCTGAGAAGCCACTTTGGCTGGGATTATAAGGGAAAAAATGATCCTAGCTGAGAATACCCAGATCTGACTGACAAGCACAAGGTGACTGATGTCTTGCTCAGCTATTTCGCCAACGGGGTGATTGAGACTGAAGATGCAGAGCGCGCCACCGCGGCTTACAGCCAAAAAAGGCCTCGTCCAGTGGTAATATTGAAATGCTGATGTTAACTTGCTATCCATCTATGATGAATGTTAGTAGATGTGTATCCTGGATCACTCTACAATGTATGATGTATGTTGCTTGAATTACTTGCAGGAATGTGAGGAGTTTGATGATGATTCCCAAACTTTGTCGGCCGCCAAATCGAAGAAGAGGCTATTAAGTCCTTCTGCTGCCCAGCCCAGCTCCAAGAGAGCCGGGAAGAAACTTGTCGAAGACCTAGGCAAGAAGAGAGCTAGCAAGCCGAGTGCCGTAGCCAGGAGCCTAAAGATAAAAGATACCACCAGCGTAGCTCCTAGGCCGCCGAGTCCAAGGCCATCTTCTCCAAGCTCGAGACCAACACCACTAGGCTCAACATCATCGAGCCCAAGGCTGGTGCCGCCAAGTATGAGATTAGGAACATCGAGCCAAAGAGCGGTGCCACCGACTACTTCGGCGCCCCAGTCGGCCGTGCCAGAAACTGGGCCGACCAAGAGCAAAACACCACTACCGATTGCCGTTCCGACTAGCCCGACAGCCAGCGGCTCTCCATCGCTGACATCTGGAGCCCCCTCGTGGAGGTTCAAGACCTCCAAGACCTATGGTTCAAGACCTCCAAGACCTCCAATCTTAAATCTTCTAAAAATCTTGATCAGTGTTGTAATGTCTTGATATTTGGCTCATTGTGTAGGAGGCGAGTAAACATAGATCTCAAGGAGACTATGCCGACTGCTCCCATTGCTGAGCCAGCCCTAGCCGAACCAACACCAACAAGCTCATCTGCTGAGCCAATGACTGCCTCAGTTGTAGAAACTAAAGCTGTCCTGACAGTAGGACCGCTAGTGCCGGTTGACCAAGGGGCAAGTACTGAAGACGTTGCTCCAGCCCCTGAGCGAGCCCCTGAATCCCTAGCAGCTGCCGAGTCAGGAGCCAGGACCTCGTCGCCATCCATGTCATCGTCGTCTTTAGAAGTGGATCTCCCCAAACTTGAAGCCCCTCCCCACAGGTTCCCGAGAACATTCCACTGGGTATCCCTCGAGGGAGTTGCGGAAAGCTACGAGCATGATGAGGAGGCCGCGGAGAGGGAGCGTGAAGTTCTTCTTCGTACCGCAATCGCCGTATCCCGGGAAGTCTAGGTATGACTCTCGCCATACTGAGTTCTTGACAGTCTTCCTTGCATTGGTTCTCTGCCTCTTGACTCTGTTTTGTTCTATTTTTGCTCTGAGCAGAAGATAGTCAACCGCTCAGAGAAAGTGAACAAGGTCTTGACCCAGCTCGTCCCCCATCTCCAACAAATGGGCCAGCTCTAGGCCGCCAAGGCCGACCTAGAATGGTCTAGTCAGGAGAGGGAGACTTGGCTAAGGGGAGTAGTTGACCAGCTCAGGGATGAGAAGTGGGCTCTAGCTGAGAAGATCAGAAGTAAGTCTCCTGTATTTATCTTCCCGAATAAACCCCAAGTATATTTCTCCAGATTTTTTGTTTCCTGACTACCCGGTTGAGTCCTGACTGTAATCTCGAGTTCTTGACTATTCTGATGTATAGCCCTCAAAGCCGAGTTGAAGACCCAGATAGAGGAGAAAAAACAACAGGAACTTGAGCTGAAGAAAGTTGAAAAAGGCTAAAACTGAACTGGAGAAGGCCAAAGCCAAAGTAGAGGCTGATTATGCAAGTAAGCCTTCCCTCTGACAATAACTTTAGCCAATCCTCTTGTTACTCTGACTGTAGTTTTGGCTAACAAGTATACTTGTCAATGAATCTGAGCAGCTTCGAGAGCCAATGCCCAAACCCAATTCCAAGCCTTTGCAGAGGAGATTAAAATAATCAAGGAGTCACGGGAGATTCTTACCGAATCCGTGAAAGCGCTCCTTGACATTATGGATCCTCACCACGTTGGGACCAGCTCCAATATAGTCTCCCAGGTGCAGGCATGCCTTAGCCAAGCCCCAAGTATATTGAAAAAGTACTTGGATGAGTGCGTGGCTGTTGGCATGGCTCAGACCCTCGCCATGACCAAGTCGATCTACCGTAGGGTGGACCTCGAGGCCATCGGTGAGGGGTTTGCCGAAGAGACAACACCTGATTAAGCACTGGAGTTGATTACCCAGGCGAGGCCGACTACAGAGGCGATCACAAAGGACCTGGGAGTGTAAGAACAAACCATTAGGCAGTCGGTGTATGTAAAGTTTTTGTAAAGACATGTGTAAGTATATGTATAATGCCACCGAGTTCTTGGTTTTTCTTAGTTATCATTTGCTTTACCTGACTATATAGTCTGTGACGAGTCGATCACTAGGAACTTAATAAAAATCGTTCACCTCAAAAAGCTATACTTAGGCAAACATAACATAGTCGTTGTAAAACTTCATAACTTAGATAAAACAAACTCATATGTTGTTAACAAAGCACATATAATACATGCAGCCCCTGACTCACTACTCGGTTGAAACAAGTGACGTAGTGAGTCAGAGAAAAACTTTATACATATGTATGTGAGAAAGTACAAAACTCAGGTATAGAAAGGACGTAGCTGTTCTATATTCCATGAGTTGCTGACTAGGGCACCGTCTTGAGTCTTCAGTCGGTAGGCGCCCGGCCGAGTAACCTCAGTGATAATGAACGGCCCTTCCCACAGGGGGGATAGCATATGCCTGTCTTTGGTGGTTTGTATTTTTCTCAAGATGAGATCGCTGACCAAAAAGACGTGGCCACGAACATTCCGACTGTGATAATGACGCAGGCCTTCTAGATACCTTGCCGATTGGATAATTGCGATATCCCTAGCTTCCTCCAATTGATCGAGTTGAACCAGTCGGTTGTCGTTGGATTTATCTTCTGAGTAGGCCCGAACTCACGGAGAGCCGAACTCTAACTCGGTTGGTAACATAGCCTCAGCACCATAGACCAGAAAGAAAGGGGATTGCCATGTTGCCCGACTAACCATGGTTCTTAGAGACTAGAGAACAGATGGGAGTTCTTGTACCCACCGCCTTGCATATGGTTGTAGTCGGTCGAATATCCTGGCCTTGATACCTTGTAAGACCATGCCATTGGTACGCTCGACCTGCCCATTGCTCCGCGGGTGTGCCACAGAAGCATAAAAGATCTTGATGCCGAAGTCGTCACAGAAATCTTGAAATACGCCGCCCGTGAACTGAGTACCGTTGTCCGTTATGATGCGGTTAGGAACCCTGAATCGGTATAGTATACTCATGATGAAGTCCTTTGCTCGTGCTGCTGTTATGGAAGCAACGGGTTTTGCCTCAATCCACTTTGTGAATTTATCCACTGCGACGAACAAGTGTGTGAACCCTCTTGGTGCTTTCTTGAAAGGCCCGACCATATCAAGCCCTCATACTGCAAAGGGCCAAGAGATTGGGATTGTTTGAAGTTCTTGGGCTGGAAGATTCGTTTGTCTTGCATAGAATTGACAACCCTCGCATGTGCGAACTATGTCTTTAGCATCTGTTACTGCTGTTGGCTAGAAAAATCCCTGCCTGTAAGCCTTTCTAACTAACGTCCTAGATGCGGCATGGTTGCCACATATGCCCACGTGGATTGATTGCAGAATCTGCTTGCCCTCCTCGAGTGTGACGCAGCGCATGAGGACTCCGGATGTACTTCTTCGGTACAGGTCTTCTCCGACTACTAGGAAACATTGGCCTCGACGTTTGATTCATTCGGCTTCACTGCGATCTTCTGGGAGTTCATCATCCAAGAGGAATTTGAGAACAAGAGTCCGCCAAGCTTGAGATATGATCAGTACTTCATCTGTTGCCAGGGTAGGTTCAGCCCCTGACTTTTCTGGCACTGGTTTCTTCTTGACTGATGGCTCCAGTAGTTGCTTGATGAAAATTCCAGTCGGGACCACTTCTCTATTGAATCCCATGTTAGCCAATTCGTCCGCAGCAACATTGTATTGTCGTAATACATGGGTTATTCTAGCCCTCGAAACTTATTTTTCTAGCTTTCTGACCTCCAGATAGTACGCCTCCATAGTATCATCGAGGTATGTCCAGTCTTTCAGTATGACGCCGGCCCCGGCACCGCTGATCCGTAGAGAACCGTCGAAGTACATTGTCCTGTACTCTAGCTTGTCTATTGTTGTAGTCGTCTGAATTTTTGTCCACTTGGCCATAAAGTCGGCTAGAGCTTGAGATTTGATTGCTGTCTGTGGCTGAAAGGTGATGTCGAACGCCATCAACTCGAGCGCCCATTTAGCGATTTGGCTGGTGCCTCGCAGTTGTGCAGGACGTCCCCGAGTGGATACGATGTGACCACCGTGACTTGATGCGACTAAAAATAGTGCACTAGCTTCCGGACAGTGATGAGTAGGCCATATAGCAGCTTCTGGACCTGAGGATATCTCATCTTTGAGTTAGCTAGGACCTCGCTGACGAAGTAGACTGGCCGTTGAATTTTCTGTATATGACCTGGCTCTGATCACTCGAACACCAACACCATGCTGACTACCTGAGTGGTTGCCACCAGATATAACATTAACGGCTCTTGGGGCATAGGTGATGCCAACACTGTTGGTGATGTCAGAAATTTCTTGAAGTCTTCGAAGGCTTGCTAGGCTTCAGGAGTCCATTGAAAATTGTCTGTTTTCTTCAGTAGTTTGAAAAATGGCATGCCCCGTTCACCTAGTCGGGAGATGAATCGGCTGAGTGCCGCCATGCAACCTGTCAGCTTCTGGACGTCCTTCTGGCTAGTCGGGGGTGCCATGTTCATGATTGCGTTGATTTTCTCTAGATTGGCCTCGATGTTGTGATGCGATACGATGAAGCCGAGTAGCTTTCCGGATGGCACACCGAAGGCGCACTTTTCTATGTTTAACTTCATCTTGAATCTTCGAAGATTTTGGAAGGTTTCCTCTAAGTCGGCGATGAGGTCTTCTTTGGACTTTGTTTTGATCACCACGTCATCGACATACGCCTCCACGTTGCACCTGATCTGAGTGTGTAAACACCACTGAATTGCTCGTTGATACGTTGCTCCAGCGTTTTTCAAACCGAACGGCATAGTGATGTAGCAGTAAGCTCCAAACGGCATGATGAAAGAAGTCTTCAGGTAGTCCTCCTCGTTCAGGCTGATTTGGTGGTATCCCGAGTAATAGTCGAGAATGCTGAGAAGTTCGCACCCCGCAGTTGAATCCACCACTTGATATATTCTGTGTAGACCAAATGGATCTTTGGGGTACACCTTGTTCAAGTCAGTATAGTCGACGCACATGCACCATTTACCATTCTTCTTTCGAACCAGGACTGGGTTTGCCAGCCAATCCGGGTGGTAGACCTCTTTGATGAACCCAGCAGCGAGGAGCTTGGTTATCTCCTCCCAAATAGCATCTTTGCGGTCTTGTGAGATGCACCATAGCTATTGCTTGACTGGCTTGGCGTCCGGCTTGATGTTGTGGGAATGCTCGATAACCTCCCTTGGTACCCCAGGCATGTCGAAAGGTTTCCAAGTGAAAATATCCCTGTTCTCCTGGAGGAAGGTGACGAGCACATATTCCTATTTGGGGTCGAGTCTGGTCCTGACTAGAGCAGTCTTGGAGGGGTCGGAAGGGTCCAGGGGGATCTTCTTCGTGTCAGAGTCTACTGAAATTCCCGACTTTGCTGCCTTTTTCTTTGGAACTTGATCATCCTCGACTTCGGTTGTAGCGGCTTGCCGAATGCTGTTGCGTCCAACTGCCGCTTCTTGAGATTGAGCCAACTCGCAGCTCTCCTTGTTGTAGGTAAAGGCTTGCTTGACATCGCTGTGAAGGGAAAGAACTTTGACTAGCCCAGGCATTTTGAGCATCATGTAGGTATAGTGCGGCACCACCATGAATTTGGCTAGCGTCGGCCATCCAAGTATCGCGTGGTATGTAGTCTCGATCAGCAACCTCAAAGCAGATGTTTTCTATGCGGAAGTTATCCTGCGTGCCGAAGGTGACCGGCAAAGTTATCTGCCCGAGAGGTGTTGAAGATAGGCCTAGGATTACCCCATGGAAGGGCGCTGTACTCGGCCATAGCTCTAAACGAGGAATCTTCATCTCATCCAAGGTCTTGGCGAATAGAATGTTGAGCGTGCTGCCTCCATCTATGAGAACCTTCTTCAGCTTGATGCTATTGACGACCGGGTCCAGGATGAGTGGATAGCGTCCTGGGTGTGTAACCCGATCGGGGTGATCTATGTAGTCAAATGTGATGGGCATCTCTGACCAACGCAAATATTAGGGGGCATCTACTGTAGAGACCGAGTTGACGTCACGTGCTGTTAGCTTCTGCTTCTGCTTGGACTCGTATGCAGACGGCCCTCCGAAGATATGGTTGAGCTCAGCCTAGAGACCTTGATAATCGCCGGCTGTGCCCGAATCTAGCTTGTCTTTGTCCTTGTCGGTGCCAGATGTTGAAGCCTGCTCGGAAGCAAACCCCTTGAGCATGAAGCAGTCCTTGGCCGCGTGCTTGCCCTTGGGATGAAAGGGGCAGGGCCTGTTCATCACTTTTTGGTATTCATTGTTCCTTGGGGGTCGTGACCAAGTACGCTCCATATTGGCCACCACATTGTCCGACTTCCGCTTGCGGCTGCTGGATTTGTTCTATGCTAGCTCGTCGTTGGCTTTTTGGTCCTTCTGCCGGGACTCTTTCTTGCCATCAAGGGCCTGGGCAACCGCTTCGGCCGAGTTGGCATACTTGTTTGCCATGTCGAAGAGAGCCCTGACTGAGGCGGGAGGTTTCCGAGTGAACTTGGTGATGAACGGGGCGTCTTTGACTCCCTTGCAGAAGGCAATGATGACAACCTCGTCCTTGATCATTGGGATCGAGTTTCGTTTCTCGAAAAACCTTTTGATGAACTCGCGAAGAGACTCGTTCTTCCTCTGGTGCAGCTGATAGAGATCGTGCTTGGAAGACGGCCTCTCGTAAGTCCCCTGGAAATTGGCGATGAAACGTTCCCAGAGTTCTCCCTAGGAGCCGATTGACCGCTTTTGGAGCCCTGTCAGCCATATCCTTGCCGAGTTGGCCAGGGCGACCGAGAGGTAGTTAGCCATGGCCTTGTGATCGCCTCTGGCTACTCGGATTGCCAGAGTGTAAACCGTGAGCCAGGACTCGGGATTGGTCTTGCCGTCGTATTTTTTGATTCCTGTAGGCTTGAAACCCGACGGCCAATTGACCTGTTGTAGCTCCTCAGTGAAGGCCGGTATGCCTTCATCCGTATGAGGGCTCTGGCTCCGATTACGGTGGTTAAACCACTCGTGGTGGAGGCTGAAGCACTCATTTTCATCCTCCAGTCGGCGGCGCTCGTCGTCTTCGCATTCGTGGCACAATGCATTGATATCCTGGCGGAGGTTGTGTCGCAGTCGGCTTCGGAGATCTTGGTTGTCATGGCGGTCGTTCTAGGGACGCCACCGATTGTTGTTATTAGTGTTGTCGAGAGACATCTGGCGTGACTCCATGTGCGGCTGACTGAAGCCAGCCACCCAGCATCGTGCCGATGCAGATGAGACCGCTGTTGGAGAACCCGACCGGTTGGTCGGTATGAGGGTATCGCCCGACTGTTGGTACTGTTGACATGCAGCAGCGGTGATCATGGCTTTGATCCTTGTGATAGTCAGGGTGGCCTGGTGATCAGGCCTAAACTGGAGTATATCTAGTAGAGTCACAGCGGCACGACGTTCTGTTGAGGCGTGACGAAGACGTCATGGTCGCTGACTCGAGTTTGGAGGATTTGTTGATGGGTGGTTCGCCCAGCCCTGCGTAGCTCGTCGCTGCGAGTGTCGCGCTCAGCCTCCTGTTGTTGCCATAGTTAGCGGGCCTCCTCCTCTTGTTGCTCGCGTAGTTGGTGCGCTTCTTGGGTGGCAGTAGAGCCCTTGAATCTTGCCAAACTGCAGTCCGACTTGGAGTCAGAATTGGAGTAGTTGATTGGTGTGATCATGACTCCAACCTCCATAGATCCAATCTCGAGCAGCTCTGGGCCGTATCCGAGTTGAACCTTAGGGGATCGGTTCTATCGTGTCGGATGTAGATTGGAAACATCCGTGGTGTTGCCGAGTCTACATGAAAGATTGACAATCTCCTCCCTTCTCAGCCCGATCTCGGCCGGCTTGAGGCCGAGTCCAAGTCGAACGCCAAAGGGAAGAGTTGTCTCGAGACCCGGACATGTAGGAGATTGCCGCAGCAAATCGACGAGGGTTGCTGCAGCGTCGAGTGGCCTGACTGGTGCAGAGTCGGCTAGTTCCCCGGCAGATCGGATCGAGTCCAAGTCAGTTGGGGTGAGTTTGCCGAACTTGTTGGCGACACAGTCGAGGCTTCCGAACACGATCGTGTCTCCAGGTGTTGACACCGAAAATCACCGATCAGCGTTGAAGACGAGTTGATGATCTGGTTCGGTGCACTAGACATGCGAAGGCTTGGGAGATCTGCTTAGCTCCAGTGTAGGTCCTAAATTTGAGGTTCGTGGGCGTGCCAGTCAATTTGACCCAACAATTGACAAGGAGATAGAAAAAAGTTAGATCATTGATCCAATCGGCCAACAAGCCGATACAGACTCCTTCTAGCCGATTGCCGATGGCACTTGTACATCGGCTAGAGAATCGATAATATAAAAAGATAGAAAACCAGCCGACTTCCCTCGAGCCGACTACCTGACTACCGACAGCACTTGTGTATCGGCTAGGAAACCGATAACGATATAAATAAATAAATTAGCCGACTACCAATAGGATATGTGCATCGGCTGGAAAGCTGATGATAGTGTAGATAATCAAAATAATAATCAAGACAATGCAGTCGGCTTTATCTAGTAAAAGATAACTTATCGGCTAGGCACTCCGATAAGACGCTTGCATAAAATCTATCAACCTAGCAGGAATAACTTATCGTAGGCAGTTTAGTAGGTCAGACCTAACCGATGCAGCACAAACTGATGATAAATTATCCCCAGTAAGCTGATAAAATCTATGCACGCGTGATGTGATATATCCACTCGGCCTAAGAGATCAAACTTAACTGATGTAGCCTAGACAGAATAGATACACCGTGGTAAGCCGACTACCGTAGATCAGCTAGAATATCGGACCTAACCGAGGAAGTCCTAGTCGATAAGGTAGTCGGGGTAACGAGACTTACCCTCTCGCAGGAGTTTGGACCTAACCGATGCAGCCCGGCTCGAGAAGCAAGAACCCGTCAAAAAGGGTGGCGATGCGCCGAAATTGTATTGATCTATGTGATAGTTTACACTGTCCCCGGGCATATGTATTTATACCCCGAGTTGATACAATCCTAATCGGATACAAAACAGGAGTTTCCTAACTATAAAAGGAAAAACAACAAGCCCTGATCGGGCACGAGATCAGGTCTCTCCTAAAAATTATTAAAGCTACCTAATTTATAGATAAAATAGTTAACTGCCATGTTGTGGTCTTCACGATTCCTTCCTGAATTCGGCTTCTTCTGGATTAGCTTCCATCGGCTGATATAGCCTCTTTCCTTAATCGAGCATGATAACGAACTGTACCAAATTTTGGTGTTAACACCAGGGGAGAAGTTGACGCCGTCGACTCCGGTTGTCGAATCCATCGAGTTTGTTGAGGTTGATCTCATTGAGGCCCGTACCTGGCGTGCCATCTGTCGATGTTTTACACCGGCAATATGAATATAGGGCTACTCATTGGATCAAAACTCGGTGGGCTGCAAAGGAACACAAAGAGTTTATACTGGTTCAGGCCCTCGAGATGAGGTAATACCCTACGTCCAGTTGTGGTGTATTTCCTTTGAGGATATATGATGGTGATTCTAATGAACCTCCGATGTCTTGCCCTCTTGGGGCGCCCTGCCTCCCCTTATATACTGGGGGACAGGGTTACAAAGTAGGAGTTCCAGTCGGACTACGACCAGGGGATCTCCTTCTAGAGATATAACATGCCCGACTAGGACTGTATTTTTGTTATCGTACAAGGCTAAGTCTGCCGAGTTCCATCATATCCCTAATTATAAGGCTAGGCCCATCCTCTGTCCGAGTGGCCCATATGCTTGTCATGAGGTACCCGGGGCCCATGGCCACTACATACTCACTACATCACTTGTCCCAACCGAGTAATGAGTCAGGGGCTGCATATATCATGTGCCTTGTTAAAATCCGAGCTTGTTTTTATCTAAGTTATGAAGTTCTACAACGATTATGCTAAGTTTGCCTGAGTATAGCTCTCAGAGGTGAATATTTTTTTTAAGTTCCTCTCGATCTACTCGGCGCAGACTACATAGTCGGGTAAAGCTAATGACGACTCAGAATAAGCAAGTACTCGGCAGCATCTTACAGATATTTACAAATGCCTTTATAAAAGTCATATATGCTCATCGATAGTCACCGACTGCATAATCGTTCTATTTTTACATGCCCAGGTCTCTGGATATTGCCTCCGCGGTCATCCTCACTAGCTGATTAGCCCTAGCGCCTCATCAGGAGTCATCCCCTCGGCAAAACCCTCACCAATGGCCTCAATGTCTACCCTAGGGTAAATTGATTTGGTCATGGCGAGAGCTTGGGCGACGCCGACAGTTACACGTTCTTTCGAGTATTGCTTTAGGATACTTGGGGCTTCGCTTAGGCGTTCGTGAACTTGGGTGACGGTACTGGAGCTGGTCCCGGGATAGTGAGGTTGCATGATGTCCAGGAGCCCTTTCATGGATTCAACGAGGACTTCTTATGACTCCTCGATCATCGTGATTTCCTCCGCGAAGGTGCCAAACTGAATCTGGCCATTGGCTTTTGAAGCTGTTCAGATGCATCGACAAATATATCAGTTAGCCAAGAGAAGCAGTCGGAGCAACAAGCAGACGGGTTAAGATCATAGTCAAGTAGGAGGCGTACTGGCATAGTCGGCCTCCACCTTGGCTTTGGCCTTTTCCACTTCCTCCAGCTTTTTATCTTATTTTTCCCTCTCCTTTGCCTGGGCTTTCAGTTCAGCTTCGAGGGTTGCAAATGAAAATAGTCAAGGACTCAAGATTGCAGTCAAAACTCAACAAGGCAGTTGGGAATCAACAACGTTGGAGAAATACTACTCGGGATTCACTCGGGAGGATAACACAGAAGACTTACTTCTGATCTTTTTAGCTTGGGCCCAGTTTTTGTCCCTGAGCTTATCTACCGACCCCCTCAGCCACATTTCCCTTTCTTGGTTGGTTCGCTCCAGTTCGTCCTTGGCAACCTGGAGCTGGCATAGTTGTTGTAGTTGAGGGGTGAGCTAGGTTAGGACTTTGTTCATTTTCTCCGAGCGATTGACTATCTTCTGCTCAGAACAACTTGGGCAAATCAGAATAAGACGGTAGTGATGTGAGTGCGTGCCCGATCTTCCGATAGGTTCGATTTGGCGACGTGAAGACACTCACTTTTTGAGGCTTCTGATCAGCGAACGTCACCTCACAACCGCTACACCGACACGTCTAGTTGTTATCAACCACGCTCTCATGTAGTTGACCTCACCACGAAGGTTTTATCCCTACAAGCAATCGAAGAAACTCACAAGAACAAGGAAGAACGCAATCTGAATTGTAGATAGATGTTTAGCACATAAAGTTGGGGTTCTACAAACTGATCTAGACGGCGAAATTACAATGGCAGAATAATCTAAGCAAAACCTGATTCTAAACAAAGACGGCTACTGAATATATATGAGTTGGGACGTCCTAGGGTTAACCCTAGAGCGCACACCCCTTGGGCTTAGCCCACAACACAATTATAAGGCCCAAGTTCCAAAACAGACTCGGACTGGAAGATGTATGTGTCTTGTTTTGATGATTCCAGACAGCTCAGGAGGAATTTTGATGTGAGACTAAAACCATCTGAAAGTAGACTCCATAAGCTTTCCAACAAGTACTCATGGGCCCCAAAAGTCCTTCTGGATCAGTGACTAGATCTGTTTGAAGTTGATGCTATTAGGAGACCTGAATCCAAATCCAAAACGTGCAAGACTTCATCTTTTGCCTTCTATGGACCAAAAGTGACGTGGTGATGAAGGAGTAGACTTAGGTAAGGTCTTGGTTTGGTCCCCAATCAACTTCTTTGATCATCCATGTGTTCCTTGCGCTCGGTCTCTTTCCCTTCACCCAAGCAAGTATCTCTGCAAACGAGAACACACAAAACTCATGGCGCAGTAACGGCTATTCAAATATGTAACACGTAAATCTTACGTAGAAAGCCTGCACCTTTGGTTGATGAATACATAAGGTAGCTATGGTCATATCCGAGCTAGTAATATCCTCATCAGGTGGAACACCAGATCAACAGGAGTTTTCAAGCATTTAACATGGCGAGACTTGCTACATACCTGGACTCCCTTTGACGTAGCAATTGCAGCGTACATGAGATTTTTGTGCTCTCTTAGTGCTATTGTCTTGTCGTGCTTGTAGCTCTCTGCAACTCCCTCGGGGGTGACCCAATAAAAAGTCCTTGGGAAGTTGCGGGGATGGGCTTTGAGCCTGGGGAGATCTCCTTCATCAGAAGACAACGATATTGCTTGTGGAGGCCATGGGCCTCGGGTACCTTATCACAAGAATATGGGCCATTCGGATAGAGGATGGGTCGAGACTTGTAATTAGAGATATAGTAGCACCCGGCAGACTTTGCCTTGAACAATAAGGAATATACAGTCCTAGTCGGGTAGATTGTATCTCTAAGAGAAGATCCTTTGGCCGTATTCGGCTGGGACTCCTACCTTGTACCCCTGTCCCCCAGTATATAAGGGGAGGCAGGGCGCCCCCTGAGGGCAGAACAACATACGAGCTCATAGAAGCAGACACAAATCTTCAAAAGAATAGCATCACAACTGGACTGTGGCGCCTCCACTAAGGCAGAAGCCAAGCCCACCATGTGCATACAGTACCGATCCTGGATCAGTAGTCGGATACACACATAGTCATCGGTGATACAAACTTAGAGTACACTAAACATTAGATACATAATAGAGTACGTATAATACAAAGGTTTTTCATCCAGGACAGGCCCCAGATGGACAACAGCAAAAACAGGGTAACTAGTAAGATACAACATAGACAGGGCGGAAGCAGGGGAGAAAAACTACTCGGCGATGGAACACGACGATACCACAGGCTTGGTTGGGAGCTAGGTCCGAAACCTCAAAAATCCTCATAGTTGGCTTGGTCCTGGAAGAACTCGGCAGCAGTCGGGTCTTCGTCTTCTTCTTCAAGACCTAGTATATATATATGAACAAGGGTGAGTACTTTCGTACTCAGCAAGCCGGGAAAAAGTGCCATGTCGGCTAGACAAAGGGGCTAAGAGTCTTATTTGCGAAAACAGCCTTTAGAAACATTTTGCTTGCCAAATACTAGTGTGTCCAATTTTTAGTTGTCAGAAAGGGGCTCACGCCTCGTTCCATTCCGCAAGTTGCTTTTCAACAACTCACCACATATAGTTACCGAATCATATATTTCCATTATCATCTTCCGGTGATTATCCGAGTGACCACACAACTCGGCTGTCACCCGAGTGGCTTCGACCACTCCTTAGGTCTGTTACTTCTCCCGAGCGGCTTCGACCACCCGTTGACCCTGAGACTTGGCTACAACCAAATCTCAGCTATCTCTTTTAGCATTTTCCGGCTTCAACCGGTTATATTCGCTACATTGGCTACAACCAGTTAGCTCAAACTTTGCTGCCCTGGCTACAACCCAGGAGCCTGCTCTGTATCGTCTTCTGGCTACAACCCAAAGACTTACTCCTATTAACTTTTCACACACTTGCTTATGGTGTTTCAACACCCCGGGTCACACAGACCCGTTTCTAGCCACACAGGCCTTCCGTTTGCCACTCGGCAACTCTGGTCACGATTCCCTTCCCATCAACCACTTTCGCAAATCATTGGCAAACAATTCTACGCTATGGGAATCACCTTACATCACCCTTAACCGTGGGCACGGCTGTTCGAATAGTTTAGCTAAACTCTACAGAGGGTGTACGCTTTACCCATCCGACACGAAACTTACACCGAGTACTGGCCGGTATCGGAAGTTCGTGACAAGGCCATTTCCAAAGCCAGTCTAGGGTTACCCAATGCCAGCAGAAGGATCCACACAGGATCAATGCTTCAGATCGGCTCCAACCACCATCAGCACCAGGGCTCTCGAGCCACAACTCGGATGAGTCCACTCCAGTCGGCACCAGACTTCCCTAAACCTACAATTTACTCGGCCAGGGGCAGCCCATACTACCCGTATGGTCGTACTGTAAAATGCTCGAATGCAATTCCCAAAGGAAACGGTCTTTATCGATAATACATAGCCATGCCACACAGGCACTGTCTCTGTACATCAAGGTTTTCTCAAACTTTATGTATTTTCATAAACACGCCGATACGCAAAGTACCGGGTTTTCAAACAGTTGAGCAAAAACCAATGTTTCCCAATGACAATACAATCGTTGCAGGGCTAAGCCATTCTACTCGGCAATCGTACCCAAAGAATATGATGCTAACGTGCCATTTGTGAGGCTATCAAGAGAGAAACACATCAATATCCTACCAAAATAAGTGCGACTATTGGGTAGGTCCGTCGGTTGCGCTTGCAAACCGAGGCCGATCAATTTAAAGTGTAAACTAAGCATGCATATTTTGCAAACAACATAATTTTTCACATATAGGAGGCAATATGATCAAAGGGGCTTGCCTTGTTCCAGTGGAAGATCTTCCTCGGCGAAGACGGCTTCGGATCGTCCACCGGTTCAGGATCTAAACAAGCAGAAAAGATGATTACTGCCAAGCTGAAAGGAGGTAACACACTAGGAATAGAATATCGCGGCAGTCGGCGGCAGAAAGGTAGCAGTCGGCTAAGGATGGATGGCAGATGGATGAAGGTTTATCGTAGACGGCTGAGTTAAACTTGCGGATGGGGCAACAAAGCTCACCGGTTAGGAACTCCGAATGGTAGGCTCGGCGATGAGTGGCGGCGATGGAGCTCGGGGAGCAGAAATGGCTCAGGGGGGCTGGGGAGAAAGAAGATGATGGCTTAGCTATGAAGCTGGTGATGGCAGTTTGGCAGAGACGGCTGGGTTGCAAAACAGAAGAAAGAGGAGGCATGGATGGCTTTATATAGCCGGCGTGCGAGGCAGGGACACGGTGGTGCAGGGGTGATAGAGAGGGAAAAGGAGTCACGATAAGCTAGCGAGGTGACGTGACGTCAAGGCAGAGATTGACTTAGGGATTGGACGTGGCCGGGGGAGTTGGTATACACTGTAGCGATGATGAGACACTCAGGTCGTGGCAAGGACGGGTTGGTGATACTTTGCTGACAGAGCCTCTGACTATCCATTGGTCCAAGCGGGTTCTTGCGGTGCGGCGGTTATTGTCCGTTGGTCCGAGCGGGGTTGTAGGCAGGTGGAGGTCGGATCACGTCACCACTTCTACAGTCGGCGTCCAATGGAAGGAGCATTGAGAACATGGCTGTGGTGCAACTTGGTGAGGTGATGAGACAGCACGTCCGTTGACAAGGCAAGGTGTCGTGAGCTTGACTGGATCGGGGCAGGTCGGGGTGGCAAGACAGAACTGATTAATAGGGTAGTCGGCAATGCAAGGGTTACTCGGCGGCAAGGGTGGCTGAGTGAATAAAGGTAAAAGAGCAAGATTCAGGAACTGAGTAGAAATCTACTCGGCACAAGGGAGAAAGGCAGTCGGCTGGCCAGGGGGAGAAAAACTGGGGCACAGCTGAACGGAATTGGAGAGGAGCTAGAATTCAGAAAAACGAATTCCAATAGAGAAAGGAGAAACGGGTCGTTACATGGACGTAGGGTATTACCTCACATTGAGGGCCTGAACCAGTATAAATCTCCCCGTGTTCCTTTGCAATCCACCGAGTTTCCATCCGCCGGGTAGCCCCATATTCATATTGCTGGTGTAAAACATCGACATTGCCGGCGATAGGGTCCTGGCCCTGAGTTCGGCAGCTGCAGGAGCTTCACCGATCTGCTCGGGGGATGGAGCAACAGCTTCAGCATTCGCTCCCTAGTCGACCAGCGCTGGTAATTCTACTGTCAGGGCTACTTCAGCTTCAGAAGCTAGGGCAGCCTTTGGCTCGGTAGATGAAATTGCTGGTTCTGGCTTAGCTGGGATGGGCTCGGTGGCAGGAGCTGCTGGCGTAGTCCCCTTGGGATCTATGTCAACTCACTTCCTGTACAATATGCTAAATATTAATACATTACCGTATCATTCAAGATTCTCAGAAGAATGAAAGTAGCTATGGTCATATCCGAGCTAGTGATGTCCTCATCATCCTCCCCTTCTTGATTGAAAACCGTCCGCGGTTTCACCTTGTCATTAAGCCTGATGAACATATCTTTATCTTTCACAACATAGGGTGAGGTAGTGTTGTGTATATGGTTGGATTCTGAAATTTTTAAACATGAAGAACACTCTGTAGTGTCGTGCTGCTCACAACACTCCTCCTCTGTAAACCAACCTGTAACTCATTTAAACAACTAGAGGAACTAGATAGAGAATTATTTATACTCATGTGGTCCTCTAGACAAGACATGTCATTATGAAAAGGAGGTATATTAAAATTCGAACAAATGTATATTCTATGCATATTATATTCTCCTTTATTATCATAATTACCAATAACATGAAAAATCACATGAGAAGAACATGGCAAATTAGATCTAGCAAATAATTTCTTCTCTAAACAATTGAGTGGATAAATATCATCAAATTGTATATAGCCCCAAGTATTTAAAGAAGATAGCAATCTAAGCTCTTCATTCTCGCTAGTAATGTGAACAACATGTCTAAAATTAGCACATGGTGGTTCAACAACATTACTAACATGTTCATTCACTAGTTTTGGCATGGATATAAGTGAAGCATTACACAACTCTTCTTTATCACAAGAAATAGGAACCAAATCATCGTGTGACAAAGGTAATTTAACACACGATTCCACTGGTGATTGCTCTAAACTAACATGATTAGTGGACATATATAGCACATCAGAATTATCCATACCTTGAGTGAATGTAGCACCATTTTTGTTATCTTTGTTCTCATTTTCAAAAACTGTAGGGGCACTCTTAATTAAACCATCTTGAAACATGCATGGAACAACAGGTGGATCTTCTTTCTCTATGTCTTTCTTCTTTTCCTCGTTACCTTGGCTCTTCTTAGATACCTGCAAAATGTCAGTGCCCAAAGCAATACGTTTGTTTTGCAATAACTCAGGTTTGGGTGAAGACATCAAAACATTAGTATTATTACATTTATTTCTCAAAACCTCATGGTTTTTAATCTTTTCCCTCTCAAGATCATCTTTCAAAATTTCAGCAGGGGACATAGGTAGCAACTTAAATTTCTTGCCATTATGTGTGAAAGTGTACGTGTTGGTTCTACCACGGTGTACAACATCTCTATCATATTCCCAAGGTCTACCCAAAACTAGAGAACATGCTTGCGTTGGAACAACATCGAATATGGCACTATCATGATAATTGCCTACTGAAAACTCCACTTTCACAATTTTACTTACCTTCAACTTACCGCAAGAATTGAACCACTGGATGTAATAAGGCCGCAGATGTGGTTGTGTAGGCAAACCAAGCTTCTCAACCAAATCAGAACTAGCAAGATTGCTATAGCTCCCACTATCAATGATAACACGGCATGCCTTATTATTGACCACAAACCTTGATTGGAACAAATTGTGGCATTGATTTTGCTCCGCTTTCTCCATTTGAGAACTTAGCACTCGTTGTACCAAAGTACTCTCGTTATCCTGCAAAAGGTTAGTCACAGAAGAAGGGACAACAAGGGGTTGCTTCTCTAAATGACACACTTTATTTTTGTAAGCAAAATTCTAAGATGGAGAAACAAATTTCTCTCGCATAAGTATTTTCGTATCGTTCCAAGTTTGAGGCAATCTATCATGTGAAGACGTTATTAAATTTTGCCACCATATTAAAACATGAGAAGTCAAGACACTAGCAGCATTCTTAATCTTTCATTTATCACACATATGATGATGAGAAAAAATTTATCAATCGCAACTTCCAAACTCATGTATGCTTCAGCACCAAATCCATTATACGAAGGGGAAGATGACACAGTCTTACCTTCACTTGTCGAAGGTGATGTGGCAGCTATGGCAGGGCTCTCATCCAAATTCTTCGTCTCCTTTTCATCCTTGGTGTGAACTGTCATAGTTAGTGGAAGACAAGAAGAAACAGTAGCTAGCTGCTGATGTCGTCTCAATTGTTCATATTCACTAAGGAGACCTTTTGTGCTCTCAGTTATCGCCTGAAGGTCTTGTTGTATAGAGTTCATGCTATGTCATCACATTCCTGCCACTGTTAGTAGAAAACAGAAAATAACACAAAAGCATTATCCCTATCAACTAAGAGGTAGTGGTCGACGGTGGAATCACACACTCTGATGGCAACGGGGTGCTCGATCTTCCGTTAGGTAAAGATAACTATCGATTTGGTGGAGAATCGACACTCACGATCCGGCTTCTGATCACTAAGACCCGAACCCTGCAATCGCAATACCACGTCTCCTCTCGTTATCAACCGTGCGCTGCCCGGTTGACCTCACCACGAAGGCTAATCCCTGCATGCGAATCGAAGAACACAAGCAAGAACAAGAAAGATTGCAACTCAATTGCAGATGAATGATTATACTCTCGAGTTGGGGTCTCACAAACCGATAAACGGCGAAACTGTTCAAGGACAGAATAATCTAAGCAAAACCCGACTTAACAGCAGTGGCTACGGAATATATACGAGTTAGAACGTCCTAAGATGAGGGTTTGCCCTATGAGGGGCGCACTCCTCATGGGTTTAGCCCATGACACAATTACAAGGCCTAAAGCCCAAAATAGACTCGGAATGGAAGAGGTACATGTCTTGTTTTGACGATGTCGGAGGATGAAACCTCGACGGCGGGAGGTCTGGAGACCCCCCTTTGAGATTCGGCCAGGGGAGTAGTTCTCAGGCGAAGCCGGCGTTAGGGTGTAGAAGAAGGATACGCGAAGAAGACGTAAAAGAAACAGAGGAGTCTGGACCGTCCGAAGCGGTTCCGGACCGCCCGAACCGAGGAGATCGCGCGGGGAAGAAGGGATCGATGCACAAGGAAGACACGAGGATTTATACAGGTTCGGGCCGCCAGAGCGTAATACCCTACTCCTGTGTGTGTTTTGCTATGAGGTGGATGAATGTGGTATTGTGGTTACAGGGTGTATCTAGCTCACGGCTGGAGCCGGAGAAGAGGAACAGTGGCTAAAGAGTGAGCTCGGGAGCAGATAGCTGAGAGTTAGAGGTTCTCCGTTCCGTCTCTCTCCCTCCCCTCCTCATCGGCTTGGATCCTCCTTTATAGAACTAGGGGAGTCCACAGTGCCGGTACGCGGAGGGAGATATCTTCCGGTGAGTTCCCCTGTGCGCCCCTCCACCTGCGGTGCCCATGCCGGAGTTGGAGGAATGTCCCGTCGCCCCTGTTTGCCTGCAACGCCCACGCCAGAGCAGGTGCTGCTGCTGCACGTCGTCGTGAGAGGATGGAGCGGAGAGATGTGACGGCGCACGCCTCTGCCGCCTGGTCGTGGAAAAAGGGGCCTGCATAGTCAAAAGCTTCTGACTACACAGTGAACGAAGCCTCCATAGTCAAAAGTCTTCTGACTGCACGGTCGGAGGTCCACGGGGGGCCATCGGGAGACGCCCACACGTGGCAGAGTAGTTGGCAAGTTGGTCCGCGGAGTCCTTCCAGTGAATCGGCATCGGCATCGGCAGTCGGCAGTCAGCATCGGTAGTCGGTCAATCGGCCCCGGGCCTAGGCGTCGGCACCCAGGATCAGAAGGACCGGCGCCCGGGCACCGGAAGGATCGGCACCGGGGCACCCGGGCGATCAGCACCCGGCCGTCGGGCCCGGGCATCAGCGCCCGGCTGTCGGACCCCGGCATCGGCGCCCGGCTGTCGGACCCCGGCATCGGCGCCCGGGGCCGATGGAGATGGCGCCCCGGGCGCCCAACGGGACATTGACCATAGCCGGTCTTCTCTTCTGCAGAAAGTGGGCCCGGAGGGGCTGACGTGGCCGGAGATCCACGTGTCCCCGCAGAACGTGGGACCCCCAGTCCCACTTCGCCGACAGTGGCCCCTGGCCCTGTTGCTCGGCCGGGATTAGCCCCGGGCAGGAACAGGGCCACGTCTTGAAGAAAAGAGGGGACGCGGGGTCCGCCTGGTTCGCCATGGACTTGACGTAGCTTGACAATTTGTTGATTTTAGATGCGATACGTACCCGGGAACCGGGCTGAAAACATGGAGCGAGGTGTTGAGGAAGGCCGGCGGTAGCGGTCGCGATGGCGAGGCGGCGGCTTGCCGCCCGTACTGTCGCCACCGAGTTCTTCGTGGTGACCGCTGGTCGGAGGCTGCGGCAGCAATGGGGCACGTCGTCCGTTTGAAGGCCGGCACCTAATCCGCCGCCGATGAGTTCTCCCGTGCCTGGCCCGAGATGGAGGCGTGGGAGTAGGAAACACTCTCCCGGGGGGAACGCGCACGGGCCCAAGAGGCCGGGCTTCACGTCCCGGGGGTGCGAGTTCGCCATGCGCGAGGAAATCGCGAAGAGGTCGCGGGATTTCGCGAGGAAGTCGCGGTGGTTCGCGAGGATGCCGCGGTGGTTCGCGAGGAGGTCGCGGTCGCTCGCGAGGAGGCACGGGAGGCCGTGGTCGAATCCGCTGCCCCGGAGGCAGGGTTCTTCGACCGCGGTGAACTTCTTGTAGAGCCGATGCCTGACGAAGAGGTTGAGGGAGACGCCGGTTTCCTTCAGACGCCATACGCGGGTGCCTTCGGGGCCCGGGGCCCTCCATGCCCCCGAGTGCTCCCCATCCGACGTCACCCGGGATCCGGTCAGAAGTACTCCGGTGACGCCCCCCGTACGATCCAGACCTCGCTCGTGCTTGCGCTCCGGTTTGGCCTGTCTTGTACAAGAGAGGTGTTTGTATGGATATATGATGATGTTTATATCTCCGTACCTTGGTTTACTGGGTTGCCCGGAGGTCGCTGGTGTTCGGAGCCTCGTGTCCGGGAACGCCGAGTGCCGGGAGTCGTCCGACAACGAGATCCAGCAGCTGCGAGTAGCCGTCGGGCCTATGGCCCCTGTCCGGGCCCTGGCACAGCCGCCTGCCCCGGGAACTCGGTCCTCGGGGGCAGCGAGCGCGACGGTCGCCCGCCCCCGGACCCGGTTCCCCGGGGCGCGATTCCTGTGGAGCGGCAAGGCCCGCAGGTTTGGCCCCTGTCCGTCTTCGGGATCCGGGGGTCCTTCGTGCCCCCGGGCACCGTTGGCAGGATGTGTTTTCAGGTAGTATTTGTGATGACGCTTCCAGGCTTACCGAGCCCGGTTGGGAAGTTCCGATCACCAGGGAGGGGCCTTCCCACGGGGGGAAGATTTCATTCCGACCCGTAAGAAGATACGGCGGAGATTCGAACCCTAAACCTGAAGCGATCGGGCCCAAACCTGACGCCAAGGATAGCGCTTGAGGCCTAGCTGGTAGCGAGTGACGCGGAGCGGAGCGCGCCACCTTCGTCCCTCGAGGAGGTCGAGGTTGTCGAGCTGCCTATTGTCGTGGTTGATGTTTGTCGATGTAGGGCTGTGCCCGAGAGCCGAAGAAGATCTGGCGACAGAATGGCTTCGGCCCGGTACACCAGGAAGAAACTATGTCTCCCCGGGTGCCCGGCTTGGGGTGATATGAATCGTCCCCCGGACCGCCGGGGAAAGATCTACTCTACACATGGTGAACTGTGAGAGCATCCGGTTCGTTCCCTTGTCCATCCCATGCTACGCAACACATGGAAAACGACGAAGGGAACGAGACCGGGAAGGACATTAAAAATATTGCTTATGTAAAGCGTATATACTTGGGGCCCGGGCTAGCGCTGAGTTTCCGGAGAAGTCCAGCGCTGGCCCGGGTTTACCCAACTTACCGGATGTTTATACAGACGGATTTGAGAAGATATTTGATGTGCTTACTAGGGATGGACCTCGGACTCGCTTCCCTCGCGAGCCCCGAGACTAGGGAGAAGCATGCGCTCGGGACCCGGGGGCCCCGGCCAGCGCTGGAGGTATGTGTCCGGGACCCGGGGGCCCCGGACTGGAATACGTTTTTGATATAAGCCGGGTTCCGGGGGCCCGGGCTTGAATATGGGATGTGAGACGACCTTCCGGACGCATTCTCGCCGGGGCGGTGCTGTCCAGGCTTCGCGCCCTATTCCGGGTGTCGCGTTCCTAGGCCTGCACTCGCCTTGGCGATGCCGCCCTGGTTCGGCTCCTCGGTGTCGGACCCGGGGCACGGATTCGGGAATCCGTGCCTCGGCTCAAATATGTGCCTGGGACCCAGGGAGCCCCGGACTGAAATGCGACTTGATATGTATTGTTGCCATGTGCCCGGGCACGGAGGCCCGGGTAAGGACATGGACCGCGTCGGGACGACTTCCCCGGACCCGCCCTTGCCGAGGCGATGCTGTCCGGATACTCGCGCCCTGTGTTGGTCATTCCGGGTGCCACGTTCCTAGGCGCGCACTCGCCTTGGCGATGCCGCCCTGGGTCGGGCTCCTCAGAGTCGTGCCCGGGAGGTAAGTCCCAGGCCGTACGTTTGCCGGCGAGGGGCGCTCTGCGACGCACGCCACGATTGCTGCCTGTGGAATATGATTGGTGCGTGCCCAACCGTCAACTCGCGTGTCATGACCTGAGGCCATGGCGCGAGGAGCGGGCACGAGCCCCGCTACCGAGGGCAGCGAGGATGCTCTCTGGTTCTGGCCTGCCAGGGGCCGTGCTCGGGCTCGGCTTCCCTTGCGAGGGTGCGAGCTCTTGACACCGGGAGAAGATCCTCAACCGGGAGCGACCTGCTCGGACCTGTGCTCGACATGGCGGCGTGGTCCGGACTATCACACCGGGACCCGGAGGCCCCGGGCGGAGTCGGGACGAACCGCCCGGGCTCGCCATCGCGTCCGATGGAGTCCGGGTAGTTGTACCCTATGCGCGTCTGGGCCCGGAGGCCCCGGACTGAGTCGGGACGAACCGCCCGGGCTCGCCATCGCGTCCGATGGAGTCCGGGTAGTTGTACCCTATGCGCGTCCGGGCCCGGAGGCCCCGGACTGAGTCGGGACGAACCGCCCGGACTCGCCATCACGTCCGATGGAGTCCGGGTAGTTGTACCCTATGCGCGTCCGGGCCCGGAGGCCCCGGACTGAGTCGGTTCCTCTAATAAAGGAGGAGAGCAGAGATTTTAAACCAAAAGCCAAACAAAGAACCAGGACCGGTACAGTCGACGCTTCCCGGGAGCCAAGCTCCGACCGGGGCTAGATACGCACCCGGGAGCCAAGGGCTTCGACCGGGGCTTAATATGCGCGCTCGGGAGCCAAGGGCTTCGACCGGGCTCGGCCTACTGCCGCTCCTCGAGGCGTTTGGCCAAGCGTTCGACGGCACGGCACTCCGTCAGGTCGTGCCGGTCCGTCTGGTGGAAGGCGCACCATCCCCGGGCCATTTCCGGCGGCGGCAGCGCACGTGCGGCCCTTTGCCGCTTACCGCCGCCGTCGTCGTCCTCGTGGGCGATGTCGCCCCAGGGGCTGGCCGCAGCGGCCAAGGCGGAGCTCTCAGCAGCCGCCTTGGCTTTCTGGCACTTCCTCCTGTCCCGGCGCGAGGCGGAACGCGAGGACTCGCCGGCTCCTGCATGATTGCCGGCGGTGATCAGGCGATGGGCCGTACCTACGAGGTCGGTGACTTCACCGAGCCACCGCCTTTCCCGGCCGTTGCCCCCGGTGGAAGCCGGGGGGTGGCGCAGGAGAGCCTTCGCCGCCAGGAGGGCTTCCTGCGGCGTCGCCGGCTGGATGTCTTGATGGTGGCGCGCCGTGGAGTGGCGCGCCTGTTCGCGCCTCACGAATGAGGCCGTGGCGGACCCAGCCGGGCACTTACCGGCTCCCTCCGCGGAGGGAGGTGCCGAGGCCGCTCGGCCGGGCCGCCACTGGGTGAAGTCGGCCCGTGCAGCGCGCACCGCGCGCCCCCAGGAAGACGTGGGGGAACGCGGTGAGCTAGCCAGAGGGCTAGCATTGTCCGGCGGGGTGAAGCCGCCGGACTCGTCGTCGGAATCCTGCTGATGATGACGGCCGGTCGCCATGGAGCGCGCCGGTGCTGCCGGCGTACCACCTGAAAAGGAAACTCCCCCTACCTGGCGCGCCAGCTGTCGGAGGATGAAACCTCGACGGCGGGAGGTCTGGAGACCCCCCTTTGAGATTCGGCCAGGGGAGTAGTTCTCAGGCGAAGCCGGCGTTAGGGTGTAGAAGAAGGATACGCGAAGAAGACGTAAAAGAAACAGAGGAGTCTGGACCGTCCGAAGCGGTTCCGGACCGCCCGAACCGAGGAGATCGCGCGGGGAAGAAGGGATCGATGCACAAGGAAGACACGAGGATTTATACAGGTTCGGGCCGCCAGAGCGTAATACCCTACTCCTGTGTGTGTTTTGCTATGAGGTGGATGAATGTGGTATTGTGGTTACAGGGTGTATCTAGCTCACGGCCGGAGCCGGAGAAGAGGAACAGTGGCTAAAGAGTGAGCTCGGGAGCAGATAGCTGAGAGTTAGAGGTTCTCCGTTCCGTCTCTCTCCCTCCCTCCTCATCGGCTTGGATCCTCCTTTATAGAACTAGGGGAGTCCACAGTGCCGGTACGCGGAGGGAGATATCTTCCGGTGAGTTCCCCTGTGCGCCCCTCCACCTGCGGTGCCCATGCCGGAGTTGGAGGAACGTCCCGTCGCCCCTGTTTGCCTGCAACGCCCACGCCAGAGCAGGTGCTGCTGCTGCACGTCGTCGTGAGAGGATGGAGCGGAGAGATGTGACGGCGCACGCCTCTGCCGCCTGGTCGTGGAAAAAGGGGCCTGCATAGTCAAAAGCTTCTGACTACACAGTGAACGAAGCCTCCATAGTCAAAAGTCTTCTGACTGCACGGTCGGAGGTCCACGGGGGGCCATCGGGAGACGCCCACACGTGGCAGAGTAGTTGGCAAGTTGGTCCGCGGAGTCCTTCCAGTGAATCGGCATCGGCATCGGCAGTCGGCAGTCAGCATCGGTAGTCGATCAATCGGCCCCGGGCCTAGGCGTCGGCACCCAGGATCAGAAGGACCGGCGCCCGGGCACCGGAAGGATCGGCACCGGGGCACCCGGGCGATCAGCACCCGGCCGTCGGGCCCGGGCATCGGCGCCCGGCTGTCGGACCCCGGCATCGGCGCCCGGCTGTCGGACCCCGGCATCGGCGCCCGGGGCCGATGGAGATGGCGCCCCGGGCGCCCAACGGGACATTGACCATAGCCGGTCTTCTCTTCTGCAGAAAGTGGGCCCGGAGGGGCTGACGTGGCCGGAGATCCACGCGTCCCCGCAGAACGTGGGACCCCCAGTCCCACTTCGCCGATAGACGATTTCGGACAGCTCAGGAGGAATTTTGATGTGAAATCAAAACCATCTGAAAGTAGACTTCATAAGTTTTCCAGCAAGTACTTGTAGGCCCTGTAACTCCTTTTGGATAAAAAGTTGTGGCCGTTTGAAATTGACACTGTCTCCTAGCCCGAAACTGAATCGGTCTCGGGAATAGGAGTTTACATGCACTTGTTGTCTCGACTTCAATATGTGGTGTCTTGAGCTATTCTCCATGGTCTTCTCCCAGGTTCCTAAGAACAATAAAATCATCACAAGAATTAAATAGTATGCCATTCGTAGAAATATTCTCATGTAAGCTTAGGAACGTATTCACCTGGCGATTAAGTTGACGAGCACGAGCACGAGTAATTGGTCCTTGGATCGGTTGCACATCGTGTTCATCATGAAGAGGTTGTAAGTGTGTATCTAAAGACATGATATCCTCATCATCCTCCCCCTCTTGATTTGGAGTCGTCCTCGACTCAAGGTCATCTTTGTCACCCAAGTAAGGCTTCAAATCAGCAACATTGAAAACATCACTCACACCATAATCTGCAGGCAAATCAACTTTGTATGCATTATCATTTATCTTCGCAAGAACTTTAAAAGGACCAGCAGCTCGAGACATTAATTTTGACTTGCGCAAAGTAGGAAACCTATCATTTCTTAAGTGTAACCAAACAAGATCACCGGGTTTAAAAATAAGCTCCTTTCTACCTTGACTACCAGCAAGTTTATACTTTACATTCATACGCTCAATATTTTTCTTAGTAGTCTCATGTAACTTAAGCACAAATTCAGCCCATGTCTTAGCATCAAAATTTACTTTTTCTAAAAATGGTAAAGGCAATAAATCAATTGGAGCACGAGGGTTAAAGCCATATACCACCTGGAATGGGCTTATCTTTGTGGTGGAGTGCAACGAATGGTTGTAGGCGAACTCCACATGTGGAAGACATTCTTCCCACATTTTCAGATTATTATTCAAAACAGCTTGCAACATTGTGGACAAAGTACGATTCACCACCTCCGTTTGTCCATCGGTTTGGGGGTGGCAAGTTGTAGAAAATAATAACTTCGTCCCCAATTTCCTCCACAACCTCATCCAAAAATGACTCAAGAACTTGGTATCTTAATCTGAAACAATGGTATGGGCACACCATGTAGACGAACGATATCCCTGAAAAATAAATCAGCAACTATGGTAGCATCGTCGCTTTATGACAAGGAATGAAATGGGCCATTTTGGAAAATCTATCAACAACAACAAAAACACTATCCCTCCCCCTCTTTGTCCTAGGCAATTCTAAAACAAAATCCATAGAAATGTCTTCCCAAGGAGCACTAGGAACGGGTAGAGGCATATAAAGATCATGTGGATTAAGACGGGACTTAGCTTTGTTACAAGTGCTGCATCGTGCAACGTATCATTCAACGTCATGCCGCATTTTCGGCCAAAAGAAGTGAGTAGCCAGCACATCCTCCGTCTTCTTCACTCCAAAATGTCCCATCAATCCACCTCCATGGGCTTCCTGCAAAAACAAAAGATGAACAGAGCTTGCAGGAACACATAATTTGTTAGCTCGATATAACAATCCGTCATTCAACACATATTTATTCCAAGTTCTTCCCGCTCGACAGTGATCATAAGCTTCTTTAAAATCCAAATCAGTAGCATATAATTCTTTTATTGTCTGCAATCCAAAAATTTTATGATCAAGTTGAGATAACATAGTATAGGGCCTAGATAAAGCATCAACAATTACATTGTCTTTGCCTTTCTTATGCTTAATGATATATGGAAACGACTCAATAAATTCTACCCATTTAGCATGTTGTTTATTCAATTTCGCTTGACTTCGAATATGTTTCAAAGACTCATGATCAGAATGTATGATAAATTCCTTTGGCCATAGATAATGTTGCCAAGTCTCTAATGTTCGAACCAAAGCATATAATTCTTTATCATAAGTTGAATAGTTCAAACTAGGTCCTGACAACTTCTCACTAAAATATGCAATTGGCTTACCTTCCTGAATAAGCACACCTCCAATCCCAATCCCACTTGCATCACATTCAAGCTCAAAAACCTTACCAAAGTCAGGGAGTTGGAGTAGTGGTGCATGAGTCAACTTCTCCTTAAGCAAATTGAAGGCGTCTTCATGTGCTTGTCCCCATCGAAAAGGAACGCCTTTCTTTGTGAGTTCATTCATGGGTGCGGCAATGGTGCTGAAATCTCTCACAAAGCGACGGTAGAATCCAACTAACCCAAGAAAGCTCCGCACCTAT
The DNA here is from genome assembly GCA_003991445.1 of Oryza meyeriana var. granulata. Lineage (NCBI taxonomy): Eukaryota > Viridiplantae > Streptophyta > Magnoliopsida > Poales > Poaceae > Oryza > Oryza meyeriana. The sequence goes on from RYFJ01002240.1 coordinate 95,496, forward strand.
GTGACCGATGTAGGCGTCGGCCAACTCTTGATCGCTTCTATCTTAGTCTCATCAAGTTCAATTCCCTGTGGAGTCACAACATAACCAAGAAAAGAAACTCATTCCGTGCAAAAAGTGCACTTCGCGAGGTTACCAAACAAACATGCATCTCTCAAAGCATTAAAAACAGCACGTAAATGTTCCTTATGTTCATCTAAAGACTTGCTGTAAATAAGTATATCATCAAAGTAAACCACCACAAATCTACCAATGAAAGTGCGTAAAACTTCATTCATGAGTCGCACAAACGTACTAGGAGCATTAGTCAAACCAAAAGGCATCACTAACCACTCATACAAACCAAATTTAGTTTTAAACACGGTCTTCCATTCATCACCCAATTTCATTCTAATTTGGTGGTATCCACTATGCAAGTCTACTTTAGAGAACACAACAGAGCCACTCAATTCATCAAGCATATCATCTAACCTAGGGATAGGATGACGATATCTAATAGTTATGTTGTTAATGGCTCTACAATCCACACACATGCGCCATGATCCATCTTTCTTAGGCACCAAAATAACAGGAACAGCACAAGGGCTAAGACTCTCATGTACCTACCCTTTTTCAAGCAAGTCTTGCACTTGACGCTGAATCTCCTTAGTCTCTTCGGGATTGGTCCTATACGGCGCACGGTTTGGCAACGCAGCTCTCAGGATCAAATCAATTTGATGCTCAATTCCTCTCATAGGTGGCAGCCCCGGGGGTATCTCACTTGGAAATACATCAGCAAACTCCTGCAAAAGGTTAGTAATAGCAAGTGGCAAAGAAGGAGGCAAGTCCTCAAGTGTAAAGAAAGTTTCCTTGCAAACCAAAGCATAGCAAATAGATTCATTAACATTTAACTCAGAAATCTTAGATTTAGTAGCTAACATAGAAACTCCTTTCAACTTAAGTGTGTCTTTCCTAGTAGGTGGCTCTTTTTCTCCTTTTTAGGTGGAAACACATCTTTAGCTACTTGCTGATTTTCAGATTTAGATTTTATTTCAGCACATGCTATATCATCCTTCAAAATTTCAGCAGGGGTCATTGGTAGCAACTCAATCTTTTTGCCATTATGTGAGAAAGTGTACGTGTTAGTTCTACCACGGTGCAGCACATCTCTATCATATTCCCAAGGTCTACCCAAAAGCAAAGAACATGCTTGCATAGGTACGACATCAAAATTTGCACTATCATGGTAATTTCCAAAAGAAAATTGCACTCTCACAACTTTACTCACCTTCAACTTACCACAAGAGTTGAACCATTGGATGGAGTAACACCGTGGATGTGGTTGCGTAGGCAAACCTAGCTGGTCAACCAAATCTGAGCTAGCAAGGTTGCTACAGCTTCCGCTATTAATGACAACACGGCATGCTCTATTGTGAACCACGAACCTTGATTGGAACAAATTGTGGCGCTGATTTTGCTCCGCCTTCTCCATTTGAGCACTTAGCACCCATTGTGCTACAATGCTCAAGTACTTGCTTGAATCTTCTGCACCTATGTGCTCCACTTCCTCAACGCTCTCGTCTTCATCACTTGCATTGTTAGTGCCATGTGCTAATTCATCATCCACATCACTAGCACTAGTCTACTCACCATCATCTGTAGCAATGAGGACTCTCTGGTTCAGGCAATCACATTGCACATGCCCCATCCCTTTGCACTTGAAGCACTGGATATCTCTTGTTCGCCCCGTGGAAGCAACCGATGATGCACTTTTTGCGGGTGCCTGCGAATGAACAGATTTACTCACCTCGGTACCACGGGATGTTGGCGCCGATGCCTCTGATCACGCCCGATTGGTGGAGGGTGTAGCAGTCCGGCCAGTGGTGGAGGTACTTTTTCCGGACCCAAAGGGAGGCCTCGATGTAGACGTGCTTCCCCAATTGTTCCTTCTCAATGGCTGCCTTCCCTTCAATTCCTGTTTAGCTAATATAGCTAGATGGAACAATCGGTTAAGAGAATTGTATTCTTTATATCGAATAATGTCTTGAATGTCACGTCTCAACCCCCCATAAAATCGAGCCATCTTATCCTCCTCATCCTCCTCTACCTCACAACGCAACATTCCTATTTGTAGCTCCTGAAAGTAATCTTCTACAGATTTTTCTCCTTGGTCTAAGAGTTGCAACTTATTTCTCAAATCACATTTGAAGGAAGGAGGAATAACCTACCCCGCATTGCTCGCTTCAACCTTGCCCATGTGTCAAGTTCTAAGCCAGTTTTAACTAGTTCATTCCACCAGATAATAGCAAAGTCCTTGAACTCACTAGTTGCTTGCATAACCCTATGAACTTCAGGAACTAAATGGGAATTAAATTTCTGCTCTACGGTCATCTCCCAATCCACATAAGCTTCAGGGTCATATTTTCCAGAAAATGAAGGCAAGGTAAATTTAACTTTAGCAAAAGGATCATCGTTACCTCGCCCTTGGTGGCGGTTACCTCCCATACCTCGCCGGTTGAATCGCAGCCGTTGTCATAGGCGCTCTTCACAAAGTGCATCACGTGCGTCGCTATTGTCGGCTTCCTCTTCTTCATTATCTCCGTCATCATCAACAAGTGGTGGTGTTGGCTGACGGTTTGCTGCCAATTGCTCGACGCGGTTAGCGAGGTTGGTAATGCTCCCCACGATAGCCTGGAGGTCTTACTGCATAGCATTCATAGCAGCTACATTCTCCTCAATCTTCTGATCCAGCTTAACGATCTCCTCTTTTGAAGCACAATCAGCGAAATCATTCACCTCACCTGCCATGGTTAGTAGAAAATAGGAAACAAACAGCAGAAAAGTATTATCCCTATCAACTACTACTATGCAAGGATAGTGGACACTCACAAATGGAAGCACCTTACCGAGCTCTTACAAGGTTTTGAGACTAGCGAGCAAGGGATGGTACAACCGGTGGCTAGTTCGTGATAACTTGAGGGCGTGATCTAGCGATTGCAAGGGTCGAGACCGTGCTGACCAGAAGTATATATATGGAGCTTGGGAGGCCAAAAATGTTAGTGTCACACAATTCAATAACAGATAGTAATGCTGAAAAAATGTCCCAAGCACTTGTCCTAGTTGCTGGCCTAAACGCGTTCTAACCCAGATGTGCCAAACAAGGGAGACAAACAAATGTGAAAGGACAATAGCAAGGAAATAAGGACAAGGCAAAAACACAGCACAAAACAGCACACAGATGGCTCCCTGGTGTGTCCTATGTGCACCTTTTTCTCTTTTTTTTTCTTCTTCCATACCTTTTTTTATTTTTCTTTTATTTTTCAGATATTTTTTTCTCAACTAGGAGCACAGGAACAACTACCTCAGGAGGTGGCCGCTCAAACTGATATAAGACGTGGCCTGTGGAAATACATGAGAGTGCTTTAAAATTCGTGCTAGAAGTTCAGAGTGCGAAAACCCAATCTTCTGGCCTGAATTTTGCAAAAGTAATTTCGGCGAATTGGTAGCAGATGGGAAATTTTTCGTAGATGTCTGTAGACTATTTATTTGCCTGATTCCGACTCTGTATGTGAAAGTTATGGCTGTTTCAAGGAAGGCCCTCCGTATCAGTGTTTTGGTGGAGGGTTGAATCAGAATCAGGTGGTGAAATCGGGGATGATATGGTGGCGGTGGCTACTGGGAGGTGGATGGAGATGCAGGGTGATCAAGGACGTGATATATGACACTAAAGCAGAACACACAAAGACCAACACTTGCACAAGATAGTTAGTATATGGGAAAACAGAGACAATGGTGGTGGTGGTGGCTAGGGTTTGTAGGGGTGCGGTGGATGGATCACGAACTAGACTCAAACACAATCTAAGCTAGCAACCAAACCGAACTCGACCTAGGACACCAACTCAACACTACGGACTCTAAAACAGAATTATGCAAAAGGCTAAACGTGGTTGTAGGACAGGAAAAACCTACGACTACCAATTTTGTTTTTGTGGCTTTTTCTGGACACTAGGTATAGAAACAAAAATTGAAACAGGACAGAACAGAATGATACCTAACGGGCAACCTTCGCTCTGATACCACTTGATGGCAACGGGGTGCCCGATCTTCCGTTAGGTATAGATAACTATCGATTTGGTGGAGAATCGACACTCACGATCCGGCTTCTGATCACCAAGACCCGAATCCTGCAATCGCAGCACCACGTCTCCTCTCGTTATCAACCGTGCGCTGTCCGGTTGACCTCGCCACGAAGGCTAATCCCTGCATGCGAATCGAAGAACACAAGCAAGAACAAGAAAGATTGCAACTCAATTGCAGATGAATGATTATACTCTCGAGTTGGGGTCTCACAAACCGATAAACGACGAAACTGTTCAAGGACAGAATAATCTAAGCAAAACCCGACTTAACAGCGGTGGCTATGGAATATATACGAGTTAGAACGTCCTAAGATGAGGGTTTGCCCTGTGAGAGGTGCACTCCTCATGGGTTTAGCCCATGACACAATTACAAGGCCCAAAGCCCAAAACAGACTCGGACTGGAAGAGATACATGTCTTGTTTTGACGATTCCGGACAGCTTAGGAGGAATTTTGACATGAAACCAAAACCATCTGAAAGCAGACTTCATAAGCTTTCTAGCAAGTACTTGTAGGCCCTGTAACTCCTTCTGGATAAAAAGTTATGGCCGTTTGAAATTGACGCTGTCTCCTAGCCCGAAACTGAATCGGTCTCGGGAATAGGAGTTTACTTGCACTTGTTGTCTCCACTTCAATATGTGGTGTCTTGAGCTATTCTCCATGGTCTTCTCCTAGGTTCCTAAGAACAATAAAATCATCACAAGAATTAAATAGCATGCCATTCGTAGAAATATTTTCATGTAAGCTTAGGAACACATTCACCTGGCGATTAAGTTGACGAGCACGTGCACAAGTAATTGCTCCTTGGATCGGTTGCACATCGTGTTCATCATGAAGAGGTTGTAAGTGTGTATCTAAAGACATGATGTCCTCATCACACTCTCAAGCAACTAAAAGCATCTTACCGAACTCTTACGATATTCTTACCGATTGAAGCAGGTGGTACGACCATAGAGGTGGGACGTTGACAGCGGTGAGTGTTACGATTACTTGGATCAAATCTGTATTGATATGAAGTTTGTGGATCTCGGGAGGCTCAAAAGTATGGTAGCAAGGATTAGAAAAAATTAATAACAGAATAGCAAAGCTGAATAAGTGTCCTAAATACTTGTAGCAGTCGCTGGTTGAGACACGTTCATAGAACCAACCTAACAAGCGAGAGTAAGAAATAAAGGACTTAGGACAGCTCTCTCTCACCAAGTCTCTCAAATATCTCGAAAGATCAGCAAGACTGCTCACTGAAAATAGCTCTCTCTCAGCAAGTCTGCACACTTCTTTTGTTCCCTTTTGCTTATCACTTTCTTTTTTTACTTGATCTATCTTTTTTTTTCTTTTTTGATATATTTTTTCTCAACTAGGAACTCAAAAATAGCAAAACCTCAGGAAGGAGAGCTCAAGCCAATGTAAGATGTGGCCTAGAGAGATTTGTGAGCGCACTTTAAAACTCGTGCTGGAATTTCGGATCTCGAAAACTCAATTTTCCTAGCCGGATTTCACAAAAAAATTTTGGACAAACCTGGCGAAGTGGGGGAGAACCTTCTGGGAAATTTTCTGTAGATGTCCGCAGATTACTTATTTGCCCAATTCCGAGTCCGTATGCGAAAGTTATGGCTGTTTTAATAAAGGTAGCACGAACTAGGGTTTCGCGGCTCAACCCTGTTGCTCCGGCTAGAGTATAAGTGCCAATAGGTCAAGCGGGGCTGACAAGGAGGCTAGCGAAGTAGGGCGATTGACATAGGGCAGCTTGCGACCTATCTAAAAAGGCTTGTGAAAGCAGGTTAAAAGCTCAAGGCGGTTTGCAGTCCGAAACCGAGTAGAACTCGATCTCTCAAGGCAGGCTCTCGCGCAACGCAACAGCTAGAACTAGAACCACAAACACGACTCTAAACTAGTGACCACTAACTTGACCTAGGACACAGACTCAACAAAGCAAAACTGAAATAAATTTTGCAAAGGCACAAAGGGGTTTGGACAAGGAATAAACCTAACACTACGAAGAACACGGTGGAAATAAATTTTTGGGTTTTCTGGACTCTAGGTAAAAGAAACAAAGATGGATATATGGAAATAGATAATACCTATCGGGCATCCATTGCTCTGATACCACTTGATGCCCCTGAATGCCCAATCTTACGATAGGTTCGATTTGGCGACGTGAATACGTTCACGTTTTGAGGCTTCCGATCAGTGATCGTCACCTCGCAACCGCTACACCCACACATCTAGTTGTTATCAACCACGCTCTCATGTAGTCGACCTCACCACAGAGGTTTTATCCCTGCATGAAATCGAAGAAACTCACAAGAACAAGGAAGAACGCAATCTGAATTGCAGATGGATGTTTAGCACACAAAGTTGGGGTTCTACAAACCAATCTAGACAGTGAAACTGCAATGGCAGAATAATCTAAGCAAAGCCCAACTCTAAACGAAGACAACTACTGAATATATATGTGTTGGGACGTCCTAGGGTTAACCCTAGAGCGCACACCCCTTGGGCTTAGCCCACAACACAATTACAAGGCCCAAGGCCTAAAACAGACTCGGACTGGAAGAGGTATGTGTCTTGTTTCAATAATTTCAGACAGCTTAGGAGGAATTTTGATGTGGGACCAAAACCATCTGAAAGTAGACTCCATAAGCTTTCCAACAAGTACTCATGGGCCCCAAAAGTCCTTCTGGATCAGCAACTAGGTCCGTTTGAAGTTGATGCTATCAGGATGCCCGAATCCGAATCCAAAACGTGCAGAACTTCATCTCTTGCCTTCTATGGACCAAAAGTGATGTGGTGATAAAGGAGTAGACTTGGGTAAGGTGTTGGTTTGGTCCCCAATCAATTTCTTTGATCATCTATGTGTTCCTTGCGCTCGGTTTCTTTCCCTTCACCCAAGCAAGTATCTTTGCAAACGAGAACACACAAAACTCATGGTGCAGTAACGGCTGTTCAAATATATAACACGTAAATCTTACGTAGAAAGCATGCACCTTTGGTTGATGAATACATAAGGTAGCTATGGTCATATCCGAGCTAGTGATGTCCTCATCAGGTAGAACACCAGATCAACAGGAGTTTTCAAGCACTTAACATGGCAAGACTCGCTACAAACTTGGACTCCCTTCAACGTAGCAATTGCAGCGTACATGAGATTTCTGTGCTCTCTTAGTGCTGCTGTCTCGTCGTGCTTGTAGCTCTCTGCAACTCCCTCGGGGGTGACCCAATAAAAAGTCCTTGGGAAGTTGTGGGGAGGGGCTTCGAGCCTGGGGAGATCTCCTTCATCAGAAGACGATGATATTGCCGGTGATAGGGTCCTGGCCCTAAGTTCGGCAGCTGTAGGAGCTTCAGCGATCTACACGGGGGCTGGAGCAGCAGTTTTAGCATTCGCTTCCTGGTCGACCAGCGCTGGTAATTCTACTGTCAGGGCTACTTCAGCTTTAGAAGCTAGGGCAGCCTTTGGCTCGGCAGATGAAATTGCTGGTTCTGGCTTAGCTGGGATGGCCTCGGTGACAGGAGCTGCTGGCGTAGTCCCCTTAAGATCTATGTCAACTCACTTCCTGTACAATATGCCAAATATTAATACATTACCGTATCATTCAAGATTCTCAGAAGAATGAAAGTATTTTTTATTGCCTCTTAGAAGTCTTGAATTTCCACTGAGGTGCTCCAGGAGATGTCAGCAAGGGGCTTGACAGCCTGCTCAGCGGCGGAGAGCTACCGGTTGTCAGGCCAGTTGGTGTGGTAGTCGGCGGTGGAGATTTGGCCCCAGTCGGCTTTGTCCCCAATGCGGCCGACTGGGGGGTCAAGGCGCTTAGTGGTGCTGGCCTTGGGCTAGGTGATGCCGGACTTGGGCTTGGCGGCCTAGGAGCTAAATCGACAGGATCCTTGATCTTCAAGCTCCCTGGTGTTGCACTTGGCGTGCTTGTTTTCTTCTTGCCCGGGTCTTCAATTGGCTTCTTCCCAGCCCTCCTGGAGCTAGGTTGGCCAGCACAAGGGCTGGCTGGCCGCTTCTTCATTTTGGTGGCCGGTTGATTTTGGGAGTCAATATCAAACTCCACACAATCCTGCAAGTATTTTGACGACATACATCGTGCATTGCAGAACAATCCGAGACAGAAATCCACAGACATTCATCACAGAAGGATAACGATTCAATATCAGTCTTTCATGATTACCTGTGACCGAGGCCTGCTCTGGCTGTAGGGCGTGGTGGCGCGTTCTTCGTCCTCTGTCTCCACTACCCCATTGACGAAGAAGCCGAGCAGGGTATTAGCAACCTTGTTCTTGTCGGCTATGTCAGGGTATTCGCGGCTGGGATCATCCTTGCCTTGGTAGTCCTAGCGAAAATGGCTCCTGGCCTTCCGAGGTCTGCTGTGGCGGTTGAGGAAACACCTTACCACCTAGGGACTAGTCAACCCTATACTCTTTAGGAGGTCGATCTTCTCCATCAGCTGGTACACTTGCCCCATTTCTTCATACGTTGGCACAGAGGACCAGCTGGGTAGGACAGCTGGAGGAGAACCGGTGTAAGGGGCAGAGAGGGCTCTAGATTTGAGCAGTGGAAGCACTCCCTGTGCCAGCCCTTGAGTGATGTCTTCAGAGGAACATTGAGATACGTCTACTTCACCTCGTTTCTAAGTTGAAGACTGACTCTCCCAATGACTTGGATTTTGTTCTTGGATGGCTGGGGTTTTATGTGGAACAGGTATTGAAAGAGATTGAAATGGGGCTTGACCCCTAGAAAGGCTTCACACAGAGTGGCAAAGATAGAGATGTGAAGGATAGAGTTGGGATTCAAGTTCACCAACTCTATTTGATAAAAGGATAGAAGCTAGCGAAGGAAATCTGAAGCTGGGAGGGCGAGACCGCGATCAAAAAATGAGGTGAAGACGACGGTCTCACCAGATTTGGGCGCTGGTATCGACTCTCCCTCCGCAATGTGCCAGTGGATTGCATCCTGACGTTGCAGCATCAATCGCTTCTCTAATAGCTTCAACTTCACCGGGCTATAGTCCGACATTGGCCAGACTCCAGCGGTCATCTTAGGGATCTCAAATGGGGCTTCGGCATTGTTGGAGGTGAAAATATTTGGGGGAAAGACTTGTGGAGGCTTGGAATGGATGTGGCGGAGCAGAATCGGGCGAGTCTCTAGTGGGGACGTAGGCTACAGCGAACCCTAGCGAGGCGGAGCATGAAATTTGGGCGCGGAAGCTGGAAGATGAAACGATTGCAGATTGGAGAAGAAGGGGGAATCTTTTCTCTCTCCCCGCTTTATAAAGCCTGTGCTAATAAGTGGGCTTGGGCCGACTAATTTAGTACTGGGCCATAAGACATGAGTTTCTAAATGGCATGTTCTATTGACCCAACTGTTGGCTGTGTTGAAATCACAGTGCAGATGCTATTTATAGAAACCGATTAAATAATCAGAAATGCTTCATGAAGGCCTAATAGCTGGACACATGTGTTCAGATATCTGTATTATTTACCAGGTATTGAGGATATATCCTTATAAGGATCAATAGTTGGTCTCTATTAAAATTAGGGATGCAGGTATCTCTCAAGTACACGTGACCACATATTGGGTTAAAATCCAAGAAGTGGTACTTGGCTTACATGCTTAGCTAACAATTGCCCTGAGCAAAAATTCTTCTAGTTGACATGATGCTAAAGAGTCTAATTTTCGAGTAGTACACTACTCGGGAAAGATTAAAAGGTTAAAGATCTTTGACTTTATGTTTAATTGTTTTACAATTAAGCACAAAGTTGGGGGCTACACCTAATAGGTGTGCCTATTTAGGCGCACACTATTCATATTTTACCATGAAGCCCTTCATAGCCTCGTTGCCAGCCGATATGAAGCAAGACTTGGAGAAGGAGCACTTGGATAATGAGAACTCGGGAGCAAGACACTCAGGATGCTTTCCCCAAGGAGGATGAGCAGTCAGCATCAGTTATGACTCAACTATAAAGGTCTCAGAGGCTGCTGTGGAGGCCATGGGCCCTAGGTATGTCATGAGAAGCATTGTGGCCACTCGGACAAAGGATAGGCCGAACCTTGTAATTAGGGATACAATAGGACTCGGCATACATTACCTTGTACGACAAGGAAAGGATATAGTCCTAGTTGGGCACGTTGTATTCCTAGAAGGAAATCCCTTGGTCGGAGTGTCCGACTAGGATTTCTACCCTATAACCCTGACCCCCCGGTATATAAGGGGAGGCAGGGCGCCCCCTAAGGGCAACTGAGACAATCTCACTAGAGAAACCTCAAAGGCAATATACAACAACTGGAAGTAGGGTATTACCTCACCTTGAGGGCCTGAACCAGGATAAATTATTTCGTGTTCCTTTACAATCCATCAAGTTTAGGTCTCACGAGTAGCCCCATATTATTATTGCTGATATAAAACATCGACAGTTATCCACTCATCTTGGATCCGATCATCAGAAGTGTTAAACTGAAGAAGGTTCTCATCGATGGAGGAAGCACTCTCAACATCTTGTTTGCCAAGACGCTCGACAAGATAAAGATCTCTCGATCTGAGCTACGGCCGAGTACAGCTCCCTTCCATGGGGTAATCCCCAGCCTCTCTTCTACTCCACTCGGACAAATCACTCTACCAATTACTTTTGGCACGCGGGAGAATTTTCGCACCGAGAACATCTACTTCGAAGTTGCCGATTTCGAGACTGGGTACCACGCCATTCTCAGATGGCCTGCACTAGTCAAATTCATGGTAGTGCCTCACTATACATACATGGTGCTCAAGATGTCAGGACTAGTAGGAGTACTTACCTTACACAGTGATGTCAAGCAAGTCTTCACCTGTGACAAGGAGAGTTGCGAGCTGGCCCAGTCTCACGAGGCGGCAGTCGGACGATGCAATATCCGACTAGCTACAACAACTGCAAACAAGGACGACCAAGTTCTAGAGAAGAAAGCAGCCAAGTCGGGAATTTCAGCGATTTAGAGACGAAGAAGATTCCCCTGGACCCTTTCGACCCCACCAAGACTCGCTTGTTGGGACTGAAGTCGACCCCAAATAGGAAGACGCACCCGTCACCTTCCTCTAGGCAAATAGGGATATATTTGCTTGGAAACCTTCCGACATGCCTGGTGTACCAAGGGAGGTGATCGAGCATTTCATGAATATCAAGTCGGACACCAAACCAGTCAAGCAACGACTACGGCACTACGCACAAGGCCGAAAAGATGCTATTCAGGAGGAGATAACGAAACTCCTTGCGTCTAGGTTCATCAAAGAGGTCTACCACCCAGATTGGCTGGCAAACCTAGTCTTCGTTTGGAAGAAAAATAGTAAATGGCGCATGTGCGTCGACTATACCACTTAAACAAGGCATGTCCCAAGCATCCATTTGGTCTACCCAGGATAGATCAGGTGGTCGATTCAACTGTGGGATGCGAGTTACTCAGTTTTCTCAACTGTTACTCGGGATACCATCAAATTAGTCTAAAGGAGGAGGACTGCCTAAAGACTTCTTTTATCACGCCATTTGGGGCATACTGCTATGTCACTATGCCGTTCGGGTTGAAAAACGCTGGCGCAACGTATCAACGTGCCATCCAGCGGTGTCTTCACACTCAACTCGGGCACAATGTGGAGGCCTATGTCGATGACGTGGTGATCAAGACCAAAGTCAAGGAAGATCTCATCGCCGACTTGGAAGAAACTTTTCAAAGCCTTTGAAGATTCAAAATGAAGCTGAACCAGGAAAAGTGTGTCTTCGGAGTACCATTGGGAAAGCTACTCGGCTTCATCGTATCGCAATGGGGCATCGAGGCAAATCTAGAGAAAATCATCGCAATCATGAACATGGCACCCCTGACTAGCTAGAAGGACATACAGAAGCTGACTGGCTACATGGCGGCACTCAGTCGATTCATTACCCGACTTGGCAATTGGGGTATGCCCTTTTTCAAATTATTAAAGAAAACCGACAATTTTCAATGGACGCCAGAAGCCCAACAAGCCTTCAAAAACTTCAAGAAGTTCCTCACATCACCACCCGTGTTGGCATCACTGCTGCCCTAGGAACCACTTATGTTATATTTGGCGGCAACCACTTAGGTGGCCAGCACGGTGTTGGTCGTGGAGCGGGCAGAGCCAGGGCACATTCAAAAAGTTCAAAGGCCAGTTTACTTTGTCAGCGAAGTCCTAGGCGAGATGAGATATCCCCAAGTCCAGAAACTTCTATATGGCTTGCTCATAACTGTTTGGAAGTTGGTGCACTATTTTCAGTCGCATCAAGTTGCAATTGTCATGTCGTATCCACTTGGGGACGTCCTACACAACCGCGAAGCCACCGACAGAATCGCTAAATGGGCGCTCGAGTTGATGGCGTTTGACATCGTGTTTCATCCACGGATAGCAATCAAGGCACAAGCACTTGCCGACTTTGTGGCTGAGTGGACGGAAGTTCAGACGGTTACATCAATTGACAAGCTAGAATACTGGACGATGTACTTCGACGGTTCTTTATGTATCGGCGGAGCAGGGGTTGGCGTTGTTTTAACGTCACCCACTAGAGAAAAACTCAAATATGTCCTTCAGATACACTTTCCAGCATCTCACAACATTGCTGAGTACGAGGCACTCATCTACGAGCTCCGCATCGCCATATCACTCGGCATCCACCGACTAGTAGTACGCGGGGATTCTCAACTCGTGTTAAACCAAGTCATGAAAGACTGGACATGTCTCAATGACCACATGGCGGCGTACTGTCAAGAAGTACAGAAGCTGGAAAACAAGTTTGACGGGCTGGAGATCACAGACGTACTACATCAGTACAATGAAGTTGCTAATGAGTTAGCCAATATGGGATCCAAGCAAGAAGTAGTCCCGGTTGGGATTTTTGTCGAGCACTTATTAGAGCCGTTAGTTAAAAAGAAGCTAGTACTCAAGGAGTCGGGGGCTGGACCTACCCCGGCAACAACAGAAGTGCTAATTATCTCTCAGGATTGGCGGACTTCAATCATCAGATTTCTCCTTGAAGATGAGCTCCAAGAACATCACAGTGAAGCTGAGCGGATCAAACGTCGAAGCAAATATTTCCTTATAGTCGGAGAAGACCTCTATCGTCAAAACGCATCCGGAGTCCTCATGCGCTGTGTCACACCCGAAGAGGGCAAGCAGATTCTACAGTCCATATACTCAGGCATCTGTGGCAACCATGTTGCGTCAAGGATGTTAGTTGAAAAGGCTTACAGACAAGGATTCTTCTGGCCGACTGCGGCTACAGACGCTAAAGACATAGTTCGGACATGCGAGGGATGCTAGTTCCTTGCTCGGCAAACACATCTACTAGCTCAAGAATTACAAACAATTCTAATCTCTTGGCCCTTTGCAGTTTGGGGGCTTGACATGGTTGGGCCATTCAAAAAAGCGCCAGGAGGATTCACACACTTGTTCGTCGCAGTGGATAAATTCACAAAGTGGATTGAGGCAAAGCCTATTGCTACCATAATAGCGGCAAGGGCGAAAGACTTCATCATGAGTATTTTATACAGATTTGGAGGCCCCAACCGCATCATAATGGACAACGACACTTAGTTCACTAGCGAAGCCTTTCAAGATTTCTGTGACGACTTTGGCATCAAGATCTGTTATGCTTCTATGGCACACCCACCAAGCAATGGGCAGGTTGAGCATGCAAACAGCATGGTCTTACAAGGTATCAAGACTAGGGTGTTCGACCGACTACAACCATACGCAGGGTGGTGGGTGCAAGAGCTTCCATCCGTTCTCTGGTCTTTAAGAACCACGGTTAGTCGGGCAACAGGACAATACCCTTTCTTCCTAGTCTATGGTGCCGAGGCTGTGTTACCAACCGAGTTCACAGCATTAAAATAAAAGAAAAAGAGTTAAAAAAACCCCTCCTCAGCACTCGGGGGCCTTTTTGGCTCGTCACTGTGCACTTATCGCCTCTCCCCTCACGCGCGTGGCCTACGGCCTACGGCCACCGTGTTGCTCTCGCCTCACCGACAAGTGGGCCCCACCTGTCGAGTCGTCTTCAACCTCTCGTCGGGGAGAGTCCTGTTCACTCCCGAGCGCGCCGCCGCAATCCCGGGAAATCCGAGCGCCTCGGCCCCGATCTCGTCTAATCTGTTGATGGGAAACGGTGCCCTGATCCTCCTCGGCCTTATCCCCAAGAAACCGGAGTCCAATCGTGCATGGTTGAGGAGACCCGAAGCTTCTCGACTGGGATCCGTATCCCTAATTCGCCGTCCCCACGTATCTCGCCGAACCCGAGCCGGATGCCGCCCCTCTCCGCTTTAAATAACAAGCTTGAGACCCCTAGGCGCTTTTCTGTGAACTAGATTGAGCCCTAGCTAGCCCTAGCCACCTCCCCGTGTCCCGAGCTCGCTCCGCCGCCACCGCTGAGCCCCGGTCACGTGTCGCCGCTGCTTTGGTCGCCGTTCGAACTCACCGCTGCCTCGGTCAGCTCCGCTGCAGCCCACAAAAGCTAGGCCCCTGCCCCTGGACCGCCGGAGATTGCCGGAGCACCGTCGCCGTCGGGAACCCAAAGACCGCCTCCGCTTGGAGCTTACCGCTGGTGCCTCCCATCGCCGTTCGCCGCCCGTCAACCCACGGTGAGAATTGCCTTGGTCCCCTCTATCCGTTCCCGTCCTTGCCACGCGCTGCAGTGCCGCCGATCGCCGGCGACCATAAGGTCCCATGCTGCCGCAGTCGCCGCCATCGCCCATGCCGGCTTGGCTGTCGACTTGGCTGCTGCGTAGGCACCAGATCAGATCCTGTCAGATCTAATCCGAGCCGTCGATCGCCCGATCTGATCTCGGCCATTCGATCTCCTTGGTTGGATCTCAGCCTTAGATCCATTAGATTAAATCTCAGCCGTTTGATCAAAGTTTGCTTAAATCTTATCCCTCCGATCTATCTTGAACCTTGGATCAATTTGGACAGTTCGATATGGTCACATTAAATATATACCATTCGATGGCCCTATGGACCTCGGTGGACTCGGTTCATCATGGACTCGAGTCGCCTCCTCTCTCTGTCCGGTGGGCCCCATCTGTCAGCCGGCGGTTCATCTCTCTCTCTCTCTGATGATGTCATAAAGCATTTCCCGAATTAAATTGATTCATTAATGGAGCAATAAATTGGTTTAATTATTTTAAATGCTTTTAAAAGGGGTTAAAATTCTAAAATTCATAACTAATTCATCCGAACTCCGTTTGGGGTGATTCAACTTGCAAAATTCTTTAAAAATCAAGATCTAACCATTAAAAATATAATATTTTACTGTTCATGTGTGTTGATGTACTGTTTTTCTCATTTTTGTTTATTGCCTTTGGCTACCGACGTTCCGGAAGAGTTGAAGTTTCTCGAGGAGAGTTCCGAGGCCTGTGAGGAGCAGCAAGGCAAGTCACACAGATTCCTTAGTACCTCTGATCATATTGTTCCTATGTTTAAAGATATATTTCCTTTCAACTCTGCATTTATTTTCGAATGTCATCAGGAATGAGAAACCCTAATCTTTGCTTATGGCCTTTTTGACTTGATTACTTGACATTGTACCTATGGGACAAATGTGACTAGCTAGCTTTGTTTACTGGTTAGCTAGAATAACTCTAGGACCCTGCTTAGCCATGTTTAGCAAACTGTAGAATAATTAATGGGATATCACTAAAGTCTTGACAATTGCTATTCGTCTCACATGAAATAATGTTTTGATGTACGACGGTGATCGTGCAAGGATGATTTAATGGTCCACATAAACTGGATTAAAAGGTGGGATGTGAGCACCAGGGTTGTGAATGTTGCTAGCAATGCTCGTGACAGTTAAGGACCGGTTCACGGACTACTTGTTGCGAAGCAACACTCGTCGCTAACCACAAGCTAGAATGGGTAATAGTAGGAGCTAAAGTGTAGCTTGTTTAACCGGAGGCCCCACGGTGTGTTGTGGCTGTGTCAATAAGACCACCATGGCTGTGTCAATAAGTTCATGTCTTGGGCGTTGGATCGTTTCCCTGTTGGGGGCCTGATCAGCTATTGTTGGAAACTGGTGGTTCAATGGGTGGCACTCCTTTCCAAGGTATCATGGTGGTATTAAGGCGCACAGTGATGTGTTGTGGAGTTGTGTCTTGTGGGTAAATTAGTACACCTCTGGCCAGAGTAAAACTATTTGAATAGTCATGCCCACGGTTAAGGGCGGGCCTAGCAATGTTTTCTGTGATTAGTCCCACATTACTAATTTGACTGTTTGAATGGGGAATATGTTTAGCTCTAGGTTGAGTGGTTGGGCCTATACCGTTTTGGTGAGCGGTATAGTGTTGATCAATATTGCTTAATAATTAATGCTTTATTACCCTCTTAAATGTTTTGTTAAATGCTTTTATGCGAATTGAGCCATATTGTGCCATCCTTTGCTACCCCGTGTAGTTGCATAGCTGTGTGGCTTGTGGAGTATTTCATGTACTCATCTTGCAATCAACAAACATCATTTTGAAGAGTACTTCAGTGAGGAGGACTACATGGAGGATTAAGTGGGAGCCCGGTCAAGTTCGTGGAGTGGGTTTCGTCATGTCATTTTAGTTTACTTTCCGCTGTTAGAACTTTATTATTTTTGAGAGGTACCATTCACCTCTGTAATAAATATTTTCGATATGTAAACAATTACTTTGATTATCAGCTATGTCATGTGTGCCTCGGTGGATTCCTGGATGAGGATTTACACACAATAAAACTCCAAAATTTTTGGATGGAAATTCTGGGCGTGACAAGTTGGTATCAGAGCCACCTTGACCGTAGGATAAGCCTCTTGGTACCCCTAAGAGCCTTCTGAAAAAGATTTTAAAATTAGATCTGTCCTCTCCTCTTTCTCTTTTGATTAGGGAAGTTAACAGTACAAAAAAAATCCCCCTTTGATTTAGTTAATTCCCTTTTACGAAAATCTAAGTTCTTCTATTGAAAAAAATTTGCAATTTCTTTACCTCTTCATTACTTAGTACTGTACATTCATTACTGTACTGGTTATGATTATTTTTTAAAAAATATTATTTATGCTAATTCTTTTGCTCTTAATTTTGATGAAAACTTTACTATTTCTCCTTTTCCCTTTTTATTTGAAACAAAATTTGTTCTATTAACTTAGTCAAAATCGATAAATCTTTCTTTCGTGCTCACTAGATGGCAAACCAAGAGCCAGTGCATCTGTTTGGAGTTAGTGGATTTGTCAAGGAGCTACGAGACATGGCTTTCGCCATAGGGTACAATCCAGCCCCAAAATACAGACAAGTCATTTACAACCCATGTGAGGAGAAGTGCCACGTCCGCCTCACGATTTCAAGTGAATGAGGAGTCCCATCTATGATCTTCGGAGCTGGAGGAAGGAACTTTGAGCATGCATGTCAAGAGGTGGCTTTGGAAGCTATTGGAGAACTTCGTCACAGCTACGCTGCTCGTCTAAGGAACACTGCTTACCGCTACCACCCGTCCAGGACCCACAACGACGAGTACAACAGCTACCAGAACCCAGGGGCAAAGAACAGTGCAACTACTCAACAACTTGTAAGGATGTTGAGTGCGATGGACAACGCTCGGGCTAATGTGGTGATCACAGCTCATGAATGGGAGAATGAGAACCGCACCAAGATTTGTAGGCTGTAGAACCAAGTGGATCGGTTGAAGCGAGAGGACCCCCTGGAGAAGCCAAGATCCGCACCACCAGAAGGAAGAGGGTTCGTCTTCCACCTTAGGTTCAGCTAGCACCAAGGACATATTTACTGAACGACCAGGTCCCACTTCGGGTAGTTCCACCAGTGGCTTATGCAGATCATGCAGAAGAGGACTCAGAGGAGTCAGAAGCCAGCACACCTTCGGAGGAGTCAGAAGCCAGCACACCTTTGGAGGGGTTAGAAGACAGTGGAGCTCACACTCACTCTAAAGTAGAGTGGGGTGATACTCAAGAAGATGAAGAGGAATCTGAACACAACTCGGATGCAAGAAGAAGTCCTTCGCCCCATTGAGAAGCCTTAGTACATCTTAGCATGATTACCCTAGATCGTTGTGTTAGCATTGTGTCCTAGGGAATGCTTGTGTGTGTGGCATTTAGTCAGTTGTTTACGTCAGAGGATGGTGATGTAACTGTTTAAGTTAGGAGTTGCTTGATGGTGTGAGAGTAAATTACATAAATGTTAATCATTCAGTTCAGAGCAATAAAAGTGAAAGTTTAAGTAATATGATATCCGTCTCAAGGGCTCTTTCCTTTCTTCTTGTCTTTGCTCTGCAGATGGTGAACACACGTAATGGAAGCAACTAGGATGGTAACTCTGGAAACAACAATCGTGGGGGTGCACCCAACGGACCGCCGCATCAAGATAACAATCTTACCATTGCCCAGGTCTTGGCAAACCAAACGTAGCTGATGAACATGATGTTTCAACAAATGCAAAACTAGCAGAATCAGGCACAACAACAGGCACCTCCTCCTCCACTGCAGAACAAGCTCGCAGAGTTTTTGCAAGTGAGGCCTCCTACGTTCTCTAGCACAACTAATCCTGTGGAAGCTGGGGATTGGTTGCATGCTATTGAGAAGAAACTGGACCTCCTACAATGCACAGACCAGGAGAAGGTCTCTTTCGCTTCACACCAGTTGCATGGTCCTACGTCTGAATGGTGGGATCATTTCAGAGCTAACCAAGTTGATGGACAGCCTATCACTTGGGCTGAGTTCGTCGCCTCTTTTAAGAAGACGCATATTCTTGCGAGAGTAGTGGCATTAAAGAAGAGTGAGTTTCGGGCACTAAAGCAAGGGAACCAGTCGGTGACCAAGTTTCTCTATGAGTTCAACCGTCTTGCCCGCTATGCGCTGGAGGATGTTAGCACTGACGCCGACCGACAAGAGAAGTTTTTGGACAGATTGAATGATGAACTCTTAGTTCAACTACTCTCCGGTGACTACTCGGATTTCTAGAAACTGGTGGACAAGGCTATTCGCCAGGAGGACAAACACAATCAAATGGAGAAGAGGAAGCCCAGGATGGCAAGCTTCCGGGCATAGCAATCCCCTAGTCAGAGGCCACGTGTTGCAGGACCGTCTTAGACCCAGCAAGGTGGATCTTCATCGGCATCTCGCCCGCAGCGCCAGTTCTACACCAACAACACTGGCGGCAACGTTGGAGCAAACCGTCCTTCTCCCCGGCCGGCTAATGTACTTGCTCAAAATCAGCCTGTCAGGAAGGAAGTCGGAGGGAAGACTGTGACTTGTTTCAACCGTGGAGATTCGGGGCACTTTTCAAATCAATGCCCTAAACCTAAGTGCACCAGGCAAGCTACACCGGGACAGAACTCCACAGGCATGGTCAAAGCTCGTGTGAACCATGTCACTATAGAGGAAGATCAAGCTACACCACACGTCGTTTTGGGTATGTTCCCTATTAACTCAGTTTCTGCTACAGTACTGTCTGATTCTGGTGCTATACATTCTTTCTTGTCAGTGGGGTTTGCTAATGAACATGGGATATCCATCCGGAAGTTGAGAACACCTATCCTAATAAATACACCTAGCCATCAAACACATACAACCCAGAGCAGTCCTTCTGTGACTATAGAAATTATGGGCATCCCTTTTCTCGTTGACCTGTTCTTGATAGAATCCAGAGATATCGATGTCATCCTAGGGATGGAATGGTTAATCCAGCACAAGGGAGTTATTGATTGTGCCACCAGGACTGTGACCTTAACTTCTAGCCTGGGGAAAAAAGTGATCTTTCATGTCTTCACTGCCTCATCTTCTCCAACCTCTCTAAACCAGGCAATCTTAACCGAAATCCCTATAGTACGGGACTATCCAGAGGTTTTTCTTGATGACCTACCTGGAATGCCACCTAAGAGAGATATTGAGTTTAGAATAGACTTAGCCCTAGGCATAGCCCCTATCCACAAGAGACCGTATAGGATGGGAGCTAATGAGTTGACAGAAGTGAAGAAGCAAGTCGAAGAGTTGCTTGCCAAGGGATATGTCAGACCTAGCACGTCGCCTTGGGGAGCACTAGTCATTTTTGTGGAAAAGAAGGATGGAACTCAACGGATGTGTGTTGTGGAGGCCATGGGCCCCGGGTATCTCAAGGAAGGCAATTACGGCCACTCGGACAGAGGGTGGGCCGGCCCCTACAATTAGAGATAGAGTAGGACTCGACTTCATATTACCTTGCATGACAAGGAAAGGGATATAATCCTAGCTGGACTCTCTATGTACTAATAAGGAAAGCCCTTGGTCGTATCCGACTGGGTTTCCTACCTTGTAACCCTCATCCCTCAAGTATATAAGGAGGGGTAGGGAGCCCCCTGGGGCATATAACAATCTCAACAGAGAAACCTCAAAGGCAATACACCACAATTGGACGTAGGGTATTACCTCATCTCGAGGGCCTGAACCAGTATAAATTGTTTCATGTTCCTTTGCAATCCATCAAGTTTAGGTCTCACAAGTAGCCCCATATTCTTATTGCCGATACAAAACATCGACAGTTGGTGCGCTAGGTAGGGGCATCGGCGAGATCATCTTCAACAAGCCTAATGGATTCAACCACCGGAGTCGGCGGCATCAACTTCTTCCCCGGGCAAACAATCACCTTCGGGAGCCTCTAGTTCATCGCCGACAAGTTCGGTAGCCTCACCCTATCCGAGTCGGATCCGATCCGATTGGCCAGGGACCAAGTCGACTCCGCACTGGTCGGCCCACGTAACGCTGCAGTGATCCTCATTGACATGCTGTGGCAATCTTCAACATGCCTAGGTCTCGGGAGAACTCTTTCTTTTGGTGTTCGACTAGGACTCGGCCTCGAGCCAGCCTAGATCAGGCTAAGAGAGGAGGAGATCATCAATCTCCTGTTCGGACTTGGCAACACCACGGATATCCTCAATCAACATCCGATGTGGCACCCGATCCCCTGGAGCTCGACTTGGATATGGCCCAGAGCCGCTCGAGATTGGATCTAGGGAGGTCGGAGTTGTAATCACTCCCATCAACTACTCTGATTCTAACTCTAAGTCGGACAGTAGTTCAGCAAGCTTCTCTCCACCACGCGAAGTCTTCATGGCGTCCAAGGGCTTGACTCCCACTCAAGAGGCACGCCAACTATGCAACCAACAAGAGGAGGAGGCCCGCCGACTATGCGACCAACAAGAGGAGGAGGCCCGCCGACTGCGAGAACAACAAGAGGAAGATGCCAAACGCCTGCAAGCCGAGTGCGATGCTCGTAACGACAATCTGCGCAAGGCTGGGCGCACTACTCAACAGGAGATCCTCCAAACCCTAGTCGACGACCACGACGTTTTCATAACTCCTCAACAGAACATTGTGGTCACTGCAACCTTACTGGATACATGACAATTTGGGCCTGATCATCAGGCCACACCAAAGATAGCAAGGATTAAAGCCATGATCACCGCTGCTGCATGCCAGCAGCACCAACAGGTCGGCTTCTCCAATGGTGGTTTCATCTACCTCAACACGACGCCGAGCAGCTGGTTCCAGTTAGCCGCACACAGAGTCACGCCACACGTCACTCAGCAACCATAATAACGATCGGCGACATTGACATCAAGATGACCGTCGGGATAACTAGGATGTTCGAAGCCAACTACAACATGATCTTCGGCAAGACATCAACGCACAACGCTGCGAACATGAGGAAGATTAGCGTCGCCGACTAGAAGACAAGAATGAGCTCTTCGGCCTCCACCATGAGCGGTTTTTCTGTAGTCGGAATCGGAGTCCTCATGAAGATGAAGGAGTACCGGCCTTCACCTATGAGCTGCAACAAGTCTACTGGCCATCAGGCCTCAAGCCAACTAGAATTGAGAAATACGATAGGAAGATCAACTCCGAGTCCTGGCTCATAGTTTACACCCTGGTGATTCGAGCAGCTGGAGGAGATCACAAGTCCATGGCTAACTACCTCCTAGTTGCTTTAGCCAACTCGGCAAGGACATGGCTAACTGGACTTCCTAAGAGGTCAATCGGCTCCTGGCGTGAACTTCAGGAACGCTTCATCGCCAATTTCCAAGGAACGTACGAGAGGCCATCTTCCGAGTACGATCTGTATCAGTGCCATCAAAGGAAGAATGAGTCTCTTCGTGATTTCATCAAAAGGTTTTTTGAGAAGAGGAATTCAATCTTGAAGATCAAGGACGAGGTCGTCATCGCCGCCTTTTGAAAAGGAGTCAAGGACACCCCGTTCATTGCTAAGTTCACTCGGAAGCCTCCAAGTTCTGTCAAAGCTCTATTTGACATGGCGAACAAATACGCCGACTCAGCCGATGCTGCTGTTGAGGCCCTTGATGACAAAAAGGCACCCCGACAGAAGGAGCGGAAGGACACCGATGACGCGGCCCCGACTAAGGCTGGGAACCGCAAACACAAGTCGGACGACTTTATTGTGGCAGTCAGTCACAACCGTCTTTGACCTCCTATAACTGAAGATTATCAGAACGATAAGTGACATGCTCAGGGGCTCAAAAGCTCAAATGCAAGGATGGCATCCTCACTCCCAACTCGTGCAATACCGAACAGCTAAGTCGCTTTCTGATAAATATTTTTTTCTTTATATGATATTCTCATCTAAATGGGCCAGGAGGCAACTCACTTCCCTATGGTTTGACTCAGATACAGCTTAGTGCCAGTCGGGATTGGATCTAGGGGGATGAGATCGTCAATTCCTCACTCGGCCTCGCCAATGCCGTAGCCACTTACACCTAATTGGTGTACATTCTGCATATTTTATGTTTTTGCTCTTAATGATTGCAAAAGTACTCAAGTAGCATAAATTACGATCCGTGAAGCTTTGCTCCATGAAAGACGAACTCAAGTCACCCAAAATGCGTGTCTGGGAAAGAGCCATGAACCGACTCTCGACGCTCGGGGGCTATGACAAGTCGGGCAGAGTGTTTAAACGTAAGGGGTCAACTACACGGGGAAATTAATATCAATAAGAGGAGGAACACATATTTACATCTATTGTAAAATACATAAATTTTTTTAGGTGATTGTTTTCTTCATCAGATGCTACTCATTTGATATGTTTATAATGCAGGGCCAGTTCCGGATATGCATAATAGGAACACATGGCTATGAGCCTATCTCCTACGCTCGGGGCCTGGACTAGTCTGCCATGATACACTTGGAGTGTGACTCTTCAAGAATCACTCAGAATGCTCCATGAGGGCTACTAACCGAGTACTTGTGCCAGTCGGGACACGGATGTCACCTTGACCTTGGTACGCCCCATGGGGGCTAATAACCGACCTTCAGCACCAGTCGGGGCTTGGGTACCACTCTCCTAGGTAAGGTACGCCCCATGATGGTCGCCGGCCGAATCCTATGCTAATGCTAGGTTCGGGTACCTTATTTGGCCACAACTCTGTTGGGTAGGGTATGCCCCATGAGGGTCAACAACCGAATCCTATGCTAATGCGAGGTTTGGGTACATTATTCGGCTACAATTTTGCTAGGTTAGGTATGCCCCAAGAGGGTCGCCAGCCGAATCCTGTGCTAGCGTAGCGTTTGGGTATCTATTTGGCCAAAACAAGGAAACAAGCCACTATTGGAGCTATTAGTCGGAGGTAGCACCAAACCCGGAACCTACGGAGGTGCTCATTATTTTTCAAGACTAGAAGACCCCAATCATTTTATTTCTACCGGAAGATGAACTTCCTAAAGATTACAACGAAGCTGAGTAAGTCAAGTGACGGAGCAAAAGCTTTATCATAGTTGGAGAAGACCAATATTGTCAACACACATCCGGGGTTCTCATGCACTGCGTCACACCTGAGGAGGGCAAGCAGATCCTGCACTCTATCCATTTGGGCATTTGTGGCAACCATGCTGCATCCAGAATGTAAGTCGAAAAGGCTTGCAGACAAGGGTTCCTCTGGCCGACTATGCTTACCGACACCAATGACATTGTTCAGACATGCAAGAGATGCCAATTTTGTCAGCTGCGCTGGGTATGTCGGTTTGGGCTAACTTATTCGATAGTAGACCAAAGATATGAGTTCTTAACTAGCATGCCCTATTGGGTCGTCTACTGGTCATGTTAAAATCACGATACAGGTGCTATTTTACAAGAACCGATTAAATAACCAGATACGCTTCATGCTAAGCCTACAGCTGGGTGTATACATTCGGGTATCTTGATTATTTTAAGGTGTTGAGGATATATCCTTATAAGGATCAATAGCTGGTCTCCATTAAAATTGGGGATGCAGGTATCTCTCAAGTACACCTCATCACACATTGGATTTACTCCATAGTGATACTCGGCTTACATGCTTAGCCAAAATTGCCTTGAGCAAAAATACTTCCAGCTGACATGATGCTGAAGAGTCTAATTTCGAGGTAGTATAATACTCGGGAAAGGCTAAAAGGCTAAAGATCTTTGACTTTATGTTTAATTATTTCACAATTAAGCACAAAGTCGGGGGCTACACCTAATAGGTGCACCAATTCGGTGCACACTATTCATATTTTTCCATGAAGCCCTTCATAGCCTTGTTGCCAGCTGACATGAGGCAGGACTCGGAAGGAAGATAGATCTGTTTGATCAATTGGAAGGAGCCACAATATTCTCCAAGATAGATCTTCGCTCGGGAGGAAGATATTCCCAAGACTGCTTTTACCATTCGGTATGGGTTATATGAATGCACAGTTATGTCTTTTGGGTTGACTAATGCCCTTGCTTTCTTCATGAACTTAATGAATAAAGTGTTCATGGAATACCTGGATAAGTTTGTGGTGGTTTTCATTGATGATATCCTCGTCTATTCCAAGAGTAAGGAAGAGCATGAGCAGCACCTTCGTATCGTTTTGGAGACCCTTCGGCAACATCAGTTGTATGCCAAGTTTAGTAAGTGTGAGTTTTGGCTTCTGGAAGTGAAGTTTCTCGGACATGTCGTCACCGCTGGAGGGATTGTGGTATACCCAACCAATGTGGTGTCAGTGACCAAGTGGAAGCAGCCGCAAACGGTTTTGAAGATTTGGAGTTTCTTAGGATTGGCAGGATATTACTGTCAATTTATATAGAATTTTTCCAGAATTGTGAAGTCTATGACCCATTTACTCCAGAAGGATGTGAAATTTTCATGGACACTAGAGTATGAGCAGAGTTTTCAAGAGTGGAAGAAGAAGCTTGTAACCGCACCTATGTTGATCATGCCAGATCCCAAGAAAGGATTCCAAGTTTAATGTGATGCATCTCGGCAAGGTTTGGGATGTGTGCTGATGCAGGAAGGGAAGGTTGTGGCATATGCCTCACGGCAGTTACGGCCTCATGAGAATAATTATCCTACTCATGACTTGGAATTAGCAGCGGTAGTGCACGCCCTGAAGATTTGGAGGCACTATCTTATCGGCAACTATAGCGAAGTCTATATAGACCACAAAAATTTGAAGTATATCTTTACCCAGCCAGATCTAAACCTTAGACAACGAAGATGGTTGGAGCTGATCAAGGACTACGACATTGGAATCCATTATCATCTAGGGAAAGCCAATGTGGTGGCTGATGCCCTTAGTCAGAAAAGTTACTGCAACACCATGGAAGGCCAGTGGCTATCTTTGTAGTTGTGTGAAGAGTTTGAATGATTAAATCTAGGTGCAGTCAGACAAGGATATGTGGTAGCCTTGGAAGCCCAACCTACCTAGGTGGATCAGGCCTGTGAAGTGTAGAAAGATGACCTAGATATTTTGGAGATCAAGAAGAACATGAAGAAGGGGAAAGCTACTGGATTCTTGGAAACCGTGTGGTTCGGAGAGCAAATCTATGTACCAGACAAGGAGGAACTAAAAAAGCTGATCTTAGATGAAGCCCATGGGACGCAGTACTCCATCCATCCAGGTAGCACCAAGATGTATCAAGATCTTAAGGAAAAGTTTTGGTGGTCTAGCATGCGAAGGGAAATAGCTGAGTATGTGGCTGTTTATGATGTATGTCAACATGTGAAGGCTAAACATCAGAGACCAGCAGGATTGTTACAACTCCTTAAGGTTTCCGAATGGAAGTGGGAAGAAGTAGGGATGGATTTTATTACCGATTTACCAAGGACCGCATCAGGATTCGATTCTATATGTGTTGTGGTGGACAGACTTACAAAAGTAGCCCACTTCATACCTGTTAAGACAATGTATTCCGGCAATAAATTGGCAAAATTGTATATGGCCAGAATCGTATGTTTGCATGGTGTGCAACGCAAGATTGTGTCAGATAGGGGGAGTCAGTACCTCCAAGTTTTGGCAGAGACTCCAAGAAGAGATGGGTACACGGTTAAACATCAATACCGCTTACCACCTGCAGACGGATGGTCAGACCGATCGGGTTAACCAGATCTTAGAAGACATGTTGAGGGCTTGTGCCATAGACCTACCGTATGGTGAGTTCTCCTACAACAACTGTTACCAAGCAAGTCTGAAGATGGCCCCGTTCGAGGCTCTATACGGACGGAAGTGCCGCACGCCCCTACATTGGGATCAGATGGGAGAACGTCAGGTATACGGGACGGACATCCTGCGAGAAGCAGAGAAAAAGTGAAGATCGTACAAGAACGACTTCGAGTAGCTCAGTCTCATCAGAAGAGCTATGCGGATAACCACAGAAGAGATTTTAGTTTTGAGGAAGGTGACTATGTGTATTTACGAGTCACACCACTTCGAGGAGTGCACCGGTTCCAGACAAAAGGAAAGTTGGCACCACATTACGTGGGACCCTACAAGATATTGGGACAGAAAGAAGAAGTTGCTTATCAACTAGAGTTGCCTCCCACCTTGATGTGGGTACACGATGTCTTCCATGTGTCTCAGTTGAAGAAGTGTTTACGAGTACCAGCCGAAGAAGCTGATCCAAAACAGATCGAGATTCATGAAGATCTGACCTACATCGAGAAGCCTATAAGTATCCTAGAGACCAGTGAAAGGAATACTCGGAATCGAGTGATAAGGTTTTGCAAAGTATAATGGTGCAATCACTCGAAAGAAGAAGCGACATGGGAATGCGAAGATGAATTGAAGTTTGCTCACCTGCACCTCTTCGCCTGATCTCTTGAATCTCGGATGAGATTCTGTTTAAGGGGGGTGGTTTGTAACACCCTGAATTTATCCCCATATAAAAATAAATTTGAAAAAGGAATTTTAGAAATTAAATTAAAAGCCACAATGAGTATAATAATAAAATCAAAGAAAAATCTATAGCAAAATGGGCTTGGAAATAATTTTATAAAATTCTTTACTTAATTATCTATTTCCTGAAATTTTCTAGGATTTATTTGATTAAGGAAAGTATTTTTGGTGAATTAAATGGGTTTCACAGCATTAAAATAAAAGAAAAAGAATTAAAAAACCCCCTCCTTAGCACTTGGGCCGTTTTTGGCCCGTCATTGTGCACTTATCGCCTCTCCCCTCACGCGTGCGGTCCATGGCCTGTGGCCGCCGCATCGCTCTTGCCTCGCCGACAGGTGGGCCCTACCTGTTGGGTTGTCTTCAACCTTTTGCCGGGGAGAGTCCTATTCACTCTCGAGTGCCACCGCCGCTGCCGCCGCGTATCTCGCCGAACCCGAGCTAGACTCCACCCCTCTCCGCTTAAAATAGCAAGCCCGGGACCCCTAGGCGCTTTTTCGTGCACTAGATTGAGCCCTAGCTAGCTCTAGCCACCTCGCCGCGTCTCGAGCTCGCTCCACCGCTACCGCTGAGCCCCGGTCATGTGTCGCCGCCGCTTCGGTCGCTGTTGGAATTCGCCACCGCCTTGGTTAGCTTCGCCATAGACCACAGAATCTAGGCCGCGGCCCCTGGACCGCCGGAGATCACCTGAGCACCATCACCGTTGGGAACCCGAAGAGCGCCACTGCTTGGAGCTCGCCGCTGGCACCTCCCATCGCCATTCGCCGCCTGTCAACCCATAGTGAAAATCGCCTTGGTCCCCTCTAACCGTTCCTGTCCTCACCATGCGCCGCCGTGCCACCGATCACCGGTGACCATAGGGTCCCGTGCCACCACCGTCGCTACCGTCGCCTGTGCCGGCTTGGCTGTCGACGTGGCTACCGCGTAGGCGCCAGCTCAGATCTGCTCGGATCTAATCCGAGCCGTCGATCGCCCGATCTGATCTCAGCCATTTGATCTCCTCGGTTGGATCCCAGCCTTAGATCCGTTAGATTAAATCTCAGCCGTTTGATCAAAGTTTGCTTAAATCTTAGTCCTTCGATCTATCTTAAAACTTGGATCAATCTGGACTGTCCGATCTGGTCGCATTAAATCTATACCATCGGATCACCCTGTGGACCTTGGTGGACTTGGTTCACCATGGACCTAAGTCCCCTCCTCTCTCTGTTTGGTGGGCCCCATCTATCAGCCAATGGTTCATCTCTCTCTGATGATGTCATAAAGCCTTTCCCAAATTAAATTAATTCATTAATGATGCAATAAATTGGTTTAATTCTTTTAAATGCTTTTAAAAGTTGTTAAACTTCTAAAATTCATAACTAATTCATCCGAACTCCGTTTGGGGTGGTTCAACTTGCAAAATTATTTAAAAATCAAGATCTACCCACTAAAAATATAATATTGTACTGTTCATGTGTGTTGATGTACTGTTTTGCTTATTTTTGTTTATTGCCTTTAGCCACTGACGTTTCAGAAAAGTCGCAGTTTCTCGAGGAGAGTTCCGAGGCCTGTGAGGAGCAGCAAGGCAAGTCACATAGATTCCTCAGTACCTTTGAGCATATTGTTCCTATGTTTAAAGCTATATTTCCTTTCAACTCTGCATTTGTTTTGGAATGTCATCGGGAATGGGAAACCTTAATCTTTGGTTATGGCCTCTTTGACTTGATTACTTGACATTATACCAATGGGACAAATGTGACTAGCTAACTTTATTTACTGGTTAGCTACAATAACTCTAGGACCCTGCTTAACCATCCTTAGCAAACTGTAGAATAATTAATGGGATATCACTAAAGGCTTGACAATTGCTATTGTCTCACTTGAAATAATGGTTCGACGTACGATGGTGATCGTGCAAGGATGATTTAATGGTCCACAAAAACTGGATTAAAAGGTGGGTTGCGAGCACCAAGGTTGTGAATGTTGCTAGTAGTGCTCTTGACAGTTAAGGACTGGTTCGCGGACTACTTGTTACGAAGCAACACTCGTGCTAACCACAAGCTAGAATGGGTAATATAGGAGCTAAAGTGTAGCTTGTTCAACCGGAGGCCCCATGGTGTGTTGTGGCTGTGTCAATAAGACCACCATGGCTGTGCCAATAAGTCCATGTCTTGGGCGTTGGATCGTTTCCCTGTTGGGGGACCTGATCAGCTCCTGCCGGAAACTGGTGGTTCAACGGGTGGCACTCTTGTTGTGTGGGTTACAAGGAGGGTCATGTCACAACTCCTTGCAAGGTATCATGGTTATTAAGTGCAAGTGATGTGTTGTGGAGTGTGTCTTTGTGGTTAAATTGGTACACCTCTGGCCAGAGTAAAACTATTCGAATAGCCGAGCCCACGGTTAAGGGCGGGCCTAGCAATGTTTTCTATGATTAGTCCCACATTACTTAAATTTGATTGTTGAATGGTGGTATATGTTTAGCTCCAGGTTGGATTGGTTGGGCCTATACCGTTTTGGTGAGCGGTATAGTGTTGATCAATATTGCTTAATAATTAATGCTTTATTACCCTCATAAATGTTTTGTTAAACGCTTTTATGCAAATTGAGCCATATTATGCCATTCTTTGCTACCCTGTGCATTTGTATACTTGCTGTGTTTGGCTTGCGTAGTATTATGTACTCACCTTGCAATCAACAATCATCATTTAGAGATACTTCAGCGAGGAGGACTACTTGGAGGATTAAGCGGGAGCCCAGTCAAATTTGTGGAGTGGGTTTCATCACGTCGTTTTAGTTTACTTTCCACTGTTAGAACTTTATTATTTTTGAGAGGTACCATTCACCTCTATAATAAATACTTTTGATATGTAAACAATTACTTTGATTATCAGCTATGTCATGTGTGCCTCGGTTGATTCCTGGACGAGGATTTACACACAATAAAACTCCAAAAAATTTTTGGATGGAAATTCTAGGCGTGACACAGGCTTGGTTGCATGATATCTAATAAAGTCTTCGTAGAATCAGCTATGATGTTCCATGACTCCTTTATTATTTTAATCTCTTCAGCAAAGGTGCCGAGCTGAATCTGCGAATTAGCTTTAAAGGCTGCTCACACAGAAGAGGCATCAGTTAATATGGATACCTAGTCAGACAGAGTACCAGAGCAGATATGAAGCTTACTTGCATACTCAATGTCCACCTTGGACTTCGCCTTCTCGAGCTCCTTTAGCTCCTTCTTCAAGCATTCAATCTCAAGGGACTGGTTGTTCAAGTTTGTCTCCAGAGCTACAACCAAACAAAGTCAAAGATCAACATTACAGAGAATATAACTGGAGTTACTCGGGCAGAAGGGAAACGTACTTCTGATGGTCCCTGTCTTCTCTGACTTTTCGTCCCTGAGCTTGTTTACAGAGTCCTTTAGCCACTCCTCCCTCTCCTTGCCAGTCTTCTACAAATCGTCTTTGGCGACCTGGTGCTGGTGGAGTTGAGTGAGCTGAGGGGCAAGTTGGGAAAGGACTTTGCCCATCTTCTCAGATCGATTGACCACTTGTTGCACGGATACATTGTAGTTAGATAAGGCAAGCAATAATAGCAGAAGATTCTAAGAAACTGCAAATCAACAAATACCGTTGAACATATTATGTACCTAGATACTCCTTGACGCTACGATAGCAGCCTCCATCAATCTGACTCGCTCCCTCTAGGCGGCTTCTTCGTTGTGCTCGAAAGTTTGCTCTTCCCCCTATTGTGTGACCCAGTAGAATGTCCGAGGGAAGTTTGGTGGAGGAGCCTCAAGCCTAGGGAGGTCATCGTCATCAGAACATGGAGAAAGTGGAGGAGAAGGAGTTCTGGGCCTTGGACGATTGGCGGCTGGGTCTTGGGAGAGCTCAGGAGTTGGGACATCTGTGACGGTGTCCCAACTGGGTGAGGCATGTGGCTCGGCCAAGTAGGTTGCCTCAATCTCAATGGCTAGGACAACGTTTGGCTCGGGCTGCGACTCTGCGGTCTCAGCTTTAGCCGGGACGGGGGCGGCTATGGTGGTTGGTGGCGCTGTCCCCTTGGGATCAGCATCACTTGGCTTCCTGCAATTATTCAGCATATCAAGATGTTAGAACTACTTAACTTTACTGAAGATCCAAGGATTTTCATATCTTTTGGAAGTCTTAACCTCCTCCCCTGTGCCTGTGGTGGAGGTAGTCGGCGACGGGCCTGAAGGCCTATTCGGCGACGGGGTAGTGCCGGTTTTCGGGCTTGTGGGTGTGGCAGTCGGTGGTGGAGATCTTAGCCTAGTCGGCACCATGCTAGGTGCAGCCGACTGGGGTGTGGAGGTAGTCGGCGGTGTAGTCCTGGGGCTGGTTGGTCTAGGGGCTATGCTACCGGGGTCCCTAATCATCAGGCTGCCTAATGCCTTACTTGGCGCATCTTTCTTCTTGGGCTGGTCCATCACTAGTCACTTCCCAGTCCTCTTAGGCTAGGTTGGCTCAGAGTAGACATTTCTAGCCCTACTAGCCAACTGGCCTTGTGGGTTAGAATCAAACTCATGAATCCTGCAAGTTCCAGCATCAGAAAGCTTGTTAACAACATTCATACCACATGTATATCAACGACATTACTTCGGTCGTCTTTGCAGTATGGCTTGGGGGCTCGCTTGGCGTCTAGTTCTCGACACTCCATTGAAGAAATAGCAAGCAAAGTGGTGATGACATCCTGTTGATGAAGTCAGTGCTCTCTCGAGTTGGTCTTCTTCCCCTGGTAATCGTAGCCAAGAATCCTGGCTTCAGGGTTGAATCCGGCGGTTTTGGAAGGTCCTGGCCACCCAAGGTCCAGTCAGCCCTGTGTTCTTCAGCGCATCGATTTTTCCAGCAGCAGCTCACCTGAACCATCTCTGCCTGTGACAGTATGGCAGTCCAGCTCTCCAATACAGCAGGGGGATTTCCAAAGAAGGGCGGCAAGGAGGGCTCAAGATTGGGAGCAGTAAAACCACCCTTGATCCACCCTTTCAGAGAAGTCTTCAAGGGAACATGCAGTAGCTTCTCATCTCGTTGCGGAGTTGAAGGCCTGCTCCCCTATCACCTGGATTTTAGATTTGGAGGGGTTGCGGCTTGACTGAAATAGAAAGCGAAGAGATCAAAATGGATCGATCCCTAGAAAGGCTTCATAGAGAGTGACAAAAATCAATGTGAAAGAATGGATGTTGGGGGTTGAGTGGTGAGCTCAATCTTATAATATCAAGGAGCCCTGGAGAACTTAAAAAAGAAGGTCTCGGGGGACCTGGAAGGAATTACTATCGGCGGCGCGCCAGTTGATGCTCTTTTCGGTTGGAGGTTTTTTCTTCCTTTCTAGAAGGGCCAACTTTGTCGCACAGCAATCCAACGTCAGCCAAGCTCTAGACGGCATTGTGGGGATGTCGAACGGCGCCCTTGGCATGGTTGAGGTGAGAACTGGGCGAGAGGCTTTTGATGATGGGAATCGAAGCGGGAGAGGAATTTTCGCGGATTCCTGAGAAAGCTCGATATAGAACCTAGCTGGGGCTGGAGAGGCGTGAAGTTTGACGTCTGTGCGGAGATGAGCGTTTTGGGCGATTGGGGAAAAAGGGAATTTTTTTCTCTCTCCCATCGCTTTATAGGCTTCGCTGGTAAGCATTGGCTAGCTTGCTCAATAACGGGCCGTAAGATAGATTCTAAATGGCATGTCCTATTGGGCCAACCATTAGCTGTGTTAAAATCATATTGCAGATGCTATTTTACAAGAACCGATTAAAATAATCAGATATGTTTCATGTAAGCATAATTACTGGACATCATGTGTTCAGATATCTGAATTATTAACAAGGTATTGAGATATATCTTATAAGGACCAATACTGGTCTCCATTAAAATTGGGGATGCAAGTATCTCTCAAGACCGCCTAGACCAGCGTCACTTGCATCCCTCCTTGATGGCCACCTCGCGGACATGAGCCAGGAGCTCTTTGAGGCGATCCGCTGTCTTGGAGAACTCCATGACAAAGTGTCCCAAAGTCTGTGCTTGTCTAGTGACCCCTAGCTAAGCCCGGCAGCCCGCATGGAGCGCCGCGCCCTAGGCATGACATCGGTCATCATCTTGCGGCTTAGTCCTCACCATTGGATCTCAACAACCGTGGCCTCGGCCTGCAGCCGCCATCTTCTGCTCCAACAACCTATTCCAGTCTCACGAGTGGTCGGTGAAGTCCACATTGGCCGGCCACCTGCGCTTCGGCCCTAGCATGGACCTACTCCCGCTTGCTAGGGCAAACATGGGCGGGGAGTCTAGCACGGCAATGGAATCCCATGCTCCACACCCTAGAGCTACAGTTTGCTCCTCTTGTCTATCACGTCCTCTTAGGACTTGTGAACCTAGCCTCGGCCGCACGTGGATGCCCTTGGCAGAGTGGTGGCCTCCTCCTTCGGTCACCGCCTCTCGAGGCGCCTGAGCTCTATTCACATTCCTCGCCCGTACCTCAAGGACGCAAAGGCCACTCGCTGGCTGGAGCTCCTTCAAGCCTTTGTGGCCTCCTCCCTCCTAGGTTAGGTTGGCCTCCGGTGGCAACTGCTACGCCTCAGTCTCTCCGACCCAAGGGAACTCAGGGCCCTAGGCCCTGAGCAAACCATCTCCTTGGCTGTAGGGCACATGGAGTGAAATGGGGGGGGGAGCAAGGAAGAACCAATAAGTATCTAGAGAGGAGGAGACAAGCATGAAAGCCAAGCAAATCGAGAGGGTTGCAAGGGCTTTACTGGGCCTGGTCCAGCAAAGCCCCATGGCAAGCTCGCAAGGGGCGCTCTCAGGCATCGGCGTCATCTTCTCTTCTTCTTTGCCAGGGGCCTATGTGCGCCTCCCTCCCTGGCATGGCCGTATCTTAGCTAGTCTCTTCCACCCCTAGCCTCGAGCCTCTAGAGGCCCTGTTGTGTAGGCCATGGGCCCCGGTACCTCATGAGAAGCATTTGGGCCACTTGGACAGAGGATGGGCCTAACCTTGTAATTAGGGATACAATAGGACTCAGCATACATAACTTTACGACAAGGAAAATATAGTCCTATCAGCACGTTGTATACTAGAAGAAAATCCTTGGTCGGATCCGACTAGGATCCCTACTCTATACCCTGTCCTCTGGTATATAAGGAGAGGCAGTTCGGACCCGGGTTTGGACCCCACCTAATGTGTGTACCGTAATAGTCCAACTCTCAATTCTACACCACAATTCACATTACATCTAATCATACATCAACAGTCCGCACGTCCAACATAAGTCGACAGAGTCTAATTAATACATTAGCAGCGGCAAATACAACAAAATAAAGCAAACTAATAATAGCCACAAACCAAGCAATTGTCCTCTGTCCCGCCCACACAACCAACCGGAACACCATTAGCACCTGTTTGTCCAAAACCGCTGCATAGAATACCCGTATTTCGGGTCCTCCTCAATACTCTAAAAAAAAAGTCACACAAGCGTGATGTTGGATACAATACTTATCTGCAGACTTTAGGGTTATCATGGATATTCATAATATGCAAGATAAGCAAAATGTTCAGCCTGCACCTTTGATACAATTCTTAATATACATACGAAACATGCGTTTTGCAACGTAAATTTCGTAAATCAAGCAGCACAGAATCAAGTATAATAAGCATCGACCCAAGTTTCAACCATCATAGGCTCCTGGCACATCAAGCCAACCGTGCAACACGCTGCCACAACCAGCCAACAACTCCCATTCCACCTTAATTCCAAAAACAATCCTAAAAATTTAAATCTACTACGTGGAATTTCCCAAGTCCATACATAACACGAGGACACGCTATTCGAATAGTACTCTTGAGTGGTTACTGACTAATGACATATGAGCTACCCACAAGGAGGCTCACACCATCAATGACAAGCCTTATCTACCTTGATCCTAAGCAAATCCGCAGCTTATGATCTATCCTAGGATTGTACCTCCCAAAACCCCAAGCCACTACGATTGACGTCACCTTGACCATAATCAATTCCTTCGCATGTACAAAACCATAACCCGCTAACCCAATGTCACAATAAGACCTACAATACCACCGGCGCTATGCAGGTATCCAATTATTGACCAGACCCCCCCATAAAGCCAATGTGGTTATTTACTATTTTCTTTCTAGCTACACCATAGAATCGGTCCTTACAACCGGCGAGAAACACCTAATTTACCACAAACAACCACCACAATAGTACATCACATCGCCCAAGTCCAAAAAGCATGTTTTCAGTTTTTGTTTTCCACCAAGAGCGCACAGGGGATACCACTGTTCATTTCCATAATTTCCAAAATGCTTCATTTTCCCAACATCCCAAAATCAAGTAAACAAGCCACATTGATTAATTAGCAAGCTAAGCATACCTATTGACATCCTCCCAACCACATGAACCCAAATTTTCAGTGGCAACATAAGTGACAAAGGAATTCATGATACTTCAATAGACAAGGACAAGGTATATGCAACAAGAGGTTAACTACCCAAGAACCCACACATTTCTTAAGTAAAACATCGCATGCATAATAGTTGCAATCAAATATAATTTGTAGTTTTGAAAAGTATAGGAGCAATTGATCAAGGGGGTGCTTGCCTTGCTTCTGGACTTCCTGTACTCCTCTGATTCCCTCCTCAACTGGGTCAGCAACGTCGTGTTCTTACGAGAAACCAAACGAATGCAATGAAAAACACGGCAAAATTTAACAGTACAGGAAGTACAAATATTTGCAGAATATGAAGTGCATGATTTTAGATGAATTTTAGAAAAAGAATCACTGAATCCGAGTTCGTATGAGGGGAGAATACGGCTAAACGAAAGTCTGCTCTATCCTAAAATCGAAAATAATTGAGAAACAGCTTTCACTCGACCGAACTGCTGAAACGGCTGAAAACATTCTACCGACTTAACGGGTGGTCTATTTGGGACGTTTTCTTCTAGAGGCATTTTTTATGGTACGGAAACCTACATGTGTGCTGCTGTGAACCTAAGGACAACTCCCCAAAGTGGATTTTAC
This sequence comes from Oryza meyeriana var. granulata, assembly GCA_003991445.1. Classification (NCBI taxonomy): domain Eukaryota; kingdom Viridiplantae; phylum Streptophyta; class Magnoliopsida; order Poales; family Poaceae; genus Oryza; species Oryza meyeriana. The sequence goes on from RYFJ01002240.1 coordinate 131,775, forward strand.
TCCGAACTCGCTAGGATATTAATCGCACACGCTCACACGTCACTAAAACAGCCTAACACGTGAAATCCACCGGCTGCGTGAAGTTTTAACCTAAGGCAATTTTGGGGGCGTGAGGGTTCTAGGGCCTAGGGGTCACTGGATGTACAAGTGGAACCTATGGGGAAGGCTTCGGTAGCGGCGAACGCCTCGGTCCAAAAACGATGTCTTCGTACGCGCAAAACTACACGTCTTCACACGATAACGATGACCGACAAAATCGGGAATCCAACAGCAGCAACTCTACTCGTGGTTTTATCCAGTTCTAACGCTAGTGGGCCAACCTGGCTTGCAAGGCTGATGGGGTGGCTGCCACCACTCAAACACAAGCGCACCTAAGGTGTTTGGTGAAAAGCAAGCTAATGCACGCTTGTCTACCTCTGTCCTCTCATGCTCTAGTGCATGGCTAGCGTATGCAGGGCACGTGAAGCTCTAGGGTCCTGCATGCAAGGTCGTAGGGCTCTAATCAGCGGCCATGCTCCGTTTGAGCCTCATCCACACATGTGCCACGGTGGTGACGCTGGGGTGGATGGCAAAACAATGGCATGACAGGCCAAGCCCAAGGACGTGGGGAGAACTATGGCCTCCAGGAATAAAAAGAAAAAACACATGCAGAAACAGGAGCTCACCGAAGAGTACGGCAGTGAGGTGCAACGTTGAGGCGATGGTCGACTCGGCGGCGGGGGTGCTCGTGATGGAGGCTGCAGACAAGCGTTGTGATGACGTCAATGAGTGAAGGGAAGATGTGATACAGCCAGACAGCGCTAACTCACCAGTGCAGTTTAGCATCCGTCACGGCTACGGTGTCGCAAACACGATGGGGCTGCGGTGGTGCTGCTGCCCCGCCGGGCGACCCATTGCCGAGGGCAAAAAACGGAGTTAGGTCGGCAGGAACACATGGTGGACACAGCTGAGACAAGGTAAAAACTCACCGAGCTCCCAGACGGAAGGCGTGTGCTCGCCGGCGCTGTGGCGGCAAGCCTCACGTTCCCAGCGAAACCAAGGGGCAATCCCCATGGGTCCTTGGTGTGTGAGCAAGAGGGCGAGCCCTGGGGAGTAGGAGGATATGGGCTTGGTTAAGAAGGAAGACAGGGAAGGGAGAGGAGAGGAGAGGGGAGGGGCGCTGGTCTTCTCCATCGATCTCGTGATGGTGTGTGCGCGGGCAAGCGTGCAGCAGACAGATGGGACAGGACAGGGCGCTGCTGAGGCTGTCGGGGGCATCTCGCGAGGTCCCAAGGCGGCTCTGCCTCTCCCTCTCACGTGGTCTGGGGCATGCAGGGGAAGCCACCTGGTCGAGCCGCACGGGCGGAGAGAGATCCTCGCGTGATCTCGTTTGGATGATGGAGGACAGGGGCACAAATAATAGTACTACATATCAAAGATTCACACTTGAGGACTATCTCCAACAACAATACGATCCAAACATGAGACCCATTGGATGAATGCGCGGGCGAGGGCATGGGCGCGGGCGCGGGAGAGGGCGCAGGCGAGGGTGCGGGCTCGGGAGAGGGCACGGGCGCGGGAGAGGGCGCGGGCTCGGAAGAGGGCGCAGGCTCGGAAGAGGGTGCGGGCGCGGGAGAGGGCGCGGGCTCGGAAGAGGGCGCGGGCGAGGAAGAGGGCACGGGCACGCGAGGGCGGGCTGGGAGAGGGCGCGGGCACGAGAGAGGGTGCGGGCACGGGCGAGGGCGCGGGCTCGGGAGAGGGCACGGGCGAGGAAGAGGGCACGGGCGCGAGAGAGGGCACGGGCGAGGAAGAGGGCGCGGCGCGAGAGAGGGGGCGGGCTCGGGAGGCGGCAACGGTCCGATTGGAGGGATTCAGACGGTCCGATCCCTAGGCGGACGGTCCGATATGGGGCAACTTGCTTCAAACCGAATGAAACTTGGAGGCAAGGCTGGGATTTTTCATGCACGAAAGATGACATGCAGTGCATGCAGATGAAAAACGGTTTTATGCACCAATGAGCAAAAGTGGGCTATACAGGCAGGGCACCCCCTGAGGGCAAAAGAAGCACAATCTCACCAGAGAAACCTCAAAGGCAATACACCATAACTAAACGTAGGGTATTACCTCATCTCAAGGGCCTGAACCAGCATAAATTGTTTCGTGTTCCTTTGCAATCCATCAAGTTTAGGTCTCATGAGTAGCCCCATATTCTTATTGCCGATACAAAACATCGATAGTTGGTGCACCAGGTAGGGGCATCGTTGAGATCATCTTCAACAAGTGATGTGAGACTACGTGCCCGATCTTCCGATAGGTTCAATTTGGCGATGTGAAGACGTTCATGTTTTGAGGCTTCCGATCAGCGATCGTCACCTCGCAACCGCTACACCCGCACGTCTTGTCATTATCAGCCATGCTCTCATGCAGTTGACCTAACCATGAAGATTTTGCTCCTGCAAACAATCGAAGCAATTTGCAAGAACAAAGAAAACACAATCCTAAATTGTAGATGAATGTTTAGCACACGAAGTTGGAGTTCTACAAACCGATCTAGACGGCGAAATTGCAGTGGCAGAATAATCTAAGCAAAACCCAACCCTAACTTGATGACTTCTACTGAATATATAGGGTCTAGGGTTGGCCAAGGACCCCTGGACGCATCCCTAATGGACTCTAACACGATACAAGGGCCAACGGCCCAAAAGATGGTGATGCAGCATCCTAGCAAATTCTATTCACCCTCTTATTTTGATGATATATTTTGACTCGTAAGGAATTTTGATGTGGAACCAAATCCATTGGAAAGCTTATCTGCTTAGCTTTCTGTACATATGTAGAACATTGAAAACAGAGTTTATATGCAATCTAGGCAACGATTTTAGTACGGACTGCTCCTGGAATCTGAGATGGACTTGAGCTCGATATAAATTGGGCCTCCAACTTGACTTGAACGCCTATGCTGGCCTTGTCCGCCTCCTAGTCTCTCTCCAAGTGCTTCCTGGTCCTCTCCGAGGTTTCTAATCATAATTAAATAATTAGGTAGCAATCTATTCTCAAAGTCACGAAAAGAAGAACTTAGGAACGGGTTTACCTGGAGATTCAATTGTCGTGCCCGAGCTTAGTAATTGGCCCTTGCATAACAACTTGAGGATTGTTGTAAGTATCCAAAGGAGTGATGTCCTCATCATCCTCCCCCTCTTGAAATGGAGTCGTCCTTGACTCAATCTCATCTTCTTCTCCCAAGTATGGTTTCAAATCTGAAATGTTAAAGGTGGGGCTAACCCCAAACTCGGGAGGCAACTCAAGTTTATATGCATTATCGTTAATTTTCTCAATTATTTTAAAAGGACCAGCAGCCCTAGGCATAAATTTAGATTTTCTAAGCTTTGGAAATCTATCTTTTCTCAAGTGTAACCACACTAAATCACCCGATTCAAGAGTAACTTCCTTTCTACCTTTACTACCAGCAATTCTATACTTTTCATTCATCTGTTCAATATGTTCTTTAGTTGTTGCATGTATTTTCAAAATAAAATCAGCACGCTCCTTAGCATTATGATGTGTCCACTCAGTAGTAGGTAAAGGCAAAAGATCAATAGGAGCACGGGGATTAAATCCATACACTACCTGGAAAGGACTTAAGTTGGTGGTGGAGTGTTCTGCCTGATTGTATGCAAATTCAACATGCGGCAAACACTCTTCCCACATCTTCAAATTCTTCTTCAAAATAGCTCACAACATAGTAGACAATGTTCTATTCACGACCACGGTCTATCCATCAGTGTGTGGGTGACATGTTGTAGAAAATAGCAGCTTTGTACCCAATTTATTCCAAAGTGTACGCCAAAAGTGACTCAAGAATTTAGCGTCATGATCTGAAACAATAGTAGAAGGCATACCATACAAGCGAACAATCTCTTTGAAAAAGAGGACAGCAATATGAACGGCATCATACCTTTTATGACAAGGAATAAAGTGTGCCATATTAGAAAATCGATCCACTACAACAAAAATGCTATCCCTCCCCCTCTTTGTCCTAGGCAATCCCAAAACAAAATTCATAGATATATTTGCCCAAGGAATAGAAGGAACATGAAGAGGCATATACAAACCATGTGGATTCAAACGAGACTTAGCTTTTTGACATGTAGTGCAGCGAGCTACGAAGCGCTCTACATCTCGCCTCATCTTTGGGCAAAAGAAGTGTGTGGCCAAAATCTCCTCCATCTTCTTAGTGCCAAAATGACCCATCAAACCTCCTCCATAGGCCTCCTACAGCAACAAAAGACGAACGGATCCAACTGGAATGCATAGGCGGTTATCTCTAAACAAGAATCCATCATTAAGCACAAATTTATTCCATGTACGTCCTTCTTTACAATTCAAGAACACGTCTTTAAAATCAACGTCAAGTTCATAGTGTCCCTTAATCAATTCAAGCCCAAATATACGACAGTCGAGTTGAGACAACATGGTATAGTGTCTAGACAAAGCATCAGCAATCACATTATCCTTCCCTTTCTTATGTTTGATGATGTAAGGAAAGGATTCAATAAATTCTACCCACTTAGCATGTCTTTTATTCAATTTTGCTTGACTTCTAATATGTTTCAGAAACTCATGATCAGAATATATAATAAATTCCTTTGGCCATAAATAATGTTGCCAAGTCTCTAATGTTCGAACCAAAGCATACAATTCTTTATCATAGGTTGAATAGTTCAAACTAGGCCCTGACAACTTCTCACTAAAGTATGCAACAAGCTTACTCTCTTGAATAAGAACACCTCCAATCTCGATTCCACTTGCATCACATTCAAGTTCGAAAACCTTACCAAAATCAGGGAGTTGGAGTAGCGGTGCATGAGTCAACTTCTCTTTGAGCAAATTGAAGACGTCTTCTTGTGCTTGTCCCCATCGAAATGGAACGTCTTTCCTTGTTAGCTCATTCATAGGTGTGGCAATGGTGCTAAAATCTCACAAAGTGATGGTTGAATCCAGCTAGACCGAGAAAACTCCACACCTGTGTAAGCGATTTCGGAGTCGGCCAACTCTTGATCGCTTCAATCTTAGTCTCATCAACTTCAATTCCCTGTGGAGTCACAACATAACCAAGAAACGAAACTCGTTCCGTGCAAAAAGCGCACTTCTCGAGATTACCGAATAAGCGTGCATCTCACAAAATAATAAAAACAGCACGTAAATGTTCCTTATATTCATCTAAAGACTTGCTATAAATCAGTATATCATCAAAATAAACCACAACAAATCTACCAATGAAAGTGCGTAAAACTTCATTCATGAGTTGCATAAAAGTAGAAGGGGCATTTATCAAACCAAAAGGCATAACTAACCAGTCATACAAACCAAATTTTGTTTTAAACGCAGTCTTCCATTCATCACCTAATTTCATTCTAATTTGGTGGTATCCACTACGCAAGTCTACTTTAGAGAACACAACAGAGCCACTTAATTCATCAAGCATATCATCTAACCTAGGAATAGGATGACGATATCTAATAGTTATGTTGTTAATGGCTCTACAATCCACATACATGCGCCATGACCCATCTTTCTTGGGCACCAAAATAACAGGAACAACACAAGGACTAAGACTCTCATGTATATACCCTTTTTCAAGCAAGTCTTGTACTTGATGCTGAATTTCCTTAGTCTCTTCAGGATTGGTCCTGTACGGCACACAGTTTGGCAACGCAGCTCCCGGGATCAAATCAATTTGATGCTCAATTCCTCTCATAGGTGGCAACCCCGGGGGTATCTCACTTGGAAATACATCAACAAACTCCTGCAAAAGGTTAGCAATTGCACGTGGCACAGATGGAGGCAAATCCTCAAGTGTAAAGAAAGTATCTTTGCAAATCAAAGCATAGCAAATAGACTCATGTGCAATTAACTCAGAAATTTTAGATTTAGTAGCTAACATGGAAGCACCTTTCAACCTAAGTGTATCATTCCTAGCATGTGGGTCCTTTTTCCCCTTCTTTGGCGGAAAAACATCTTTAGCTACTTGCTGATTTTCAGACTTAGATTCATTTAATCTCCTCTCATTTTTGGCACGTGCTACATCATCTTTCAGAATTTCCACAGGAGTCATTGGTAGCAACTCCATCTTCTTACCATTTTGTGTTTGTTAAGGTGTAAGTGTTAGTTCTACCACGGTGCAACGCATCTCTATCATATTCCCAAGGCCTACCCAATAGCAAAGAAGATGCTTGCATAGGCACAACATCAAAATTTGCACTATCATGGTAATTTCCAATGGAAAATTGCACCCTCACAACTTTGCTTACCTTTAACTTACCACAAGAGTTGAACCATTGGATGTAGTAAGGCCGCGGATGTGGTTGTGTAGGCAAATCAAGCTTCTTAACCAAATCAGAACTAGCAAGATTGCTACAGCTCCCACTATCAATGACAACATGGCATGCCTTATTATTGACCACAAACCTGGATTGGAACAAGTTATGGTGTTGATTTTGCTCCGCCTTCTCCATTTGAGCACTTAGCACTTGCTTGTATTGGTAGCACCTAGTTGCTCCACACCGTCATCACTGTGGTCTTCATCTTCTGTTTTAGTAGTGGCATCTACTAATTCTTCTTCAACATCACTGGCACTAGTGTAGCCACCATCATCTGTAGCAATGAGAACTCTCTAGTTCGGGCAATCACGTTGCACATGCCTCATCCTTTTGCACTTGAAGCATTGGATATCTCTTGTTCGGCCCGTGGAAGCAACCGATGATGCACTTTTTGTGGGTGCCTGCAAATGAACAATTTACTCACCTCGATAGCACGGTATGTTGGCGCCGATGCCGTTGATCGTGCTCGATTGGTGGAGGGTGTAGAAGTCCGGACAGTGGTGGTGGGGGTACTTTTTCCGGGCCCAAAGGAAGGCCTCGATGTAGACGTGATGCCCCAACTGTTCCTTTTCATTGGTTGCCTTCCCTGCAATTCATGTTCAGCTAGCATAGCTAGATGGAACAACTGGTTAATAGAATTGTATTCTTTATAGGCAATTATGTTCTGAATTTCACGTTTCAATCCCCCATAGAACCAAGCCATCTTATCCTCCTCATCCTCCTGTACCTCACAATGCAACATGCCTATTTGTAGTTCATGAAAGTATTCTTCTACAGACTTATCACCTTGGTCTAAGCGTTGCAACTTTTTTCGCAAATCTCGTTTGAAGGACAGAGGAATAAATCTATCCCTCATAGCTCACTTTAGTCTATCCCATGTGTCAAGTTCTAGGCCAGACTTAACTAGCTCACTCCACCAAATAATAGCAAAGTCCTTGAACTCACTAGTTGCTTGCCTAACCCTATGAATTTCAGGAACTAGATGGGAATTAAATTTCTGCTCTACTGTCATCTCCCAATCTAAATAAGCCTCAGGGTCATATTTTCCGGAAAAGGAAGGCAAAGTAAATTTTACTTTAGCAAAAGGATGATCATTACCTCGCCCTTGGTGGCGATTAGAACACACTCTCAAGTGTCTTACCTTGCTCTTACAAAAATCATACCAATTGAAGCTGTCGATGTTTTACACCGGCAATATGAATATGGGGTTACTCGGTGGATGGAAACTCGGTGGATTGCAAAGGAACACAGAGGGATTTTATACTGGTTCGGGCCCTCGATGTGAGGTAATACCCTATGTGTGGGTGCCATGGGCCCCGGGTACCTCATGACAAGCATATGGGCCACTCGGATAGAGGATGGGCCTAGCCTTGTAATTAGAGATATAGCTAGATTCGGCAGACTTCGCCTTGTAATAGAAGGCATATACAGTCCTAGTCGGGTGCGTTATATCTCTAAGGGGAGATCTCCTAGTCGTAATCCGATAGGGACTCCTACCTTGTAACCCTGTCCCCCAGTATATAAGGGAGGCAGGGCGCCCCATGAGGGCATGTGCACACAAGTTCCATCAGAACCACCACCGTATATCCTCAAAGGAATACATATAACTGGACGTGGGTATTACCTCACATCGAGGGCCTGAACCAGTATAAAATCTTCTGTGTTTTTGCAATCCACGAGTTTCCATCCGCCGACTAGCCCCATATATTTATGCCGGTGTAAAACATCGACAGTTGGGCGCCCAGGTAGGGGCTTCGGCGCGATCTACATCTACCCCAGCTCGATGGATCCAGCAACCAAAGTCGACGCCGCGAACTCTCCCCCGGAGATACAATCGCATTCAGAAGCCTCGACGTCATCGCCGACCAGATCGGCAATCTCACTTGGCCGACACGGACCCGATCCAACCGGCCGAGGAACCAGCCGACTCCGCCGCCAGTCGGCCCACACGACGCTGCGGCAATCCCGACGACATGCTGCGGCGATCTCCAATACGCCCGAGTCCAGGGACAACTTTCCTTTCAGTGTTCGACTCGGACTCGGTTCTGAGCCGGCCGAGATCGGGCTGAGAAGGGAAGAGATCGTCAACTTCCCGTTCGGACTCATCGACGCCGGCGGATATCTACAATCTACATCTGACGCGGCAACCCGATCCCCTGGAGTTCGGCACTCGGATACGGCTCCGAGCCGCTCGAGATCGGTCTAGGGAGGGTCGGCAGTTGTATTATCACCCCCACCATCATCACTATTCCGACTACGACTCTCAGTCGACTACGACTCCCCAGTCGGATTCCGACTCCCAAGTCGGATACCAGCTCGGTCAAGCTTCACTCCGCCGCTGAGAAATTTTCATGGCATCCAGAGGCTCTACTCCTATTCAGGAATCATGCCGCGACACGAGCCACAAGAGGAGGAGGCCTGCCGACTGCAAGAACAACAGGTAGGAAGAAGCAAGACGCCTGCACGCCGCAACGACGCTCTACGCAGGCTGAGCAACCGCTCAGCAGCAAATCCTCCAAACCCGAGTCGGCGACCACGATGTCTTCGTTACTCCCCAACAGAACATCGTGGCCGCTGCAAACCCTACTGGACACAGGTCCAGCTTGGGCCTGATCATCAGGCCACCCCGTACGATCGCAAGGATAAAAAGCCATGCTTACCGCTGCTGGCATGTCAAGCAGCACCAAAGTCGGAGATACCCTCATACGACCAACCGGTCGCCATCCCTAATGGCAGTCTCGTCTACCTATCAAAGCGACGCCGAGTGCCGGCTCTAGTCCCGCAGACGCGGAGTCAAGCCCCCAGAATGTCACTCGGCAACCACAACAACCATCCCTCGCAACGTCGAAGCGACCGTCGGGACAACCCAGGACCTCGAGACCGACTGCGGCGCGACCTTCAGCAAGACATTAAGCTCGCGCCCGCAAACGAGAAGAAGACGAGCAACGCCCCAACTGGAAGACGAGAACGAGCAATTCGCCTCCACTAGAGCGGTTTCGCCGCCGTAGTCGAGGTCCGGATCCTCATGAAGACGAAGGAGTACCGGCCTTCACTCAGGAGCTACAACAAGTCGACTGGCCCGTCAAGTTTCAAGCCTAAGGCATCAAACAAATACGATGGCAAGACTAATCCCGAGTCCTGGCTCACGTCTACACTCTGGCGATCCGAGCAGCTGGGGGAAATCACAAAGTCATGGCTAACTAACCTCCCAGTCGCTCTAGCCGACTCAGCCGAGGACATGGCTAACAGGATCCCAAAGCGATCAATCGGCTCTTGGGAGAACTCCGGAAACGGTTTCATCACAACAATTCCAGGGAACATACGAGAGGTCCATCTTCAAGTACCACCTATATCAGTTGCGCCAAAGGAAGGAACGAGTCTCTTCGTGACTTCATCAAGAGGTTTTCTTGAGAGGAGGAACTCAATCCCCCGAACGTCAAGGATGAGGTTCGTCATCGCGCCTTTCGAAAAGGAGTCAAAGACACCTCGTTCATCGACAAATTCACTCGGAAGCCTCCCAACTCTGTCAAGGCTTTATTCGACATGGCAAACAAGTACGCCGACTCGGCCACGCTGTTGCCGAGGCCCTCGATGACAACAAGTCACCCTGACAGAAGAAGCCCGGGACGACACCCGACGACGCGGTCCACAACTAAAGCTGGAAATCGCAAACGCCCCAAGTCGACGGCTTTTCCATTGTGGCAGTCGGTCACGACCGCCTTCGACCTTCACAACTTAACTGAGGATTATCAGAACAACAAGTGACATGCTCGGGGGCTCACAAGCTCAAACACGAGGATGGCATCCCCACTCCCAAATACCGAACAGCTAAGTCGCTTTCTGATAAACATCTCCTCACTTGGCTTGCTAGTGCACAGCCGCTTACACCTAATAGGTGTATAAGCTGCGCATTACTTTTTCCGTTTTTGCTCTTAAATGATTACAAAAGTACTCGAGTAGCATAAATCTCGATCCGTGAAAAACTCTGCTCCATGTAAGACGAACTCAAGTCACCCAAAACGCGTTGCCTGGGAAAGAGCCATGAGCCAACTCCGACGCTAGGGGGCTATGACTAGTCGGCAGAGTTGCTTAAACGTAAGGGTCAACTACTCGAGAAATTAATATCAAAAAAGAGGAAGAACACGTATTTACATACATTGTTAAAATACATTTTATTCGGGTGATTATTTTCATCATCAGATGCTACTCATCCCGATATTTTTATATTGCAGGCCCAGCTCCGGATATGCGTGACAGGAACTCAGGGGCTTCGAGCCTATCTCCTACGCGTCGGGGGGTGGACAAGTCTGCCGAAATACACTCGGGATGCTCCGATGAGGGCTACTACCGAGGTACTTGCGCCAGTCGGGACGTCATCTTCCCGACTACGCTCCATGGGAGCTAACAATCGCCCTCCCGCGCCAGTCGGGGCTGTGTACCACTCGGCTAAGTAGGGTACGCCCCATGAGGGTCGCCAGCCGAATCTACGCTAATGCTAGTCTCGGTACCTTATTTGGGCAACTCTGTCAGGTTGGGTACGCCCCATGAGGGTCGCCAGCCGAAAATCCTATGCTAATGCAAGATTCGGGTGCCTAGCTTGGCTATAACTCTGTTGGATAGGGTACGCCCATGAGGGTCACCAGCCGAACCCTCTGCTAATCGCAAGGTTCGGGTACCTTGTTCGGCTTTTCCCAAGTCAGAGAAAGACTTACTGTCAAAAAGCGCATCCGGAGTTCTCAATGCACTGCGTCACACCTGAGGAGGGCAAGCAGATCCTGCAACATACCTACTCGGGTACATGTGGCAACCAGTTTGCATCCAGACGTAAGTCGGAAAGGCTGCGAATAAGGATTTCTCTGGCTGATTGCGGTACCAACACCAAAAACTCATCCTGACATTGCGATGGATGCTACTTCTATAGAGCTATGCTGGTAGTGTTGGTTCAGGCCGGCTTACTTGTAATAGCACCAAGACATGAGTTCCTACCAGTAGCATGCTCCATGTGGGCCGCCCGTAGGCTGAGTTGAAATTATAGCGCTGGTGCTACCCACAGGAACCGATGAGGTAAAAACAGATATGCTTCATGAGAGCCCTTATTGCTAAACATATATGTTTGGGTATCTGTCTTATCCACCAGGTCTCGAGGATACATCCTTACAAGGATCACAAGCTGGTCTTCATTAAAAATTGGAGATGCAGGTATTCTCTCTCGAGTACACGTAACCACGTAATGGATTTATTTTTTCATACAGTGGTACTCGGTCCTACATGCGTGGCCAAAGTGCCATGAGCCAGCATTATTCCCGCTGACATGACGCGCATGAGTCTAACTTCGAGTAGTAAACACTACTCGGGAGAGACTATAAAAATTCTCATTCCCGCTGACATGACGCGGATGAGTCTAACTTTCGAGTAGTACACTATCGGGAGAGACTATAAAATTCTCATTCCGCTGACATGACGCGGATTGAGTCTAACTTTCGAGTAGTACAACTACTCGGGAGAGGGACTATAAAATTCTCATTCCACTGACATGATGCAGATGAGTCTAACTTCGAGTAGTACACTACTCGGGAGAGACTATAAAATCTCATGTCCCGGCTGACATGATGCCGATGAGTCGAATTTTCAGAGTAGTCACTACTCGTAAGGACTATAAACATTCTTCCAGCTGACGAGCTGAAGAGTCAACTTCGAATGGACGCCACTCGGGAAAGACTATAAACACCTTCCAGCTGACATGAAGCTGACGAGTCTAATTTTCGAGTAGTATACTACTCGGGAAAGACTATAAACACCCCTTTCAAGTGACATGACGCTGAAGAGTCCATATACGAGTAGCAATCCTACTCGGCAAGACTATAAACACACATTCTGGACTGACATGAAGTCGAAGAGTCCTATATACGAGTAATTCCCTACTCGGCAAGACTATAAATCATATTCCGGTGACATGATACCGAAGAGTCTCATGTACCAGTAAGTAATCTACTTCGGAAAGAACTACCAGGCTTAAAGATCTTACTTATATGATTAATTGTCTTCACAATTAAGCACAAAGCTGGGGGCTACACCTATAGGTGCGCCTATCGGCGCACACTATTCCAACATCTACATCGAGACTTCATAGCCTCGCTGCCAGCTGACATGAAGCAGGACTCGGAGAAGCAACACCAGACAAAGAGCACTCGGGAGCAATGCACTCGGGAAGACTTCACCGTGGGGATGAGCACTCGGCATCAGCTGTGACTCAAACTATGAAGGGTCTCGGGGGCTACTGTGGGTGCCATGGGCCCCGGGTACCTCATGACAAGCATATGGGCCACTCGGATAGAGGATGGGCCTAGCTTGTAATTAGAGATATAGCTAGATTCGGCAGACTTCGCTTGTATAGAAGGGCATATACAGTCCTAGTCGGGTGCGTTATATCTCTAAGGGGAGATCTCCTAGTCGTAATCCGATAGGGACTCCTACCTTGTAACCCGTCCCCGTATATAAGGGGAAGGCAGGGCGCCCCATGAGGGCATGGTGCACACAAGTTCATCAGAACCACCACCGGTATACCTCAAAGGATACATATAAACTGGACGTAGAGTTAAATCCTCACATCGAGGAGCCATGAATCAAGACCAGTATAAAAGAATCTTCTGTGTAGATCCTTTACATGGTATTCCTTTTGCCAATAATAGGTTCCACGAGTTATTGCTCCATCCCGCTTGGGCCTCCGCACTAGCCCATATTATTATTTCTCTTATTGCCAGGTGTCTTTAATTTCTCTCTTTCACTAGTAGCGTGCTGTAACATTCTTCGAGTGAGCAGTCAGTCGAGTGACTCTAGGGATACCTGACATATTTAATTGTTAGTACGTGATTTTAGTTTTATAGAAATCCTTTTTACTTTTTTAATTGACCATTTTGCATTAGACTTTGCCCCAACTTTTTCTTCTCTCCTTTTTTTATGTTTCACTCGGGATTGGCAGAGGTTGATTTCCTCTGATTGTATCGGGTGGTGATTCTGATAAGTGAACCAACTCAACCCACCCTCATGGGTGCCTGCCTCCCTTTATAATACTGGGGACGGGGTTACAGTATGAGTCCCAACGGATTACGGCCAAGGGATCTCCTCTTAGAATATAACGCACCCGACTAGGACTGTATTTGATTCCTTTCTAAAATACACAGAGGCAAAGTCTCTGCAAGTGAGCAGATCATCAGGCCAGTAATATCCCCTAATTTACGAAGACTAGGCCAATCCCAACTATCGCGGAGTGGCCCATAATGCTCCCTGACATGAGTACCAGGGCCACAATGGAGGCACCACCAGATAGCGCCCCTGAGACCCATAGTTGAGTCACAGCTGATAACTTCCCCGAGTGCTCATCCTCCACTGGTGGAAGTCTTCTCGAGTGCATTGCTCCCGTAGTACTCTTTGTCCTGAGTGCTTCTTCTCCCGAGATCCTATGATGCATCTTTCATTAGTCACTGTGTCTCTAGTAAGCGCTCTCCTACGCTGAGCAAGCATGAAGGCTCCTGTAGAAGTTGAATAGATGCACCGAATAGTGACCTTACTTAGGTAGTGTAGCTCTCCCCCGATGTCTTGTGCTTACTTCTCTTTGCAAAAACACATTAGAATAGCTAATAGCTCAAATTCAACTTTAATTCTGGTTAGTTCTTTCCTTGGAGCTGAGATCGTACTATATGAGACTCTCACAGTGGTGAT
>RYFJ01000261.1:0-67101 GCA_003991445.1 Oryza meyeriana var. granulata
GGGAATCTTATTTATGGTTACCAGGGATGCTACTCTTTGGTTTGCGTTATAATGACCATCTTCATTCGAGATGCCTTCCTTGATCCCACTCAAAGCTCTGAAGCGATATCAGTCTAATAGCCATATTCCTATCGGCCATCAGTCCTTGCCTGCTGCCACGGCTTTTTCTGGGCGAACTCAACCATCGGTAATTGCAGTTCACCACCCATCAACTCAGCTTCCCGTCAACTCGGCCTTGGGCCAGCTTCCGATCGCCTGTTCTCTCACCGACAAACTCCAGGCTCGGGGCAACGGTCACAGCGCCCTGGAATAATGATCGGAGGGCTGCGGTCTTTGACAGACTCCCCTCTGTGAGGCGCTGCACCGAGGTGTCGTCTGCACTGCAACACCACCAGCCTTTTTGTCCGATGGTGTCGGAATGGAAGAAACATCTGTTCTGGCTTGCGCTCCACTTGTTATTGGCTCCGTTGAACGCCACTATGGTTGAAATCTGATAACGAGGTACTCTTGCAAGCTTCAAATATCAATGCCTCAATCGTCTCTGAAACCTTACTTTGCAGGCCGCCAGTCATCGAGCCTCATCAACAAGCAACAGCGGCGGCCGATTTCTGTCCAACCCCTCGGCCGCTCCGAACTTAGGGCGCGACGCTACTCCATCTCCATCGCTCTTCTCAAGGCGCCTCGGCCGATTGGACAAAAGCGGAAGAAGTTAGCGCATGCCCCTCTTTGAAGAAAGCAGAAGACCGATGCCTGATGCTAACTACCCACGACGCCTCTTCTCCCAGACACATTCGACGTTCCTCTTCCCCTCAGGTACGACGCGCAAATTGGACATCATTCCTCGATTTCTCATTTATCTTACCAGTTTCATTTTCCAGCTTGGAGTCCATCGGCTCCCGACCCCAACATTCCTCTGACATCTTCCAAGCGCCGAGCCGATCCTCTCCAAGCTCCCCCTCTTTCAGCACCCAGTCCTGCCAGCCATCAACGGAGAACTGCCTCTATTCCATCGGCTACATCGCCCCCTGAAGAACAACCTACTCATCTACCAAGCCGATGTTACCCGATCTGCCGACGTCCTTCTCAGGTAACCTTGGTCATGCTCGTACTTTGGCTTCTAATCTCTTATTGATCACCTTCCGATAGCCCAATTTTTGCAGTTCCTTGGCCGACTTTGTTCGTCTCTTCGACATCGGTCAAGTATCTGGAGGTTAGAAGAGCTACAGCCACCAGTGCAGCCTCCAGCCGTCCTTCTCAGGCCGATGTCGCGAGTCTTTACAAGCATCATCAGTCGGCTGGAAAATCCAATCGACGCACTGGTAGAGACTGCGGGCCAATCCGAGCAAGATTTGCAGAATCGGAACACCACCTGCCCGAAGAGCTCGTTGATGCATTGACCCCCCAGCATACCTGGAGTCCTCATAGGTTTAAACTGTATCAAGCTCAGACAGCGTATAGCGATCGGTGCTGACGCAACAGAAGAGCCCAGACATTCCAAACCGTAGCGGCTATCACCCCGATAGACAAGAAGACACTTGGATGAATGGCAGCTGTCCCCAACGAACTTCAATCCAATAAATCAACTAAAGAAAAAGGAAGCCGTTTGGCTGGGAGAACTTGGTAAAAAGTTCGCAAGGATCTTGAAGACCAGAATCCGCAGCTCATCGGCCTGCGCAGCCATCCAAGATAAGAAGCCAAAGTCACAGCAGCAGTGCGGCCAAGTCATCCATCGGCGCAAAAGCTTGAAAGCTCATCCAAGCTCTGAATGAAGACGATATCCGGACCATCAATGAAATTGACTCAGATCCGTCTGCGCGCATCGAAACTATCCGAAAGTTTTTGTAGCCTTAAACATTTATAACTGATGATTTTTCGGAACATGGCGCGATCGCCTTCTCTGTCATGTAACAGATAGGCTCTGACTTATCTCTCTCAGTCCTGATATTTTCGCTTGTTTTGATCTAAAGGCGATATCAATTGATATCGGCTGTCTTTAGGCGACGTATAAACATCGTCTTTCGCTTGCTTTAGAAATCGTGTACTTAACGATTTAAGAATTGATCCAAACGCTGGGAGTAGTATTTCATTGAGATATTTTCCCATTAAGTGGCTTTAGCACTCCGTCCCGTCAAGATCTTCTAATATATATGCGTTACCGAGGCACAGCGATTATCCGATAAGGCCGCTTCCCAATTAGGCGACCATTTTCTGAACTTATTATCTCTGACCGCGATCGGCTAAAAATCACTTCCACAAAATCCCCCTCGGCTAAACGACTTATTCACCCACCTTTTTGTTGGTAATACGAGCTGCCCTAGCTATTCTCCTTGATTCTTTCCAGCGCTCTTAACGCTTCTGAGCTAAATCTTAAGTTCATACCTGGCCATCAATTTAATTCATCGGCCGGCCATGTTTAGTTTCCCATGGTAAAACGCTCATGTCCATCATACAACTTGATACGGTGCGCTACCCGAGTAGACCGTGGCATGCCATCCGATCAGGCCCATAGTGAATCGGCTATGTATGCCATCGCCGTGGCCTGCTCCATTCAATTCTTCCGCTTAAATTAACTTGATTCAACTCTTGTTGGAGAGCTCTCTGCTTGCCATTGGCTTGAGCATAATAAGCCGTGCTGAATTTTAATAGTTGAATCCCCCATACTGGCAGCAAACTGTCTGAAACTCATCAGAAACAAAGTCAGACCCCTAATCAGTAGTTAATAGTGCTGAGACATTCAAACCGATAATGATCATGCTCCTTGAAAATTCAATCGTTCTTTCTTTGGACGTGCCCTTTTCAAAGGAATCGCCTCTACCCACTTGGTGATAAAATCTGTTGCCGCTGAATATAAACTTATGTCCTTACTTGATGGAGGAAAATCTGGCCGATCATATCAATACCTCATCTCCTGAACGGCACGGCTTTTGACTGCACTACGCGCTCATTATGAGCCGATGCCGGTGCCCCGCTTGTATATTTCCAAACTTCTGACATCTTGACATCCCTATTTAATACTAAAGCAATCTTCCGCATTGTCGGTCCAAAATACCCTACTCTTCTCAACAACCATTTCATCTTATGAGCCGATTGGAAATGAGTTTCCCACAGATGCTTCATAGGCACTTCACACATACCCACTTTGGCTTCTTCAAATCAGCCATCTAGCAGAACTCCCTCAACCGTCCGATAATACAACTCCTCTATCAAGTAGCACATATTTAGTAGCTTTATTACGGAATCTTCCTGGAAACAGAACTGCGAGAATTCGTAAGTAATCAATTATTCCTGTTCCATCATCGGCCTTGTTCCTGGCATCAATATTGGTATCTCCACCTCAACTGCTATTCAGCGCGATTATCCTGAAGCAATCTTGTGCAAGGATCATTGGCTTCCAAAAAAATTCTGCTCCTGGGAATATTGATTCATTGACACATCCCTTGTAAAAATATTTTCAACAACTCCATGCATCTCTTCATAATATACCTCAAAACATCCCTGCACTCATATTTCCAGATAATGTTTGATCACCCACAAAGAATCCCAATAATCTCTATACATATCGGCCGATCTCCTTTAATAGTTGAAGTCCTTTTCAGAGCACGCCTGCGTACATCGCTGATTGGTTAGTCCGATAAGGCTTTAATTGTAAAAGAAAACTCAAAACTTGCCCTCCGGGCGTACAATAACCAAACCGATACCAGATCCAGCCTGCAAACCGATCCATCAAAAATAAAAACGCCATGGGATTCGGCTCCACCATCAGTCCTCGGTGAGACCGCCTGTCTTGGACATAAAACGGGCCACTGCTTGTTCTTTGATTGCTTTAGCCGATTCGTACCTCAAGGTCAAACTCTGGTCAAGGCAAAAATCCACTTGCCCAACTCGCCCTTTCAAGAACTGGACCGACAACATATATTTGACCACATCGGCCTGGCAAACTACTGTAATTCAGCCGTAGGATGTAATGCCTCAACTTTGTACAGAACGAGAAATATAAGCAAAGCATAACTTTCACCCGCTGGATATTCGTCTCAGCATCCAAAAGTCTCCTACTTAGATAGAACACCACTCGCTTTTGCTTCAATTCTTTGGAGCAAAACAGCACCGTGGACCTCTCATCGGCCGAGTGGCAGTATAATCTGAACAGCACCCTCCCTGCGGCGGAATCAAAACAGGCGGGAACTAAGCTTAATTTCTTGATTCATAAACCGCCTTCTTGCTGCGCTGCCACCAATTCTTGATCGGCCTTCAACTTCAATACGCGTGAAGACTCAATTCTTTCCTGATTAAATTTGATATGAATCTTCTCACAAATTATCTTACCGATTACGATTGCACTCTGTCTTATCGCTTTGGTGGCTCTGTATCTTAATGGCTCTGATACTTCGCTGGACTAACTTCAATCCTCCGCTATAGAACGCAATAAAACCAAAAATTGCCCAGACCGATACACAAAGCCACACTTTTTATTGGGATTCATTCTTAGTCCGTATTTCCTTGGTCTCTCTTCAGCACTGCTTCTAACATCCTACATGAGCTTTCCTTCATTTTAGACTTAACCACCAATCATCAATGTAAATTTTCCACTCAACATCAACCGATGAGATCATGAATTATAATTCATCGCTCTTTGATAGGTTGCACCGGGCACTTTTTAATCCAAAAGTCATTACTACCCATCATTACAAACCGATAGCTCAGGACATCGGAACGCAGGTTTTGTGTATATCCTCTTCGGCCATGAAAATCGATTGTATCATGCATTGCCGGTCCATGAAGTGATAATCTTGTGGCCTGACGCTGCAGGTCACCAATAAATCGCTAATCGCATCGGGTACTCATCTTGGGGTGCTTTATTTAAGATCGGAAATCAATACATATCCTAAGTTTCCCATTTTTTCTTCTCGACGGGCGATACTTAGATACCCCTCAGCATATCGGCATGGCCTTATATAACTTGGCATCGTACAAGCTCGTGATCTCGCTTGATCGGCTCTATAATTCTGCCTTGGAATCTCCTTGGAAGCTGCTTAATGGCCGATATCACTGTTTAATAGGCAGCCGATGTTCAACAATTGATCGGCTCAATCCTGGCATCTCATGGTATTCCAGGCAAACATCCCGATATTCTTTCAACATTTTATCAATTCCTCTTCGTAGCTCAGAACCTAATTTTTTGCTTATGTACGTCGGGCCTTTGGCTTATTCCTGGTCCTATATCAATCTCTTCCAATCATAGCCGACGTAAATCTTGCGCATTTTCCTCGAAGTTCTTCCAATGGAGCCCATCAAGTAAGCATTTAGAGCCGCTTGCTGTTTCGGCTGTATCCCCTCGGCTAGTGCCTCTGAGTAATCTCCCTATGCTTTTCCGGCATAGGCCAGTCAACACCGTCAACGGCTTCCAGACCGGTAGATCGGTCATTAGATCGCGATGTGGCGACCGATCTGCTAGAACCATCTCGACCTGATCTCCTGCCCTTGGTATTAGACATTGATGCATTGTCGAAGGACGCCAACAGTTTGCTGAATCCAGTCCCCTGCCGAGAAGTAGACTGTATGACCCCTTTCCTCTCATTGATGAAAACGTGGTTGGGCAATGTCTTGTTCCCACTGTCAGCTCCACGTTTAATACGCCTTTTCGCCTCTGATGAATTCCCTCCGAAGTCTTTTAGCACCATATGTCTTGATCGATCTTCGGCAGTCTTTCCCCTTCGGAACTAGCTGAGGCATGAGATTACCGCGGCTTCCTCATCAACAACTCTTTGTCATCGGCTTCCATTTACGTAACCTTGATGTATAACGGCTTTAAGTGCGATGCTCTGACTTTTCAGGTTTATCAAATATAGCTTGATCAGATTTGTAACGTTAGTTGAGCGAAAAACTTCCTCATCTCCCTTTCATCTGATGAAACCCGTTTATCTCCCGAGGCTAAAAGAACACCATATTTACGGTGCTGGATGCGTCCTCATCGGTCCTTCTTCTTCACTTGCCAACTTGAAACTTAAGTCTTTTTTGGGACGATGATCATCTTCCTGATCTTGACCTCTGTTGCTCCCCCGGCCTGTTGCTCTCGGTGCCGTACCGCTGTGCCTCCTAATGCTTCTGATTTTTTGTGAATTCCACTAGGGCACCATTGAGGATTCCTGGATTTGCTTCTACTGTATTTCCTCTTCATCTCTTCAAGAACTCTTCATGGATCGGCCCAATCGGCTCTATAAACTGATGTTTTTCTCCCTAGGCGACCGGAATTCCCGCAACACTCCTGCTGGCGATCATGCTGATTTCTGTACTGCTGCACTCGGGTCGAAGCACTCAGCGAACAATTTTTAGCGCTATCTCATTCCTTCGATCCCAGAGAAAACAAAAAACGGGCAGTTCCAATCGGATTATATTGTTCCGGGTCCATCCCCTGTTCATCGTACCTTGAGTAACTTCTCTATCATACCTGATGAAGTAATCCTCGATTTACTTCTGACGTCTTATTCATCGGCTTGAGTCCTGGACGATGACCCTCGCATAGACCATGTTTGGGAACGGGTGCCATCTATCTCATGGCTTTTTATCTTCAAGACTTGATTCGTCCTTGCTCAACAGCCAGCTGAATTTGTTGCTGAAAACTTACACTCGTTAGTATGGTGCGATATCGCGTTGTGCCACTTGCAATACTTCTTCTTTCTGTTCGTTCTTCGGCTGATGGAATCACGTGGTTGGCGGCAATTATATTCTGCTTTTCCTGTTATCACACAATCAAAGATTTTATGGGCTTTGCTTACATCGAAATCATATCGTTCCTCTTGCGATATCTTTGACCCATGGGCATGATACTACATTCTGTTCCTAGGCCCACTCCGCCAACCCACCTCGGCGTCGGATTCCTCATCATCTGAGTCCGTTGAATAGACCTGAACCTGAAGCAACTCTCCTCTGGTACTTGTCTTTTTCTCCGGCCTCTTTTGAAATCGGCTTTCATGAGCCGATACCTTTGTACAGGTGCGAACAAGATTCGAATTCTTGAGACGAAAACCTCTCTCTGATTGGCGCCAAGAGTCCCTGAAAAGCTAGATCGGCCAGATGCCATCGCTCAGTTTAAACTATAACACCGGCTTCTGATATCCCGAAATCGCTGAATGTATTCCGGTCTGTTTTTATTGGTCGTTGCTTAACCGATGTCAAATCTGACAGGTCTCAGCTCGTGAATCATCCAGCGAAGAATATTTGTGAAACGTTTTTTTCCAGATCGGTCCACCCTCGAACAGTAATTCGGTCGGTAACGAGGAGAACCATGTAAAGCGATCCAGATAGTGATAGGGGAAAACGTAACCCTCAGGGCCTCTTCAGCCGATGCTCCCCGCACTGCGCCAGGAATCGGCTGACATGTCTACTGTAGACGTGTTTGTCCTGCCCTGAAAACTTAGAGATCCGGGACCGCTGTATCGGGTGTGGCAACGGAACCCTATCAAACCACTCAGGATATGGGTGCCGATACCATGAACGCTTGTTCCTTGGCTTGATCCGAACTGCTCCTTACTATCTCCTCAACCCATGCCGAAAGATCTTCCTCTCTTGCATTCCCTGTTGATAACTGCTGGTACTGCATAGCGGGGTTGGTTGCCGTTCTGTCTGTGATACTCCTCTGGTAAGTACCTAGATCGGCTCCTCCTCCGGATAGTTCTGCTGGTATCCCCATAATAACATAGATCGGTGATATCCAGGAGGGATTCCTGTTGCCCCAGCCTGGTTTTGCGCGAACAAGTGTTTTGGTATATCCTTGCTAATGTGTAATTACTTGGCCTGGCTTGTTTCGGTGGAGAAAAACAGGACCCGAGTTGGCTTGGGACAATGCGATCCATCAACAGTCTTCTTGATAAGGTTATGCAAATGTATTTAATAAGACTCACTGCCTGATTGATGAGTGCGTGGTGCACAGCCCTCGTTGACCATCTCTGTAAAGGCTTGTTGGTGGACTCTCGGTTGTGTGCGGCTCGATTCTCCTACCAGTACTGGTTTTGGAAACTGAGACTTCTGAATCGGCCCTTGCCTTGTCATACTGAGATTCTAAATCACAGCTTCTGGAAATTTGTCATGGTCTGTTCAACTTGCTGTTTTTGTTCTTCAGTAGATCTTCCATGGTGACCAAATTTGGAATATGTTGTCCGGTCTTGACTTCTTTTTTCCCTCAGCCATGTTGAAATCTTAACTCCTGATAAACAATGTGTGGAATTGGAATTCTGCTTGACTTCGTGTCTCTCGCAATGAACCGGGCGTGCCAGAGTTGTTGACCGCCCGAAATCGCCGGGTCCCCGTTCGCGTCTGGTGACACACGAAGGCCTGGGAGATTTGCTTCACTCTAGTGCAGTGTCCTAAAGTTTGAGGTTCGTAGGCGTGCCAGTCAATTTTGACCCTGTATTGCACAAAGGGAAAATGTTAGATCAATGAGCCAATCGCTGGAAGCCTAAAACTTGATATAGAACTCCGTTTTATCACAGCCGATGGCGATGACACCGTAGCACTTTCACATCGGCTTAAGACATGACGCAAAGACAATAATACTAAAATAAACAAATATCATGCTAGCGATCATCGAAGGGATCCTTCTATTCGTAAAAACTACTATAAGCTAGATAAATGAACAAATATAATGCATAAATAAATCAATAGATCCTAGCTGATCATTGCATCTAGTGTTACTGGTATTGTTATGAAGGTGGTGCCTGCACCCGGGCCTTGCTCATATCGGCTCCCAGATCTTCGTCGCTGTCCGGCCCATACACTGGTCCTTACCCGGGCTCATGCCGGCCTTACTGGGGTCCTCGGAACTGCTTGTTACTTGTGCTTGGCATCGCGGGAATAAACCACCGCTAGTCCTTAGCTGATGTGACAATAATACAGGCAAGAATCATATAATAAATATGCAATGATGAAATGGTGAATAATTGATAAACTAGCCGATTGCTTAACAAGCGAGTACAGGATAAAAACAATGAATATGTAGTCGTTTTAATAGGTAACTTATCGGCTAAGCACTCCGTAACACCATCGCACAACACTCCCATCGCTTATTGAGAGTAAAGCTATTATCGTCAATCTAGTAAAAGATCGGACCTAACCGTTGCAGCACAGAACCGACAATGATCAATGCTCAATGAAGCCGATAGATATAAAGCGATCGTGATGAAATAACTTACCGGCTATGCATTCCGATAAATGCCTGCAAAAACAAACGCATCGGCCCAGCAGGATCGACTTATCACTAGCAGTTCAGTAGGTCGGACTTAACTCGATGCAGCACGAACTGATGATCAATCGCTCCCGCAGTAAGTCGATACAAGTCTGTGCACACGTGATGTTGATATACCTAATCATCTATGAAGATAAACTGAACTGATGCAACCATAGATAAAGTAAATATATCGTGGTAAGCCGACTACCATAACCAATAGAATATCGGACCTAAACCGAGGAGTCCTAGCCGATTGGTAGTCGGTGTGACGAGACTTACCCTCTCGCAGGAGTTCGGACCTAACCGATGCAGCCCGGCTCGAGAAGCAGGATCCCGTCGAAGGGGTGGCGATGCGCCGAATTTGTATTGATCGTTGTGATAGATTCAAGGTCCCGGCATACGTATATATACCCCGAGTTCCATGGTCTTATATGGACACGGTATATGATTCCTTATCTATAACAGAAAACGCTAACGAGGCCTGACCGGCACACGAGAGTCAGGTTTCCTAAAAGAGATAAACCTTTTCCTAATAACTATAGTAATTAACTGCCACGCGCGGTCTTCACGGCTCCCTCTCAGACTCGGTCTACTTCTTGGATCAATTTCCATTATCCGACTGCAACCGTCCTCTTGACCGAATCTGATACAGGTCCTCACCAAATTTTGGCGTTAACAAGTGGTCACATTGTATCCACTCGGGGACGTCCTGCATAACCATGAGGCCACCGGCCGAATCACTAAATGGACGCTCGAGTTGATTGTGTTCGACATCACCATTCAGCCACGGACAACAATCAAATCGCAAGCTCTAGTCGACTTCGTGGACGAGTGGACAGAAGTTCAGGTGCCTACATCAACAGCGAAGCTAAAGAACTGGACAATGTACTTCGACGGTTCTCTAAGGATGCGCGCGGCGGGGCTGGCGTCGTACTGATGTCACCCACCGGTGAAAAACTCAAGTACGTTCTACAGATCCACTTCCCGGCTTCCCACAATGTCGCCAAGTACGAGGCACTCATCCACGGGCTCCGCATTGCTATATCCACTCGGCATCCGTTGATTTGGTTGTGCGTGGAGATTCCCAACTCGTGGTCAACCAAGTCATGAAAGACTGGACATGCCTCGATGATACCATGGCGGTATACTGTCAGGAGGTCCGAAAGCTAGAAAACAAGTTTGACGGGCTGGAGATAACTCATGTCCTACGACAGTACAACGATGCAGTAGACAAACTGGCTAACATGGGATCCAGAGAGAGAGTGGTCCCGACTGGGATATTTGTCGAGCAACTAATGGAGCCGTCAGTCAAGAAGAAACCAGTGCTAGAGTAGTCGGGAGGCGAACCTACCCCAGCAACAGACGAAGTGCTGATCTTATCCGAAGATTGGTGGACTCCCGTCCTCAAATTCCTCCTAGACGATGAACTCCTAGAAGATCGCATTCTAGCCGAACAAATCAAACGTCGAAACAAAAGTTTCCTAGTAGTCGGGAGAAGACCTCTACTGAAAGAAGTGCATCCGTGTCCATCATACGCTGCGTCACCACCGAGGAGGGCAAGCAAATTCTGCAGATCGATCCACTCGGCATATGTGGCAACCACGCGCATCCAGGACGTTTGTCGAAAAGGCTTACCAGCAGGGATTTTTCTGGCCAACAGCAGTAACAGATGCAAAAGACATTGTTCGCACATGTGAAGGTTGCTAGTTCTATGCTGGACAAATAAACCTTCCAGCCCAAGAACTCCAAACCATACCAATCTCTTGGCCCTTTGCAGTATGGGGGCTTGACATGGTCAGGCCTTTCAAGAAAACGCCAGGAGGATTCACACACTTGTTCGTCGCAGTGGATAAATTCACCAAGTGGATTGAGGGAAAACCCATTGCTACCATAACAGCGGCAAGAGCAAAGGACTTCATTATGAGTATATTATACCGATTTGGGGTTCCTAACCGCATCATAACGAACAACGGTACTCAGTTCACGGGTGGCGTATTTCAAGATTTTCTGTGACGACTTCGGCATCAAGATCTGTTATGCTTCTGTGGCACACCCGCGGAGCAATGGATAGGTTGAGCGTGCCAATGGCATGGTCTTACAAGGCATCAAGACAAGGATATTCGACTGACTACAACCATCATGCGGGCCGGTGGGTACAAGAATCCTTTGTTCTCTAGTCTCCAAGAACCACGGTTAGTCAGGGAACAGGCATCCTTTCTTTTTTGGTCTATGGTGCCGAGGCTGTGCTACCAACCGAGTTAGAGTTCAGCTCTCCGCAAGTTCGGGCTTACTCAGAAGACATCTCAAACAATACCCCCTGATTGGTCGAATTAGATTAGTTGGAAGAAGTGAGGGACATCGGCAATATCCAGTCGTCAAGGTATCTTCAAGGCTGCGTCGCTATCACAGTCGGAATGTCCGTAGCCGCGCCTTTTTGGTCAGGGATCTCGTCTTGAGAAAAATACAAACCACCAAAGACAGGCATAAACTATCCCCAATATGGGAAGGTCCGTTCATTATCGCAGAAGTTACACGGCCAGGCGCCTACCGACTGAAGACCGAAGATGGTGCCCTCGTCAGCAACTCATGGAATATAGAACAACTACGTCCTTTCTATACCGAAGTTTTATATTTCCCCATGTGTAAAGTTTTTCTCTGACTCACTACGCCGCTTGTTCCAACCGAGTAGTGAGTCAGGGGCTGCATGTATTCTATGTGCTTTGTCAATAATATACAAGCCTGTTTTACTTAAGTTATGAAGTTTTACAATGACTTTGTTATGTTTGCCCGAGTACAGCTTTCTGCAATGAACGATTTTATTAAGTTCCTATAGACTGACTCGGTGTAGACTATATAGTCGGGTAAAACTAATGACAACTAAGTAAAAACTCAGGGCTTGGCAGCATTGCACATATATTTACACATGTCCTTACAAAATTTATATACACCGACTGCATGATGGATTGTTCTTACATACCCAGGTCTCAGGTGATCATCTCTGCAGTCGGCCTTGCCTGGGCTATCAGCTCCAGCGCCTCCTTAGGTGTTGTCTCCTCAGCGAACCCCTCTCTGATGGCTTCAATATCTGCCCCGGGGTAGATTGTCTTGGTCATCACCAGGGTTTGGGCCACGCCGACAACAACACGCTCGTCCGAGTACCTCTTCATGATACTCTGGGCTTCGTTAAGGCACGCCTGCACCTGGGAGATCGTGTTGGAGCTGGTTCCCATGTAGTGAGGGTCCATTACGTCAAGGAGCCCTTTCACGGACTCAGCAAGGATCTCCCGTGACTCCTTGACGACTTTTATCTCCTCTGCAAAAGCTTGAAACTGAATTTGGGCATTGGCTCTAGCAGCTACCCAGGTTCATTGACAAGTAAACTTGTTAGGCAAAACTGCAGATAGAGAACCTAGGGGATTGGTCAAGATCATTATCAGAGCGGAGACTTACTTTCGTAGTCAACCTTCTATTTGGCTTTGGCCTTCTTCAGTTCAACCTTCTCTCTCTCGAGCTTGGCGTTGGCCTTCTTCAAGTCGGCCTTCTCCTTCTCGAGCTCAGCTTTGGCCTTCTCGGCCTCCTTCAGCTTGGATTCTCCCTCTGTTCGGGTCTTCACCTCAGCTTCGAGGACTGTACATCAGAATGGTCAAAAACCCGAGATTGCAGTTAGGACACAACTGGGCAGTCAGGAAACAACAAAGTTGGAGAAATATGCATGGGATTTAGTCAGGAAGATAAATACAGAAGACTTACTTCCGATCTTCTAGGCCAGAGCCCAGTTCTCATCCCTGAGCTGATCAACGGCTCCCCTCAGCCAAGTCTCCCTCTCCTGGCTCAACCGCTTCAATTGGGCCTTTGAGGTCTGGAGCTAGCCTAATTGCTGGAGTTGGGGGGCAAGTTGGGTCAGGACCTCATTCATCTTCTCCGAACGGTCAACGATCTTCTACTCAGGGTAAGAGCAGAGCAAAGCAAAGTCAAGCGTCAGCATACTTACACAAGGAAGACTGACAAAAACTCAACGTGGTGAAAATCATACCTGGACTTCTCGTGACGCGGCGATTGCAGCGCGAAGCAAGACTTAACGCTCCCCCTCCGCTACCACTTCATCGTGCTCATAACTCTTCGCAGTCCCATCGGGGGCTACCCAGCAGAACGTTCGCTGGTATCTGCAGGGAGGAGCCTCAAGCCTAGGCGGTCTGGCCCTTCTGAAGATGACGATGACGACAAGGACAGCGACGGGGTCCTGGCTCCCAACTC
Organism: Oryza meyeriana var. granulata; assembly: GCA_003991445.1. Lineage (NCBI taxonomy): Eukaryota > Viridiplantae > Streptophyta > Magnoliopsida > Poales > Poaceae > Oryza > Oryza meyeriana. The sequence goes on from RYFJ01000261.1 coordinate 13,475, forward strand.
AGCAGCTGCTGGGGCTTCAGTGATATGCTCAGGGCCTGGGTGACAGCCTCAGCGTTAGCCCCTTGGTCGACCGGTGTCAGCGGCTCTGCAGTCGGGACGACCTTAGTTTCTGCAACTTGATGGGGACGGGGTTCCTGATCTTCCGTCAGGTAGAGATAACTATCATTTTGGTGGAACGCGACACACCGATCCGGCTTCAGATCAAAAGATCCGATCCCTGCAACCTTAGTACCACGACTCCTCTGGTTATCAACCATGTCACAAATCCGGTTGACCTCACCAAGAAGGCTAATCCCTGCCTGTGAAACGAAGAACACAAGCAAGAACTCGAAAGTACGCAACTCAATTGAAGTGACAATTGCAGATGAATGGTTAAGCACTCGAAATTGGGGTTTCACAACCGATGAGGCGACTGTTCGAAGATAGATTGATGTAAAGGAAAACCCAAAACCTAACGTGAGTAGCGGCTACTGAATATATAGTCTAAGGGTCGTCACACCCCCTAGACGTGCCCTCTAACGGGCTCTAAGACGATATACGGCCCAACAGACCAAAAGACGGTGACGCAGCACCCTGGCAGATTCTGGATGCTGATTTGTTTCGACGATTCCCATTGACTCCGGTGGAATTTGGATGTCAAACCAAAGCCATTGGTTAGCTTATGAAATTATCTTTCATGCATATGTGGATCATTGAAAACGAAGTCCGTATGCGTCCTGGGCATCCGTTTTACTGCAGGCTGGTCCTGAAGGCCGAGGCAGACTCGAACTTGAGTTGGACTGGGCCTCCGGCTTGTCTTGGGTGTCCTTGCTGGTCTTCTCAGCCTCCACACCTCTCTCCAAGTACTTCATGATCCTCTCCAATGTTCCTAAGCAAGATAACATCATTAGGTAGCAATCTATTCTCAAAACTATGAAAATGATCGCTTAAGAACGAACTCACCTCTAGATTTAATTGTCGCATTCGAGCTCGGGTCATTGGAACTTGCATAATGGTTGGAGGATCAGCGGTTGCATCTGAAGGAGTGATGTCCTCATCATCCTCCCCCTCTTGAAGTGGAGTCGTCCTCGACTCAAGCTCATCTTCCTCTTCCAAGTATGTCTTCAAATCTGCAATGTTAAATGTAGGACTAACCCTGAACTCGGGTGGCAACTCAAGTTTATATGTATTGTCATTTATTTTCTCAATTATCTTAAAAGGACCAGCAGCTCTTGGCATTAATTTAGACTTATGTGTGGCGCCCACGGGAGGGCCCACAATGTGCACACAGTACCCGATCCCTAGATCAGTAGTCGGATACGCACATAGTCATCGGTGATACAACTCAGAGTACAACATATACATATCAGAGTACATACATATATAATACAAAGGTTTCCATCCAGGACAGGCCCCGGATAGACAAAAGTAACAACAGGGTAAACTAGCGAGAACAACACAGACAGGGCGGAAGCAGGGAGAAACCACTTGGCAGAAGGACACAGCTATACCACAGGCTTGGTTGGGAACTAGGCTCGAAACCTCAGAAGTCCTCGTAGTCGGCTTGGTCTTGGAAGAACTCGGCGGCAGTCGGGTCTTCGTCTTCTTCGAGACCTACTAAACATATATATGAACAAGGGTGAGTACTGTCGTACTCCGCAAGCCGGGAAAAGGTGCCATGTCGGCTGGACAAAGGGGGCTAAGAGTTTCATTTGCGAAAGACTGCTTTTAGAAACATTTTTGCTTGTCAAAATGCTAGTGTGTCAAGTTTTAGTTGTCGAAAAGAGGCTCACACCTCGATCCATTCCGCAAGTTGCTTTTCAACAACTCGCCACTTAATGAATCATATTCTTCCATTTTCACAAGAGATTAACATCCGAGTGGCTCCGACCACTCCATTCGGTCTGCTGTTTTCCCGAGTGGCAACAACCACCCGTTGACCCTGAGACTCGGCTACAACCAAATCTCAGCTATCTCTTTTAGCACTTTCCGGCTACAACCAGTTATATCCGCTACACTGGCTACAACCAGTTAGCTCAAACCTTTGCTGCCCTGGCTACAACTCGGGAGCATGCTCTTTATCGTCTTCTGGCTACAACCCGAAGACTTATCTCCTGATTACTTTTCGCACACTTGCTTATGGTGCTTCGACACCCCGGGTCACATAGACCCGTTTTTGGCCACACAGGCCTTTTGTTTGCTTACTCGGCAAACTCTGGTCACGATTCCCTTCCCATAAATCAGCTTCACAAACCACTGGCAAACAAATCTACGCTATGGGAATCACCTTACATCGCCCTTAACCGTGGGCATGGCTGTTCGAACAGTTCAGCTAAAACTCTGCAGAGGGTGCACGCTTTACCCAAACGACACAAAACATACACCGAGTACTGGCCTGTACCGGAAGTTTGTGACAAGGCCATTTCCAAAGCCAGTCTAGGGTTATCTAATGCCAGCAGAAGGATCCACACAGGATCAATGCTTTAGGCCGGCTACAACCACCATCAGCACCAGGGCCCACGAGCCACAACTCAGATGAGTCCACTCCAGTCGGCACCAGACTTCCCTAAACCTACAATTTACTCGGCCAGGGGCAGCCCATACTACCCGTTTGGTCGCACTGTAAAATGCTCGGATGAAATTCCCAAAGGAAACGGTCCTTATCGACAATACATAGCTAGGCCACACAGGCACTGACCCTGTACCTCAAGGTTTTCCCAAACTTTTACTTATTTCACAAACACGCCGATACACAGAGTACTGGGTTTTCAAACAATTGAGTAAAAACCCATATTTCCCAACGACAAACAACGATGCAGGACTAAGCATTCTACTCGGCAATCGTACCCAACGGGTATGATGCCAACGTGCCATTTGTGGGGCTTTCAAGGAAGAAATACATCAAAGTCCTACCAAAATAAGTGCAACTACTGGGTAGGTCCGTCGGTTGCGCTTGCAGACCGAGGCCAAACAATTTATAGTGTAAACTAAGCATGCATATTTTGCAAACAACATAATTTTGCATATATAGGAGACAATATGGTCAAAGGGGCTTGCCTTGTTCCAGAGAAGGATCTTCCTCGGCGAAGACGGCTTCTGGATCGTCCTTCGGTTCAGGCTCTAGACAAGTAGAAAAGACAACCACTGATAAGCTGGAAAGAGATAAAACACTTAGGGAAAGAACGCTGCGGGAGTCGACTACAGAAGGATAGCAGTCGGCAGAGATAGTTGGCGAACCGGGCAACAAGGCTCACCAGTTAGGAACTCCGGGCGAAGCAGCAAACAGCGGCGAGGGAGCTCGGGAGGTAGGAAATGACTCTGAGGCAGGGAAGGAAGAAGATGATGATTCAGCAGTGGTGGCCAGGTTGCAAAACAAGGGAAAAGAGAAGGCATGGATGCTCACTTATAGCCGGCGCGTGAGGCAAGGGCGCGTTGACGCAGGGCGATGGAGAAAAGGAGTCAAGAGAGGCTGTCAAGGCGATAAGACTTTGAGACAGGGATTGACTTTGGAGCTGGGCATGGCCGGTGGAGTTGGTAGACACTATAGCAGCGATAAGACACTAAGGTCGTAGCAAGGACAGGTTGGAGGAGCCTCACTAACAGAGCTGCTGACTAACCACTGGTCCAAGCGATGCAGCGGGGTATTGTCCTCTGGTCCGAACGATGCTGCGAGCAGGTGAAAGCTGGTTACTTCTCCACGTCGGTGGTCGGCGTCCAACGAGAGGGGCGCAACTGGGTGAGATGATAAGACAACAGGGAGATTATCAAAGTAGTCGGCAACTTCACAAAGTTACTCGACAGCAAAGGTGGCCGAGTGACACAAGGGAAAAAGGCAAGACACAGGAACTGAGTAGGAATCTACTCGGCACAAGGGGAAAAGGTAGTCGGCTGGCCAGGGAGAGAAAAACTGGAGCACAGCTGAATGGGATAGGAGAAGAGTTCGAACTCAGGAAGACGAATTCCAACAGGGAAAAGAGAACGGGTCGTTACATTACGCAACTCTGGAAATCTATCTTTTCTCAAGTGCAACCAAACCAAATCACCCGGTTTAAGTGTAACTTCCTTTCTACCTTCACTACCAGCAATTCTATACTTTTCATTTATCTTTTCAATATTTGTCTTAGTGGTTTCATGCAATTTAAGAATAAACTCAGCGCGCTCTTTAGTATCATGATGTGTTCTCTCAGTGGTAGGTAAAGGCAAAAGATTAATAGGAGCACGGGGGTTAAATCCATACACTACCTGGAATGGACTTACCTTGGTGGTGGAGTGTTCCGCCTTGTTATATGCAAACTCCACATGCGGCAAACACTCTTCTACACCTTCAAATTGCGCTTCAAGATTGCTCTCAACATGGTGGACAAGGTTCGATTCACTACCTCAGTTTGTCCATCGGTTTGAGGATGACAAGTTGTAGAAAATAGCAACTTTGTTCCCAATTTATTCCACAAAGTGCGCCAAACATGACTCAAGAATTTTGTATCGCGATCTGAAACAATAGTAGACGGCATACCATGGAAGCGAACGATTTCTTGAAAGAATAGGTCAGCAATATGAATAGCATCATCGCTTTTATGACAAGGAATAAAATGTGCCATCTTAGAAAAATGATCAACCACCACAAAAATACTATCCCTCCCCCTCTTAGTCCTTGGCAATCCCAAAACAAAATCCATAGATATATCAGCCTAAGGAGTAGAAGAAACAGGAAGAGGCATATATAAACCATGTGGGTTCAACCACGACTTAGCTTTTTGACACGTGGCGCACCGAGCCACGAACCGCTCTACATCTCATCTCATCCTTGGCCAAAAGAAGTGGGTGGCCAGCACCTCCTCCGTCTTCTTGGCACCAAAATGTCACATCAATCCTCCTCCATGTGCCTCCTGCAACAATAAAAGACGAACGGAACCAACTGGAATGCATAGGCGGTTAGCTCTAAACAAAAACCCATCATGGATCACATATTTGTTCCATGTACACCCCTCTTTACAATTCTCCATCACATCTTTAAACTCATCATCATGAGCATACTGTTCTTTAATTGTTTTAAGCCCAAATATACAACAATCAAGTTGGGACAGCATAGTATATCGTCTAGACAAAGCATCAGCAATAATGTTATCCTTCCCTTTCTTGTGTTTGATGATATAAGGAAAAGATTCAATAAATTCAACCCACTTAGCATGTCTACGATTCAGTTTGTTTTGACTTCTAATATGTTTTAATGATTCATGATCAGAGTGAATAACAAATTCCTTAGGCCATAAATAATGTTGCCAGGTTTCTAATGAACGAACAAAAGCATACAATTCTTTATCATACGTGGAATAATTGAGAACAGGCCCATTTAATTTCTCACTAAAGTAAGCAACAGGTTTACCTTCTTGCATCAAGACGCCACCAATGCCGATTCCACTAGCATCACATTCAAGCTCAAAGGTCTTACCAAAATCAGGAAGTTGTAGCAATGGCGCGTGAGTAAGCTTGTCCTTCAAGAGAGCAAAGGATGTCTCTTGTTCTTCTCCCCAATGAAACACAACGCCTTTCTTTGTCAACTCGTTCAATGGGTCTGCAATGGTGCTGAAATCCTTCACAAAGTGGCGGTAAAATCCTGCAAGTCCATGAAAGCTCCACACTTGTGTCACAGTGGTGGGCGTTGACCAGCTCTGTATAGCGTGCACCTTGGCTTCATCTACCTCAATTCCCTACGAGGTCACAACATAGCCAAGAAACGATACTCGTTCGGTGCAAAAAGTGCACTTCTCGAGGTTACCAAATAAACGTGCAGCACGCAAAGCATCAAAAATAGCACGTAGATGATTAAGATGTTCAATTAAAGACTTGTTGTATATCAAGATATCATCAAAATAAACCACCACAAATTTTCCAATGAAAGGACGTAAAACCTCGTTCATTAAACGCATGAAAGTGCTAGGTGCATTAGTTAAACCAAAAGACATTACTAACCACTCATATAAGCCGAACTTGGTTTTAAAAGCAGTTTTCCATTCATCTCCTAATTTCATTCTTATTTGGTGGTATCCACTTCTCAAGTCTACTTTAGAGAAAAATATAGAACCACTTAACTCATCAAGCATGTCGTCTAGCCTAGGGATAGGATGACGGTACCTTATTGTGATATTGTTAATGGCTCTACAATCTACACACATGCGCCAACTGCCATCTTTTTTTTGGAACCAAAATAACTGGAACAGCACAAGGACTAAGGCTCTCACGTACATACCTGCGGTCCAAAAGGTCTTGGACTTGGCGCTGAATCTCCTTAGTCTCCTCGGGGTTGGTTCTATAGGCAGCTCGATTTGGCAGACTCGCTCCAGGAATCAAGTCAATCTGGTGTTCAATCCCTCGAATGGGTGGAAGTCCTGGAGGTATCACAATGGGAAACACATCACTATATTCCTGCAAAAGGTTAGTGACAAAAGGTGGCAAAGTGCTAGCTGTATCATCAGTGGAAAATAAAGCATCTTTGCATATCAAAGCATAGCACACATCATTAATCTCTGCAAGATCAGTTTTAGTGGCAAGCATAACAGGATTTTTCAATTTAACTACTTGCTGTTTTTCAGGTTTAGCATCAACTTGTTTAGTTTCACTAGCAACTCTCTCTTTATCAGCTTGCACAATTTGTGCAGGGGTCATAGGTAGCAAAGTAATTTTTTGTCCCTTATTCATAGGTCTATATTTATTACTTCTACCATGGTGTATAGCATCATTATCAAATTCCCATGGACGACCCAATAAGAGAGAACAAGCTTGCATCGGTACCACATCACAATCTACAAAATCAGAGTATGTACGAAGGGAAAAATGCACCCGGGCTGTTTGTGTTACCTTTGCCTTACCCGAGTCGTTGAGCCACTGAATATGGTACGGATGTGGATGTGGCCACGTGGTCAATTCAAGCTTCTTGACCAAATCAGAACTCACCAAGTTGTTGCAGCTTCCTCCGTCAATGATGACTCGTGCACGCTGATTTTTAATGACGAATAAAATCTGAAACAAGTTGTGGCGTTGCAGCTTTTCTGCTTCCTCCATCTGTGTACTGAGAACTCGTTGTACAATGATGGCTCGATGGTTTCCTGCGTCGTCTATGCTCAAAGAAAGACCATCTCCACCATTATCATCGTCCGAGGCAGCTTCATCAACAATATCTTCCTCTATATTAGAAGTGCTAATGTAGCCTCCATCTTCTGTAGTAATGTATGCCCGTTTGCTAGGACAATCCTTCTGCACGTGACCAAGTCCATGGCAGCGGTGGCACTAAATGGAAGAAGAGCGCCCGATGGAAGCCACAGATGATGCACTATTGGCCGGCTCCTGCAAACGAGTCTTACCAGATTCCATGGGACATGTGGCCGAAGGTGAAGGAGCTGAAGCACATGTGCTCGCTGGTGGAGGAGGACGAGCACTCGACGAAGGGAGTGGTTTCGTTGGCGGTGCCGTCGTCGTCGTCTTGGGCGTGAAGGAGCTGCTGAAGTTGCTGCTCCGGCTCCTTTGCTGTTGTCGTCCCTGCAATTCTTTTTCTGCAAGCATAGCAAGCTGGAACAAACGGTTGGTAGTAGTAAATTCTTTATAATCAACAATATCCTGAATTTCACACCTCAATCCACCATAAAAACAACACATTTTATCCTCCAGATCCTCTACTACCCCACAACGTATCATGCCCTTTTGTAGCTCGGCATAATATTCCTGGACAGACATATTTCCCTAATCTAAGCACTGCAATTTCTTACGCAAATCACATTTATAAGAAGGAGGAATAAAGCGATCACGCATTGCTTCTTTTAGCCTATCCCATGACTCAGGTTGTAGATGCAAATTAGCTAGTTCTTGCCACCAGATTATAGCAAAATCTTTAAATTCACTAGTAGCTTGTCTAACCTTATGTTGATCAGGTACAAGGTGGGAAGCAAATTTTTGTTCTATTGTCATCTCCCAATCAAGATATTCCTCAGCATCATATTTTCCATAAAAAGGTGGTATGGTAAATTTTATTTTAGCATAAGGATCATCATTATTAACATTACCATGATTACGCTGATTTCCATTACCTCCCATACCTGTACGATTGCGGTGAAGTCTTCGACGCAGAGTGTTCTTGCATGTCGCCCTCGCATCAACTAGACCATCGTCACCATAGATAACACCCTCGTCGAGGATCCCGTCATCGTCCTCGTCTTGGTTGTCATCGTTGGTCTTTGGATGGTTGGCCTCAAGCTGTTGAACCTTCCCGGCCAGTGTGGACACTCGCCTGTTGTCGATGTTTTACACCGGCAATAAATATATGGGGCTACTCAGCGGATGGAAACTTGATGGATTGCAAAGGAACACGCAGAGATTTTATACTGGTTCAGGCCCTCGATGTGAGGTAATACCCTACTGTTGACACCGAAAATCACCGGCAGCGTTGAGAACGAGCCGATAATATGGTTCGGTGCCTTAAGACACGCGAAGGCCTGGGAGATCTGCTTAGCTCCAGTGCAGGTCCTAAATTTGAGGTTCGTAGGCGTGCCAGTCAATTTGACCCCGCAATTGACAAGGAGATAGAAAAAATTAGATCATTGATCCAATCGGCCAACCAGTCGATATTGAGTTCCTGCAGCCGATTGCTGATAATAACTTGTACATCGGCTAGAAGCCGATAATGCTATAAGCAAATAATAAGCTAGCCGACTGCTGATAAAACACTTGGACATCGGCTAGAAGCCGATGATAGAGTAAACAGGCAAAATAATAAAGACACTGCAGTCGGCTTTATCTGCTAAAAGATAACCTATCGGCTAAGCACTCCGATAGAACATCGCATAAACAGCCATCGACTTAACAAGGATAAACCTATCATTACCAATCTAGTAGGTCAAACTCAACTGATGCAGCACAGATTAATAATGATAGAAGAACCTCGATGAGCCGATAGATCTAATGCAATTGTGATGTAATATATGATAACTTATCGGCTATACATTCCGATATGACGCTTGCATAAAATCTATCAACCTAGCAGGAATAACTTATCACTAGCAGTTTAGTAGGTCGGACCCAACCGATGCAGCACAAACTGATGATAAATTACACCCAGTAAGCTGATAAATCTACGCACGCGTGATGTGATATATCCACTCGGCCAAAGAGATCAAACTTAACTGATGCAGCCGTAGACAGAATAGATACACCGTGGTAAGCCGACTACCATAGATCAGCTAGAATATCGGACCTAACCGAGGAAGTCCTAACCGATAAGGTAGTCGGGGTAACGAGACTTACTCTCTCGCAGGAGTTTGGACCTAACCGATGCAGCCCGACTCGAGAAGCAAGAACCCGTTGAAAAAGGGTGGCGATGCGCCGAAGTTGTATTGATCTGTGAGATAGTTTACATGGTCCCCGGGCATACGTATTTATACCCCGAGTTGATACAGTACTGATCGGATATGAAACAGGAGTTTCCTAACTATAAAAGGAAAATTAACAAGCCCTGATTGGACACGAGATCAGGTTTTCCTAAAATTCATTAAAACTACCTAATTTATAGATAAACTAATTAACTGCCATGCTATGGTCTTCACGATTCCTTCCTGAATTCGGCTTCTTCTGGATTAACATCCATCGGTTGATATAGCCTCTTTCCTTAACCGAAGTCTGATATGGATCGTGCCAAATTTTGGCGTTAACACCTACGTCCAGTTGTGGTGTTATTCCTTTGAGGATTTGCAGTGGTGATTTTGGTGAACCAACTCAACCTGCCCTCAGGGGGCGCCCTGCCTCCCCTTATATACTGGGGGACAGGGTTACAAGGTAGGAGTCCCAACCGGATTATGGCCAAGGGATCTCCTCTTAGAGATATAACGCACCCGACTAGGACTGTATATTCCTTTCTATATAAGGCAAAGTCTGCCGAATCTAGCTATATCTCTAATTACAAGGCTAGGCCCATCCTCTATCCGAGTGGCCCATATGCTTGTCATGAGGTACCTAGGGCCCATGGCACCCACACCTGTCCACGCTCTCAAGCGAATGGCCGACGTCCTTCATGACCATTTTGACTACATCCGTTAGCTTGGCCACCTCTGCTAGCATCTGCTCCTTCAGGTCCTGCAAGTCACTTTTCAAAGCAGGCTCATCGTTTGGCATGGTTAGTTATCAAATAAAATCCCTATCAACTATTTATGGGTCGGTGGAATCACACACTCAGTCACGTCTTACCGAGTTCTTACCAAGTTCTTACCAATGCAAGCAGTGGATGGTACAACCAGTAGCTGGTTCGTGATACCTGTGAGGAAGTGGCACCAAGATTGCAAGGATCTTTTTCTATACTGATCTGAAGAATATGTGGAGCTTGGAAGGCACACAAAGAGAAAAATATGTATATGTGGCACACAAGTCAGTAACAGATAGCAATGCTGAATTATAGTCCCAAATACCTGTTCTCGTTGCTGGCCTAAAAGTGTTCCAAGTATAGGTGTGTGACAAACAAGGTGGTGAAAACAAGGATGATGAACAGCAAGAGTATCAGAATCAAGACACAAGACAGCACACGCTAACACAGCTCAATTTGGTGTTCTCTATGTGCTCCTCTAAATATTGTTCCTCTTTTGCCCCTCTCTTTTTTTCTCTTTTTTGGGCTGTTGTTGTTTTTTTGGGAAAATTTGACTTTTTTGTTTTATTTTTTTGATATTTTTTTGCCTTAGGAGCACACAAGAAGTAACCATAGAAAATTTGAGCTCAAACAAGTGAAAGACATGGCCTGTGGAATTTTCAGAAGATGTGCCCAAAATTGAGAAAAAGCTTGCGGGCTCGGAAAGACGATCTTCCGGGCTGTTTTACAGAAAAATAAAATCACCAAACCCACCAAAGGGGGGGACAAACGGATGCAAATTTTTTTTCTGATTCTGAAACATATATGGTTTTCTGAAAATGGAGTTCGTATGTGAAAGTTATGCCTGTTTTACGAACGGACTCCGAATTAGAGGACAAAACAGAAAGAAAGTGCGGAAAATTGGCGTCGGCGGCTAGGGGTTGATAGAAACGGTGGGGAAAACACACGAACTGGACTCGAACATGATCTAACCAGCAACAAGACCTCGACCTAGGACACAAACTCAACACGACGGACTCTGAGACTAAAAAATGCAAAGGCTGTGGCGCGGATGGTTGTAGGACAGGAAAAACGAGTATGGCAGTGGACTATGGGACGAAGGCGAAACACTCGACTATAGGTAAGAGGCGAACCTGACGGTATACCTGAAGCTTTGATACCACTTGATGGGGATGGGATTCCCGATCTTCCGTCAGATAGAGATAACTATCGTTTTGGTGGAACGCGACACACCGATCCGGCTTCAGATCAAAAGATCTGATCCCTACAACCTTAGCACCACGACTCCTCTGGTTATCAACCGTGTCACAAATCGGTTTGACCTCGCCAAGAAGGCTAATCCCTACCTGCGAAACGAAGAACACAAGCAAGAACTCAAAAGTACGCAACTCAATTGAAGTGACAATTGCAGATGAATGATTAAGCACTCGAAATTGGGGTTTCACAACCGATGACGGCAACTGTTCGAAGACAGATTGATCCAAAGCAAAACCCAAAACCTAACGTGAGTGGCGGCTACTGAATATATAGTCTAAGGGTCATCACACCCCCCTGAACGCGCCCTCTAATGGGCTCTAAGACGATACACGGCCCAACGGACCAAAAGACGGTGACGCAGCACCCTGGCAGATTCTGGATACTGACTTGTTTCGATGATTTTGGTTGACTCCGGTGGAATTTGGATGTCAAACCAAAGCCATTGGTTAGCTTATGAAATTATCTTTCCATGCATATGTGGATCGTTGAAAACGGAGTCCGTATGCGTCCTAGGTGTCCGTTTTACTGCAGGCTGGTCCTGAAGGCCGAGGCAGACTCGAACTCGAGTTGGACTGGGCCTCCGGCTTGTCTTGGGTGTCCTTGCTGGGATGGGGGAACGTTTGTGCATCCCAGAGAATAAGGAACTCAAAGACTTAATCCTCCGGGAAGCTCATGAGACGCAATACTCCATTCATCCCGGAAGCACTAAAATGTACCAGGACCTCAAGGCAAAGTTTTGGTGGCCTAGCATGCGAAGAGAGATCGCCGAATTCGTGGCACTATGTGATGTCTGCCAGCGAGTCAAAGCCAAACACCAATGGCCTGCTAGACTATTACAGCCGCTCAGGGTCCCAGAGTGGAAGTGGGAAGAGATCGAAATGGACTTCATCACTGGTTTGCCCCGCACATCTTCAGGATATGACTCAATCTGGGTGATCGTTGATCGACTCACCAAGGTCGCTCATTTCATCCCTGTGCATACAACGTATTTGGGTAAAAGACTAGCGGAACTATATATGGCTTGCATAATGTGCCTACACGGAGTACCTAAGAGGATTGTATCTGACCGTGGCAGCCAGTTCACTTCCAAGTTTTGGCAAAAGCTACAAGCAGAATTGGGAACTTGACTGAACTTCAGCACAGCTTATCATCCACAAATGGATGGTCAGACTGAAAGAGTCAATCAGATATTGGAGGATATGCTAAGGGAGTGTGCGTTGGACTTTGGAGGAACATGGGATAAGAGCTTACCCTACGCAGAGTTTTCGTACAACAACAGCTAGCAAGCCAGCTTGCAGATGGCACCATTCGAAGCCCTATATGGCAAGAAGCGTCGTACACCTCTTTTCTAGGACCAGACAGGTGAACGCCAAGTATTCAGAACCGACGTACTCAAAGAGGCAGAAGAGAAAGTGGCTATAATACGGGAGCACTTAAAGACGGCTCAATCCAGGTAGAAGAGTTACGCCGACAACCGTCATAGAGACCTAAGCTTCGAGGAAGGAGATTATGTGTATCTTCGTGTCACGCCACTCCAAGGAGTGCATAGGTTCCAAACCAAAGGGAAGTTAGCACCTCGTTTCGTGGGACCCTACCAAGTGCTAGCCCGTAAAGGTGAAGTGGCATATCAGTTGAGCCTTCCAGCTTCAATGACAGGTACACACGATGTGTTCCATGTGTCACAACTAAAGAAGTGCCTGAGGATACCAGCAGAACAGGCAGATCCAGAACAGATCGAGATCCAGGATGTCGATGTTTTACACTGGCAATATGATTATAGGGCTACTCAGCAGATCGAAACTTGGTGGATTGCAAAGGAACACGGGGAGGTTTATACTGGTTCAGGCCCTTTATGTGAGGTAATACCCTACGTCCAGTTGTGGTATATTCCTTTGAGGAATTATGGTGGTGGTTCTGATGAACTCGTATGTCTTTTGCCCTCAAGGGGCGCCCTGTCTCCCCTTATATACTGGGGGACAAGGGTACAAGATAGGAGTCCCAGCTAGATTACAGCCAAGGGATCTCCTCTTAGAGATATAATCTACCCAACTAGGACTATATATTCCTTATCGTACAAGGCAAAGTCTGCTGGGTTGTATCATATCTCTAATTACAAGGCTAGGCCCATCCTCTATCCGAGTGGCCCATATGCTTGTCATGAGGTACCTAGGGTCCATGGCCTCCACAGCTGCCCCTAAGACCTTCATAGTTGAGTCACAGCTGATGCTGAGTGCTCATCCTCCACGGTGAAGTATTCCCGAGTGCATTGCTCCCGAGTACTCTTTTTCCGAGTGCTTCTTCTCCCGAGTCCTGCTTCATGTTAGCTGGCAACGAGGCTATGAAGGGCTCCATGTAGAAGTATGAATAGTGTGCGCCGAATAGGTGCACCTATTAGGTGTAGCCCCCGACTTTGTGCTTTGTGCTTAATTGTGAAAACAATTAAACATAAAGTCAAAGATCTTTAACCTTGTAGTCTTTCCCGAGTAGTATACTACTAGTATATGAGACTCTTCGGTATCATGTCAACCGAAATATTTTATAATCTTTGCCGAGTAGCATGCCACTCGTATATGAGACTCTTCAGCTTCATGTCAGCTGAAAAAGGTGTTTGTAGTCTTTCCCGAGTAGCGTCCCACTCGGAAATTAGACTCCTCAGCTTCATGTCAACTAGAAGAAATATTTATAGTCTTTCCCGAGTAGTGCACTACTCGGAAGCTAGACTCTTCAGCGTCATGTTGGCTAGAAAGATGTTTGCTCATGGCAAATGTTGGCTCAGCATGTAAGCCGAGTACCACTTTATAAAATTTAATGCATTATGTGGTCAGGTGTACTTGAGAGATACCTGCTTCCCCATTTTTAATGAAGACCAGCTTGTGATCCTTATAAGGATATATCTTCAATACCTGGTGGATAATACAGATACTCGAACACATGTGTTCAGCAATTAGGCCTCTATGAAGCATATTTGATTACCTCATCGGTTCCTGTTGGTAGCACCAACACCGTGACTTTAACACAGCATGCGAGCGGCCCAAATTGAGCGTGCTACTGTAGAAACTCATATCTTGATGGCCTACTACCGAATAAGCCGGCCTAAACCGACCTACCCAGCATAGCGCTATAAAAGTAGCTTCCATCGCATGTCAGGATGAGTACTCCAGCGTCGGTAACCTCAATCAGCCAAAGGAATCTTTGTCCACAAGCCTTTCCAACTTATGTTCTGGATGCAGCATGGTGGTTGTCACAGATGCCTGAGTAGGTATGTTGCATGATCTACTTGCCCTCCTTAGGTGTGACGCAGTGCATGAGAACTCCGGATGCACTTTGACGATACAAGTCTTCTCTGACTTCGACAAAGGTTCTGCTCCCAACTGAAAGCTCCAGTATTGGCTTGTTGCCTTGTTTTTGCCAGATAGGTACCCGAACGCTGCGCTAGCGCAGGATTCATCTAGCGACCCTCTTGGGCATACCCAATCTGATAAAATTGTAGCCGAATAAGGTACCCGAACCTCGCATTAGCATAGGATTTGGCTAGCGACCCCCATGGGGCGTACCCTATCTGACAAAATAGTACCCGAGCTCCAACTGGCGTCAAAGGTTGGTTATTAGCCGAATAAAGTACCCAACCTCGCATTAGCATAGGATTCGGCTAGCGACCCTCATGGGGCGTACTTTACCCAAAAAAGTTGTGGCCGGATAAGGTACCCGAACCTAGCATTAGTGTAGGATTTGGCTAGCGACCCTCATGGGGCGTACCTCACCCAGCCAAGTGGTACCCGAGCTCCGACTAACACCGGAGGTCGGTTGTTAGCTCACATGGAGCGTAGCCAGGGAAGATGACGTCCCGATTGGCACAAGTACTTGGTCAGTAGCCCTCATGGAGCATTCTGAGCATATCTTGGCAGACTAGTCCAGCCCCCGAGCATAGGAGATAGGCTCTTAGCCCTGAGTTCCTGTCATGTGTATCCGGAACTGGCCCTGCATTATGAAGATATCGGATGAGTAGCATCTGATGATAAAAACAATCACCCGAAGTAAATTTATGTATTTTACAATATATGTAAATACGTGTTCTTCCTCTTATTGATATTAATTTCCTCGAGTAGTTGACCCCTTACGTTTAAGCGCTCTGCCCGACTAGTCATAGCCCCCTAGCATTGGGAGTTGGCTCATGGCTCTTTCCCAGACACACGTTTTGGGTGACATGAGTTCGTCTTGCATGGAGCAAAGTTTCACGGATCAGAATTTATGCTACTCGAGTACTTTTGCAATCATTTAAGAGCAAAAACAGAAAAAAATAAATGTGCAGCTTGTACACCTATTAGGTGTAAGCGGCTGCGGCACTGGCGAGGCTGAGTAAGGAAATATTTATCAGAAAGCGACTTAATTGTTCGGTATTTAGGAGTGGGGATGCCATCCTTGCGTTTGGGCTTTTGAGCCCCCGAGCATGTTACTTGTTGTTCTGATAATCTCTAGTTGTTGAAGGTCGAAGACGGTTGTGACCAACTGCCACAATGAAACCGTCCGACTTGTGTTTGCGATTCCCAGTTTTAGTTGGGTCGCATCATCGGTGTCTCCTCTCTCTTCTGTCAGTGTGTCTCCTTTCATCGAGAGCCTCAGCGAACAGCGTTGGCCGAGCGACTACTTGTTCGCCATGTGAATAAAGCCTTGACAGAGTTGGGAGGCTTCCGAGTGAATTGGCGATAACGAGTGTCTTTGACTCCTTTTCGAAAGGTGGCAATGATGACCTCGTCCTTGATCTTCGGGATTGAATTCTTCTTTTTAGAGAACCTCTTGATGAAATCACAAAGAGACTCATTCTTCCTTTGATGCAACTGATATAGGCCATACTAGGAAGATGGCCTCTCGTATGTTCCACTGGAAGTTGGCAATGAATCCGTTCACGGAGTTCTCCCAGGAGCCGATTGATCATTTTGGGAGCCCTATTAGCCAATGTCCCTTGCTGAGTCAGCTAGAAAGACTGGGAGGTAGTTAGCCATGGCTTTGTGATCTCCTCCGGCAGCTCGGATTGCCAGAGTGTAGACCGTGAGCCAGGACTCGAGATTGGTCTTGCCATCGTATTTTCGATGCATGTAGGCTTGAAACCCGATGGCCAGTCGACCTGTTGTAGCTCCTCGGTGAAGGCCGGTGCACCTTCATCTGCATGAGGGCTTCAGCTCCGCCTACGACGGCGAAACTGCTCGTGGTGGAGGCTGAAGCGCTCGTTCTCGTCTTCTAGTTGGCGTTGCTCGTCTTCCTCTTGTTTGCAGCGCCGAGCGTTGATGTCCTGCCGAAGGTCACGCCGTAGTTGGCCTCGGAGATCCTGATTGTCCCGACGGTCGCTTCGACGCTGCCAGTTGTTGTTGGGGTTGCCAAGTGACATTTGGCGTGACTCCGTGTGCAGCCAACTAGAGCTGGCCGCTCGACGTCACTTTGAAGTGGATGAGACTGCCGCTGGGGAAGCCGATCGACTCGTCGGTATGAGGGTATCGCCTGACTGTTGGCGCTGCTGACATGTAGCAGCGGTGATCATGGCTTTTATCCTTGATATCGTCAGGGTGGCCTGGTGATCAGGCCTGAACTGGAGTGTATCCAGTAGAGTTGTAGCGGCCACGATGTTCTATTGAGGTGTAGCAAAAACGTTGTGGTCGCCGACTCTAGTTTGGAGGATTTGTTGCTGAGCGGTTCGCCCAGCCCTGTGTAGCTCGTCGTTGCGAGCCTCGCGTTCGGCCTCCTATTGTTGTCGCGGTCGGCAGGCCTCCTCCTCTTCCTGCTCGTGTAGTCGGTGCGCTTCTTGTGTTGGTGTAGAACCTTTGGACGCCATGAAGATTTCGCAAGGCAAGAGGAAGCTCGCCAAGCTGTTGTCTGAACTGCTGTTTGAACTGTTGTCTGACTTGGAGTTAGAATCCGAGTAGTTGATCGGAGTAAGGACGACTCCGACCCCCTAGATCCAATCTGAAGCGGCTCTGAGCCATGTCCAAACTGAACCGTTGGGGATCGGGTCTGCCGTGTGAGATGTAGATCCGCGGTGCTACCGAGTCTGCACGGGAGATTGACGATCTCTCCCCTTCCTAGCCCGACCCGAGCTGGCTCAAGGCGTAGCGCGAGTCGAACGCCGAAGGAGAGAGTTGTCCCTAGACCCGGGTAGGTGGTAGATCGCCGTATCAAATCAACGAGGGTGGCTACAGCATCTTGTGGGCCGACTGGCGCGGAGTCGGCTGGTTCCTCGACCGGTTGGATCAGGTCTGCATCGGCCAAGGTGAGATTGCCGAACATGTCGGCGACGAAGTCGAGGCTTCCGAATGAGATTGTATCTCCGGGGAAGAATTTGCCACCATCGACTCCGGTTGGTGGATCCATCGAGCTTGTAGATGTAGATCTCGCCGAAGCCCCTACCTGGTGTGCCAAATATTGATGTTTTACACCGGCAATATGATTATAGGGCTACTCAACAGATCGAAACTCGGTAGATTGCAAAGGAACATGGGGAGGTTTATACTGGTTTAGGCCCTCGATGTGAGGTAATACCCTATGTCTAGTTGTGGTGTATTCCTTTGAGGAATTATGGTGGTGGTTCTGATGAACTCATATGTCTTTTACCCTCGGGGACGCCCTGCCTCCCCTTATATACTGAAGGACAGGGGTACAAGGTAGGAGTCCCAACCTGATTACAGCGAAGGGATCTCCTCTTAGAGATATAATCTACCCAACTAGAACTATATATTCCTTATCGTACAAGGCAAAGTCTGCCGAGTTCTATCATATCTCTAACTACAAGGCTAGGCCCATCCTCTATCCGAGTGTCCCATATGCTTGTCATGAGGTACCTGGGGCCCATGGCCTCCACACAGGAAGACCTCACCTATGTGGAGAAGCCGATTTAGATCTTGGAGGTTAGTGAAAGAAACAGTAGAAGCCGGGTGATTCGATTCTGCAAAGTACAGTGGAGCCACCATTCAGAAGAAGAAGCCACCTGGGAGCAAGAAGATGAACTGAAGTCCGCCTATCCCCACCTCTTCGCCAGCACGTCCGAATCTCGGGGACGAGATTTCGTTTAAGGGGGGTAGGTTTGTCACACCGTAAATTTAGCCACACAAAATAATACCTGAGAAAATGGTCCAAGAAAAATAAAATTTAAATGACCAATTGAATTATTTAAATGTGAGAAATGCAAAATAATAAGCTACTATGGCTGGGAACATTTTTCCTATGTTCCCCTTGCCAAAATATATTAGCTAGATTTTTATTGGAATTTTCAGAGCACAGGAGCTACTTTTAATAACTCAAAACCAATTATCGAATTAACTTGGCACTGGAAAGTGCCTTTCTTCTTATTTCCTCTCTCTTTTTCCTTCTTCTCCATTTTTCTCTCTTGCTGGGCCATGGCCCAGCACTGTGCGCTGGCCTCCGCGCGCCGGCGCAGCCGCGCCGCGCCCCGGCCCACCTGCCAGCCGCCCATCCCGCTCCTCCTGTCGCTGTGTATGGGCCGCCCCGTCAGGCGGCTTCTCCCCGCTCGCCCGCACGTCTCCCAGGTGACAGGCCGGGCCTGCCTGTCAACTCGGTCTCCTAGCTCTGTCCGGATCGGGCGGAGGGGGGGGTTCCCCGGGCTGTCCGATCAGCGCCGCCTCCCGCCTCCGCTGCTCTCCGCTCCTGGTTCAAACGAGGGCGGACAAGTCCACACCCATCCCACGTTCTCCGCGCAGTCGCCCCCTCTCGCATGCGAATCGTGCGCAGACCCGCGCCGCCCTTGATCCTCGCTATGCCCGCACACATAAAAAAGTTTCCGTCGCTCTCCTCTGTCTTTTCCCTGCGATACTCAAGCCTTCCCGTGCCTCAACACCGCCGCCACGCACACCGAGCTCCTATCGCCTTTCGCCATCTCCGACCGTCACTCGCCACTATTCTAGACACCGCCAAGCCGCACCGCCACCGCCATCATCTCCACCATGCCGAGGAGTCCCTCGGCCACCACTCCGTGGAAGCCGAAGCCCGCCGGAACGCTCCGCCCTCATGCACGCAAGCTCCCAGGTCCTCTGTCTCCTCTCAGGCGGCCAATTCTACCGCGCCGCGCCTCGCTTACTCTCATCCTAACTTTTTTCTCGTCTTCCCCTCCCCAGAGCCCGCGTCGCGCCACTCTCTCACTCTCCCATCACGTCGGAGCACCGTTGCCGGCGTCCCAAGCTGCCGCCACTGCCGCCTCGCCGCCGTCGTCCTCGCGCCGTCGCTCGTCGCCGCGAGCCGCCGGTGAGGTTCCCCACCATCTCCCTGTCCCCTCCGCCCCTCTGCGTGCCGCCGCCACTCCTGCTCAGGACGGCCGACGTCGTGGCCGGCGCGTCCCATAGGCCGTCCGATCTGCTAGTGGCAGATCGGGGCCGCCCGTCGGTCGCCCGCGTGTGATGTCACCCGGTGCCGCCGTGTGGCACACGTGTGCGCCACGTGGCGCACTGTTTCCAGCTCGTGGACCGAGTCACCGTGTGCCACCCTCCTGTGCACCGCTGACCTGTGGGCCCGCTGTCGCGCTGGCTTCTCGGTCAGTGACGCATTAACGGCTACTTGTGCATATACAATCATTTAGTAATTAGTTTTGCATTGGAAATAACAGTAAAACTTCAAGAATTCATAACTAATTCATACGAGCTCCAATTAAGTCCATTCAAATTTCATTAAATCCAGAAAAATTCCAAGAATTCATTAAAAATACTTTCAGCTATGTTTGATTGTCCTCATGTATCTTTTTGGTGTTTGTGTATTGTTGTTATCTGTCGATGCTTTGCACCGGCAATAATACTATGGGGCTACTCGGCGACCTGGAATTCGGTGGATTGCAGAGGAAGACAAGAGAATTATACTGGTTCAAGCCCTCGATGTGAGGTAATACCCTACGTCCAGTTGAGGTGTTATTCCTCTGAGGTGGTTTTTGTGATCAATGATCTTGCGTGCCCTCATGGGGCGCCCTGCCTCCCTTTATATACTAGGGGACAGGGATACATGGTAAGGATCCCAGTCGGATACGACCACGGGACTTCCTTCTTAGAGATAGAATCCTATCCGGACTAAGGCTGGTTTCCTTATTGTACAAGGCACAGCTGCCGGGTGCTATCTTATCTCATAATTACATAGATCTGGCCCATCCTCTATGAGTGGCCCATGTGCTGGTAATGAGGTACCGGGCCACATGGCTCAGAATCTACACGTTGATTCTCCAGTGTACTACGAGGTCGTAGCCGAGTATGTCGAGCCAAAGCAAGGCAAGTCACACTGTAATCTTGATCATTTTGTACCCATTTTTTGCTGAAATGATTTGTTTATGTAAATGAACTGTATTATTTAATATTTCATGTGGACGGGTTATAACCTTTATATTTGATAGGATATGCCATAGTATTTACACCTGATTCCTTGTCACCTACCGGTATAATGATTAGCAATATATTCTTAGTATGCTTAGCTATGCTTAGCATCTTAGCTCATTTGGGTATTAAATATTATCATTTACGTTATTTGGTTCGACTTGATGTCGGAAAAATGGTCCTTTGGAAATGTTACGGTTAAGTACTAAAATGTGACTCAAAAGGTGGGCTGTGGGTGCATGGTTTTGCATGTCGCACATGAGGCAATTAAGGACCGGTTCACGGGAACCCCTTGGGTAATTCTTCGTAATTTCCACAAGCCAGCGTGGGCAACGGCTGGCTTGTAGCATCTCTTGTCCTCTCCTAGGCACCGGTGGTGAGGGTGGGCCTGATGGAGTTGGGTCGGCTTGGGATAGGGTTGATCGGCTTCCAGATCCACCGTGGCACAAGGGGGTAGCCTAGCCAATATGGCTGCCTGTTAGCAGGTGCAACCTCAGCGTGGTGTGGATGGTTAGGGAGAGTTGCTCATCGTAACGTCCTGTCACAGCTTCACGGGGTATGTGGTGATGCACGGCACACAGAACATGTGTGGGGGTGTCTTGTGGGTTACAGTTGTACACCTCTGATCAGAGTAAATCTATTTGATAGCCGTACCCCGGACATGGCAATTGCAAGACTCACCGTGATTATCTCACCTGTACTTAATTAAATGATCAATGAACTGGCATAGTTCAGATGGGTGGTTGGGCCTGGTTAACAGGGTGTAACGTTAATCAGTGGTGAATTAATATTGTTCAATTAATCTACAATTTACTGTTGTTGACACCCGAAAATCGCCGAGGACCTGGTCCGGCGTCTTGGTGACACGCGAAGGCCTGGGAGATTTGCTTTACTCCAGTGCAGGTCCTAAAGTCTTGAGGTTCACAGGCGTGCCAGTCAATTTGACCCTGTAATTGACAAGGAGACAATAATGTTAAGTTCTGTGAGCCAATCGGCTGGAAGCGGCTTGGACTCATCGCATCGCCGATGGGCCGATATAGCATTGTAGCATTATACATCGGCTTAAAGCCGATGACGGCAGGAGCAGTAGTATAGTATATGAACAAGTATTGCGCTAGCCGATCATCGAAGGGATACTCAAAACGCGCTATAACGTGGTAAAATAAACAGGATGCATAAATAAATAGATTAAATAAACTTTAGCCGATCATAGTTTAGTGTTACTGGTATTGCCATGAAAATACTGCCCGTGCTCGTGTCCAGGCCTTTTGCTCGCATCGGCTCCCGGGGTCTTCATCCGCTATCCATGCCCGTGCCCGGGTCCTTACCTGAGGTCGTGCCCGGGAACTTGACTGAGGTCGTGCCCGGGAACCTGCTGATGCTTGCACTCGGATTGGCGAAATAAACCAATCGGCTAGCCCTTAGCCGATCGTAACGATAATACAGGCAGGAATATGTGATAAGGTATGCAATAGCATAAATGATAGATAATTGGTGAGCCAGCCGACTATTGAATAGAACGAGTATAAAATAAAACGATGGATAAATGTAGTCGGCTTTGACGGATAACTTATCGGCTAAGCACTCCGATAACACCATCGCATAACACCCATCGGCTCATCAAGAGTAAAGATATTATCGTCAGTCTAGTAGATCGGACCCAACCGTTGCAGCGCACAGACCGACGATGATAACGATACCTCATGGGCCGATAGATATAATGCGATCGTGATGAAGATACTTATCGGCTATACACTCCGATAAGATGCCTGCGCGTAAAAGCATCGACTTAGCAGATCGTTTATCCAGCTAGCAGTTTTCAGGTAGTCGAACCTAACCGATGCAGCACAAACTGACGATAAACCGCTCCAGTAAGCCGATACGATCTACGCACACGTGATGTGATATACCTAATCAATCTATGAGTCAACTGAACTGACCTGCCGCCATAGAAAAGAATATATCGTGGTAGCGACTACCATAAACCGACTAGAATATCGGACTAAACCGAGGAATTCCTAGCGATAGTAGCCGGGGGTGACGAGACTTACCCCATCTCGCAGAGAGTTCGGACCTAACCGATGCAGCCCGGCTCGAGAAGCAGGATCCGTCGAAGGGGTGGGTCATGCGGTGAATGATTGCTGATCGCCTGAGTTTTATTGATCGTTGTGATAGTTTACAGGCACCCGGGCATACGTATATATACCCCGAGTTGCATAGTCCTGATAGGACACGATACATGATTTCCTATCCATAACAGAAAAACGCTAACTAATCCTGAAGACGAGAGTCAGGTTTCCTAAAATAAACACCTGCCTATTAATAGGTATAGTAATAACTACTGCCAAGGTAACCGTCTCTGGCTCTTTCTCGATTCAGAGTTCTCTTCTCCGTCGTTGACTGCAATCTCTCTTTGACCGAATCTGATACAGGGCCCCTACCAAATTTTGCGTTAACACATGCCCCCCAATTTCGGAAGTTTCCTATAGGACTCGAAATTCTTTCATTTTGGGCCTTTAGATCTCTCCCCAAACCGAAGTGCAAGATAGCCCACTTGCCATAATTGTTTTTTGAAACAGTGCCAACGGCCTCGATTCCCGCTCGAGTTGTCACATCTCTATAAAACGCTTCGTCTCCTTGCCTTTTTATGCTTCACATCACCAGAGCACCACCGCTTCATCTTCCAGCCTTCAACAAGCTCTAGCAAATCCAGACGAACCGTCGCTAGCCCTCTTCTTCAGCCGTTGATTTCTGCATCTTCCTCCTTCCTTGCGATGGCGTCGACATCTGCAGTTCCTGAGGTAATCTTTCTGCCCGATTATTTTCTTCCAACCTACAGCCCATGCGAATCCGATCTGCTATGTTCTTCACCTGTTCTTCGTCGTGTTCTGTTTACTGTAGCATCTTAGAGCCCAGATCTTATTCCGGCCGCCGATTACCCAGCTTTTTCTATCATGGCCCATGGGCAGCGAAGATCCCACCGATTTTATCAGTGCCGAAACCCAACGTATCCCCTTCAAGAACTCGGCTATGTTGATCAGTGACTGGACCAATAGCTTCAGGTCATGGCCGAGCAGATTGCCTGGATGGAGAGACTGGTACATCAGAGTATCGGCTATAAAGAGAACCCTCTGGGACGAATCACATATCAGCCACTGCATTAATCTCTCCCTGGCCGACATGGAAAGGAACGAGCCCCTACTTGCATCGGCCTCATACTACTGGTCCGATGCCCTCAATGCCTTCATGTTCGGGCATGGGCCGATGACCCCCACTTTGCTGGATGTGACCATGCTCACTTGCCTGGATACGACGAGCTACATCAACCCCTTCAAACTCCGGTTTAAGCCTGCTCATCGTCTTCAAACAAAAAACATCGGCGGCTGGTCCAGGTATATATCTCTCCACAACAAGGGAACTGGACCAGTTGATGATCGGGAGCACGTCGCTTTTCTGAACTTGTGGTTGGAACGGTTTGTCTTTGGTGGTGCAACCTCGGCCGACGACCATATGCAATGTCTGGCAGAGTGCTTAGCCGATAGGAAACAAATCCCGTTGGGGCACTATCTCCTTGGCGCCACCTACCAGCTGCTTCATCAGGTGGCAACTAAACTATCGGCCGGCCAGCCCGTCGGCCACATTGGGGGTCCTTGGTGGTTTGTACAACTCTGGCTCAATGTTTACACCTCCAAGGCCATCCCAGAAACTTCTCTCCTCAAGCAATCCTTCCCAGCCGATTACCCAGAAGATCAAGACCCCGTCTATCGCCGATGCATCTCTATGGGCGAAGCTGCATCAGCCCTTCCTGGCGGCAAGATAACCCCCGCTGAAGTTAGTCAGTGGTTCAAGGGGTTTTATTATGGCTTCACCAGGGAGGCCACTCTTTGGTTTGCTTACAACGACGCATCATCATTCGAGATGCCTTCTAACTTTGATCCACTCAAAGCTCTGAATGATGATGAGTCTAAGGCCATATTCCTATCGGCTATCAGTCCCTGTCTGCTGCCAACTGGCTTTTCTCTAGGCCGAACTCAGCCATCGTATGAGTTCTACTATCCATCGGTCAGCTCCCGTCAATTTGGTCTCGGTCAACTCCCGATAGGCCTATTCTTCATTGATAAACTCCAGGCCCGGGGCAATGTCACCAACGCCCTAGAATATGATCGGATGCGGACCTTGACGGAATCCCTTCTCCCGGGTACTGCCACCGAGGTGTACATCTGCACTGCCAACACCAAGCTTTTTGTCCGATGGTGGTCAGAATGGAGGAAACACTTGTTCAGCTTAGCGGTCACCTGTTATTGTTCCCGCCTTGACACTGAGTACATCGAATCTGATGAAGAGGTAACACCTGCAAGCTTTAACCATCATCTCCAATCATCTCTAACTCTTATTTTGCAGGCTGCCAGCGTCGAGCCCCCGAGAACAAGCAACAGCGGTCGGCTGATTCTGTATCAACCTCCATCGGCCACTCCAAACTTAGGGTGCGACGCTCCATCCCCATCGGTTCTCCTCAAGGTGCCCCGGCCGATGGGACAAAAGCGGAAGAAGTTAGCGCATCGCCCCTCCTCAAAGAAGCAGAAAACTGATGCTGATGTCGTTACCCCGATGCCATCTTCTCCTCAAACAACATCGGTTCCCTCATCTCCTCAGGTACGCATCAAGCCTCAATATTATTACCCGCTTTTCACTTATCTTACCAGTTTTATTCCCAGCTTGAGTCATCGGCTCCAGAACCTCAACCTTTCTCTGACATCCCTCCAAGCACTGAGTCGATGGCTCCTCCGGCTGCTCCACTCTTAGTGCCAAGTCCATCCGCCATCGAGACTGCTGCTATTCCATCGGCTGACATCGGCCCCTCCGAAGAACACCCTATTCATCTTACTGAAGCCGATGCCACCCGAGCTGCTGACGTCTTTCCTCAGGTAACTTCTTCATACCCGCATTCTGCTCTTAACTTTCTACTAATTCCTTCATCGATGCCAATTTTGCAGTCCTTAGCCGATTTGTTCTCCTTCGACATCGGCAAGTATCTGGAGGCAGAAGACGAACCAGCCACCAGCACAGCAACCAAACCGTCGTTCCCAGCCGATGTGCGCAATTACTTAACAAGCATCAACAATCGGCTGGAAAACCCAATTGAAGCGCTAGTTGTAGACTGTGGGCCGATTCGGGCAAGGCTTGCAGAAATCGAACACTACCTGCCCGAAGAACTCGTCGATGCATTAACCCCTGCAGCATACTTGGAATCTCACAGGTTTAAACTCATCAAGCTTCGACAGCGCATAGCCGATCGTGCTGACCAACAGAAGATAGCTCAAGACATCCAAGCCGATCGGCTGTCAGCTCAAGCAGACAAGAAAAAACTTGATGATATGGCTGCTGCCCCCCAAGAGCTCCAACCCCAACTAGATCAATTGAAGAAGAAGGAAGCCGATTTGCTGGTAGAACTTGAAAAAGTTCGCAAGGATCTTGAAACCATAGAATCCCAGCTTATCGGCTTGCCACAAGCCATCCAAGACCAAGAGGCCAAGGTTGCAGCAACGGTGCGTCAAGTCATCCATCGGCGCAATAACTTGAAGACCATCCCAGGCTCCGATGATGACGACATCCGTGCCATTAATGAAATTGATCAAATCCGTCTGCGTGCAATCGAAACTATTCAAAAATTCTTGTAACTCAACAATTGACGGTTTCCTGAAATACGATAGCTGTGCTGTAACATAACTTGATTGGCTCTGTTGCCTATTTCTCTCAACTATCCCTCAGTATTTTTTGTTTATCTGATCTAAAGGCGATACCAATTGATATCGGCTGTCTTTAGGCGATGCAAAACATCGGCTTTCCGGACTATTTTAGAAATCGGCTATACTTAACCGATTCAAGAATTGACCCACACGCTAGGGTAATATTTCTTGAGATATTTTCCGTTAAGCGCTTTAGCAAACTCTGTCCCATCAAGATCTTCTAACACATAGGCATTACCAGGCACACAGCGATTAATCCGATAGGGCCCTTCCCAATTAGGCGACCACTTCCCAAACTTATTATCTCTGGACCCGATCGGCAAAATCAACTTCCACACAAGATCTCCCTCGGCAAACGACTTATTCATCACCTTTTTGTTGTAATGCCGAGCTGCTTTAGCCTTATTTTCCTTAATCCTTTCCAATGCCCTCAACCGATTCTGAGCCAAATCTTCAAGTTCATCTGTCATTAAGTTATAATAATCATCGGCTATCAACTGATTCTGCAGAGAAATCCTCCTAGAGCCGATGTTAGTCTCCCATGGTAAAACTGCCTCATGTCCATACACTAACTGATACGGCGGCACCCGAGTAGATCCATGACATGCCATCCGATAGGCCCATAGTGAATCGGCTAATGTAGTATGCCATCGCCGGGGCTGCTCATCAATTTTCCGCTTAATCAACTTGATCAAACTCTTATTAGAAGCTTCTGCTTGTCCATTGGCTTGAGCATAATAAGGCGACGAATTTAATAGCTTGATTCCCATACTGGCAGCAAACTGTTGAAACTCATCGGACACAAAGATAGATCCCTGATCAGTAGTTATTGTCTGAGGAATCCCAAACCGATAAATAATATGCTCCTTTACAAACTCAATCGCTTCCTTGGACATAACTTTCTTCAAAGGAACCGCCTCTACCCACTTGGTAAAATAATCTGTTGCCGCCAATATGAACTTATGCCCTTTACTTGATGGAGGAAAAACCTGGCTGATCATGTCAATTCCCCAACCTCTGAACGGCACGGTTTGATGATAGGATTCATAGCCGATGCTGGTGCTCGCTGTATATTTCCAAATTTCTGGCAATCTTGACACCCTTTATAATACCTAAAGCAATCCTCCAGCATTGTCGGCCAAAAATACCCTACTCTTCTCAGCAACCACTTCATCTTATGAGCCGATTGATGAGTCCCACAGACGCCTTCATGCACCTCGCACATAACCACTTTGGCTTCTTCCAAATTCAGGCACCTAAGCAGAACTCCCTCAAAAGTCCGATAATACAACTCCCCATCAAGCAGCACATATTTAGTAGCTTTATACCGAACTTTCCTGGAAACTGATTGTGATGGATTCTGTAAGTAATCAACTAACTCCTGTCTCCAGTCATCGGCCTTGTTCTGGATATCGGTATCGGCTATCTCAACCTCAACCTGCTTATTCAGCTGATATCCTGAAGCAATTTGTGCAAGATCATTGGCTTCTAAATTCTACTCCCTGGGAATATGATCTATTGATACTATCTTGAAATCCTTTAACAAATCCGTACATTCTTCATAATATAACCTCAAAACATCATCTCTGCACTCATATTCTCCAGACAACTGCTTGACCACTAATAAAGAATCGCCAATTATCTCTATGACATCGGCTCCGATCTCCTTTAAGAGTTGAAGTCCTTTTAGCACCGCCTCGTATTCTGCCTGATTATTAGTCCGATAAGGCTTAATTGTAAAAGCAAACTCAAAACTTGCCCCCCGAGGCGATATGATAACTAAGCTGATGCCAGATCCATGCTTGCAAACCGATCCATCGAAAAACAAAGTCCATGGGATCGGCTCTACATAGTCTTCGTGAGCCCCTCTGTGTTGCACAATGAAATCGGCCACTGCCTGTCCCTTAATCGCCTTAGCCGATTCATACCTCAAGTCGAACTCTGTCAAAGCAAAAATCCATTTACCAACTCGCCCTTTTAAGACTGGAGCCGACAACATATATTTGACCACATCGGCCTGGCAAACTACTGTACACTCAGCCGATAGGATGTAATGCCTTAACTTCGAACACGAGAAATATAAACACATGCATAATTTCTCCACCGCAGGATATCTTGTTTCAGCATCTAGAAGTCTTCTGCTTAGATAAAACACAACTCGCTCTTTTCCTTCAAACTCTTGTATCAAAACAGATCCGATGGATTTCTCATCGGCTGACAAATACAATTTGAACGGCATCCCTTTCTGCGGCGGAATTAAAATAGGTGGGGAACTCAGATAATTCTTGATCTCATCAAATGCCTTCTGCTGTACTCCTCCCCACAAAAACTCTTGATCGGCCTTCAACTTCAACAATGGCGTGAAAGACTCAATTCTCCCTGATAAATTTGATATAAATCTTCTCACAAAATTAATCTTGCCGATCAACGATTGCAACTCTGTCTTATTGCTTGGTGGATCTGTAGTCTTAATGGCTCTGATACTTCGCTGACTAACTTTAATCCCTCGCTCATGAAACATAAAACCCAAAAATTGCCCAGCCGATACACCAAAAGCACACTTATTGGGATTCATTCTTAGTTCGTATTTCTTGGCTCTCTCGGCTATATGGCTTTCATCACTTTTAGACTTAACCACCACATCATCAATATAAATCTCTACCAACAAGCCGATGAGATCATGAAATATATAATTCATCGCTCTTTGATAAGTCGCACCGGCACTCTTTAGTCCAAAAGTCATTACTACCCACTCATATAGGCCGATAGCTCCTGGACACCGAAACGCAGTCTTATGTACATCTTCTTCAGCCATAAAAATCTGATTGTATCCTGCATTGCCATCCATGAAGCTGATAATCTTGTGGCCCGAGGCTGCATCTACCAATAAATCCGCTATCGGCATTGGGTACTCATCCTTGGTTTAATGGGCAGCCGATATCCTGGTTTAATGGGCAGCCGATGTTCAACAATCGATCGGCTTAATCCTGGCATCTCATGGTACTCCCAGGCGAAACAATCCCGATACTCCTTCAACAGTGCTATCAATTCCTCTCGTAGTTCAGGACTTAATTTTTTGCTTATATACGTCGGCCTTGGCTTATCTCCTGGTCCTATATCAATCTCTTCCAAATCATCAGCCGACGTAAATCCTTGCCCCAGTTTCCCCTCGAAGTCTTCAATAGACCCCATCAAAGTAACAATTCAGAGCCGACTTGCTGGATCGGCTGTATCCCCTGGCTAGTAACCTTAAGGTAATCTCCTTCCCATATCTTTCCGGATAGGCAATCAACACCATCGGCTTCCCAGACTGGTAGATCGGTCATGGCAATATTGGTCGACCGATCTGCTAGCACTACCTCGACTTGATCTCCCTACCACTGTATCAAACACTGATGCATCGTCGAGGGCACGCAACAGTTCGCATGAATCCAGTCTCTGCCGAGAAGTAAACTATATGATCCTTTCCCGTCAATGACGAAAAACGTGGTAGGTAATGTCTTATTCCCTACTGTCAATTCCACGTTTAATACGCCCTTTGCTTCTGATGAATTCCCACCGAAGTCTTTTAGCACCATATTTGTCTTGATCAGATCTTCGGCAGTCTTCCCCAACTTCCGAAATGTGGCATGAGGCATGAGATTAACTGCGGCTCCTCCATCAACCAGCATCTTTGTCATCGGCTTCCCATTTACGTAACCCTTGATGTATAACGGTTTTAGGTGCCGATGCTCTGACTCCTCAGGTTTATCAAATATGGCCTGATCAGGTTGTAACGTCAGCTGAGCGAAAATCTCCTCATCGCCCTCTTCATCTGATGAAAGCGCTTTATACTCCCGAGGCAAAAAGAACACCATATTTACTGGTGCTGATGCATCCTCATCGTCCTTCTTCTTCGCTTGCCAAACTTGCTTAGTCCTTTTGAGACGATGATCAGCTTCCTCTTGGTCCTGGCGTCGCTCTTCCTGTTGCTCTCGGTGCCGTAACCGTTGTGCCCTTCTCTTTCGATTCTTCGTGAATATGCCGCTAGGACACCACTGAGGATTCTGGATTTGTTTTTCATGCGCCTCCTCTTCATCCTCTTCAAGGAACTCTTCATGGATCGGCCCTAATCGGCTATGAACCGATGCTCTTTTCCCAAGCGACCGATCCCGCGAAAACTCCTGCTGGCAATCATGCCGATTCCCCACACTGCTGCACTCAGGGTAATTTTCATCTGATGGCAGTCTCATTCCTTGATCCCAGCAGAATCGGAAGAACGGGCAGTCCCAATGTGGATTATACATTTCTGTTTCATCCCTCTGCTCCTCATATCTCGAATATTTCTCTATCATGCCTGATGAAGTAATCCTTGATTTATACCTTTGATGTCTTGCTCCATCGGCCTGATTCCTTGATGATGACCCCGCATATACCATGTTTACGGGGAACGGATGCCCATCAATCTTCATCGGCTTTTTATCTTCAAACTTGATTCGTCCTTGTTCGACTGCTGATTGGATCTGTTGCCGAAAAGCCTTGCACTCGTTGGTATGATGTGATGTCGCATTGTGCCACTTGCAATATTTCTTCTTTTTTAATTCTTCGGCTGATGGAATCACGTGGTTCGGCGGAAGTTGTATCTGCTTCTCTTGTAATAGCAAATCAAATATTTTATCGGCCTTATTAACATCAAAATCATACCGTTCCTCCTTGCCGATATCCTTGACCCATGGACACGATACTGACTTCTTATTCCTAGACCACTCCGCCAAGCCAACTTCAGCATCGGATTCCTCGTCATCTGAGTCCGATGAGTAAACTTGTACCTGGGCAACTCGTCTTTGAAATTTATCCTTCTTCGCTTCCTGAAATCGGCTTTCATGAGCCGATACCCTCTACACCAGATGCGCCAGGGACTCGAACTCTTGGGATGAAAATCTCTCTCTGATCGGCGCCAAGAGTCCCTGGAAAGCCAAATCGGCCAGCTGCCCATCGCTCAGGTTCAGACTGTAACATCGGTTTTTAACCTCCCGAAATCGCTGAATGTATTCTGGTACTGTTTCATCTGTTCATTGCCTAACCGAAGTCAAATCTGTCAGCCTCATCTCATGGATTCTGGCAAAGAAATACTTGTGAAACTGTTTCTCTAGATCGGCCCACCCTCGAACCAAATTCGGTGGTAATGAAGAGAACCATGCGAAGGCCGATCTTGATAAGGACAAGGGGAAAAATCTAACTCTTAGCGCTTCTTTAGCCGATGCCTCTCCGCACTGTGCCAGGAATCGGCTAACATGTTCCACCGTGGATGTATTATCTTGCCCTGAGAACTTAGAAAAATCCGGAACCCTGTATCGGTGTGGTAATGGGACTCTGTCAAACCACTCGGGGTATGGATGCCGATACATAAATGTCTGCTCTCTGGGCTTCATCCCAAACTGTTCCCTCATTATTTCGTCAACTCGTACCGATAAGTCTTCTTCTCTTGGATTCTCCTGTTGGTACTGTTGATACTGTATCGGTGGAGTTGGTTGTCGATTCTGTCTATGATACTCCCTCTGGTAAGTACCTGGATCGGCTCCTCCACCTGGACAGTTCTGCTGATATCCCCCATAATAAATAGATCGGTGATATCCAGGAGGAATATCCTGTTGCCCCTCAGCCTGGTTTTGTGCGAACAAGTGTTCTGGTACATCTCTACTGATGTTGTAATTAGCTTGATTTGGCTCCATCTTTGGCGGGAGAAAAATAGGACCTCGAGTTGGTTCTTGAGCAATCGATCCATCAACAGTCTTCTTGATGAGGTTATGCAGTGTGTTTACCAAGACTCCCGACTGATTAATGAGCGCGTGGTGAATAGCCTCATTGACCATCTCCTGCAAAGGCTTGAATGGTGGGCTCTCGGGTTGTGTGTGGCTCGATTCTCCTACCAGCACTGGTTTTGGAAACTGAGACTTCTGAATCGGCCCTTGCCTCGTCATGCTGAAGGACTCTAAACACAGTTTCTGGAAATTTGTCATAGTTTGTTCAACTTGCTGTTTTTGTTCTTCAGTTAAGTCCTCCATGCTGACCGGAATTACGTTGTCTGTCTTGACCTCTTTCCCAGCCATGTCGCAGGTCTGACTGTCAAAACTTTGCGTCGAAACTTTGGGTTGAAACTTCGTGGTCCCACCGGGCGTGCCAAAAGCGTGTTGACGCCGAAAATCACCGAGGACCTGGTCCGGCGTCTTGGTGACACGCGAAGGCCTGGGAGATTTGCTTTACTCCAGTGCAGGCCCTAAAGTCTTGAGGTTCGCAGGCGTGCCAGTCAATTTGACCCTGTAATTGACAAGGAGACAATAATGTTAAGTTCATGAGCCAATCGGCTGGAAGCCGGCTTGGACTCATCGCATCGGCCGATGGACGATAAGCACTGTAGCACTTATACATCGGGTTAAAGCCGATGACGGCAGGAGTAGTAGTATAGTAATGAACAAGTATTGCGCTAGCCGATCATCGAAGGGATACTCAAAAACCGGCTATAAACGTGGTAAAATAAACAGGATGCATAAATAAATAGATTAAATAAACTTCAGCCGATCATAGTTTAGTGTTACTGGTATTGCCATGAAAATACTGCCCGTGCTCGTGTCCAGGACTTTTGCTCGCATCGGCTCTCGGGGTCTTCATCCGCTATCCATGCCCGTGCCTGGGTCCTTACCTGAGGTCGTGCTCGGGAACTTGACTGAGGTCGTGCCCGGGAACCTGCTGATGCTTGCACTCGGATTGGCGAAATAAACCAATGGGCTATCCCTTAGCCGATCGTAACGATAATATAGGCAGGAATATGTGATAAGGTATGTAATAGCATAAATGATAGATAATTGATGAGCCAGCCGACTATTGAATAGAACGAGTATAAAATAAAACGATGGATAAATGTAGTCGGCTTTGACGGATAACTTATCGGCTAAGCACTCCGATAACACCATCGCATAACACCCATCGGCTCATCAAGAGTAAAGATATTATCGTCAGTCTAGTAGATCGGACCCAACCGTTGCAGCACAGACCGACGATGATAACGATACCTCAATGGGCCGATAGATATAATGCGATCGTGATGAAGATAACTTATTGGCTATACACTCCGATAAGATGCCTGCGCGTAAAGCATCGACTTAGCAGGATCGGTTTATCGCTAGCAGTTTAGTAGGTCGAACCTAACCGATGCAGCACAAACTGACGATAAACCGCTCCCAGTAAGCCGATACGATCTACGCACACGTGATGTGATATACCTAATCAATCTATGAGGTCAAACTGAACTGATGCAGCCATAGATAAAGTAAATATATCGTGGTAAGCCGACTACCATAAACCGACTAGAATATCGGACCTAACCGAGGAAGTCCTAGCCGATAGGTAGCCGGGGTGACGAGACTTACCCTCTCGCAGGAGTTCGGACCTAACCGATGCAGCCCGGCTTGAGAAGCAGGATCCCGTCAAAGGGGTGGCGATGCGCCGAAGTTTGTATTGATCGTTGTGATAGTTTACAAGGCACCCGGGCATACGTATATATACCCCGAGTTGACATAGTCCTGATAGGACACGATACATGATTTCCTATCCATAACAGAAAAACGCTAACTAATCCTGACCGGACACGAGGTCAGGTTTCCTAAAAATAAACACCTGCCTAATTAATAGGTATAGTAAATAACTGCCACGTAACGGTCTTCACGGCTCTTTCTTGATTCCGGTCTCTTCTCCGTCAGTTGACTGCAATCTCTCCTTTGACCGAATCTGATACAGGGCCTTACCAAATTTTGGCATTAACAACTGTTTGCGAACTCCTATTGTCTACAACTGCTTTTATGCAAATAAACCTCCAGCCTATCCTTGCCTCCTATGCACTATGCATATTTGTGGGTGTGATTTGTTGAGTACTGTCGGTGGTACTTTGCCTTGCTCCCTTTTTCCCCTCTCAGTGGCAGAGTACGCGTCTGATAATGATCACCTAGAGGACTAGGCTGGCTCTGCCGTCAAGGTGCTTGTGGGATGGAAGCTGCTGCTCGGCCTGTTGTTTATAGACTTTATTTTACTTTTTTCGCTGCATTTATGTAATATAATTTTACTCTATTTGTAAGACGCACTCTGTATGGCAACTTGGATTTGTGTACCCTGGCTTTCTAATTACTAGGCCACCCCGACTATAGCAAGGATAAAAGCCATGATTACCACTGCTGCATGTCAGCAGCACCAACAGTCGGGCGATACCCTCATACCGACCAACCGGTCGGCTTCTCCAACGGTGGTCTCATCCACCTCTACATGACGCCAAGTGGCCGGCTACAGTCAGCCGCACATGAAGTCATTCCAGACGTCACTTGGCAACCCCAACAATGATCGGCGACATCGAGATCAAAACGACCGTCGGGACAACTAGGATCTCCCAGTACGACTACGATGTGATCTTCGGCAAGACATCAACGTACAACACTGCGAATGTGAGGAAGATGAGCAACGCCGACTGGAAGATGAGAATGAGAGCTTCGGCCTCCACCACGAGCGGTTTCACCACTGTAGTCGGAGTCGGAGTCCTCATGCAAAAGGAGTACCAGCCTTCACCGCGACCCCCGAGGAATAACGAATACCAAAATGTGATGAACAGGCCATGCCCCTTTCATCCAAAGGGCAAGCACGTGGCTAAGGACTGCTTCATGCTTAAGAAGTTTGCTTCCGAGCAATCTTCAACATCTGGCGCTGATAAAGACAAGCTAGATTCAGGCACAGCCGGCGATTACCAAGATCCCTAGGCTGAGCTCAACCACATCTTTGGAGGGCCATCTGCATATGAGTCCAAGAGGAAGCAGAAGCTTACAGCACACGAAATCAACTTGGTCTCTGCAGTAGACGCCCCCCAATACATGCGAAATCCCAACTGGGTTACTCATCCAGGACGCTATCCACTCGTCCTGGACCTGGTCATCAGGAGCATCAAATAGAAGAAGGTTCTCATTGATGGAGGCAGTGCTCTCACCTGCGACAAGGAGAGTTGCGAGCTAGCTCAATCTCAAGAAGCGGCAGTCGGGCGCAACAGCATTTGGCTAGCCACTACAACTACATACGAGGATGATCAGGTTTCGGCCAAAAAGCAGCCAAGTCAGGAATTTCAGCAGATTCTGAAACCAAGAAGATCCCCTTGGACCCTTCTGACCCCTCCAAAACTGCTCTAGTCGGGACCGGACTCGACCCCAAATAGGAAGACGTGCTTGTCACCTTCCTCTAGGTGAACAGGGACATATTTGCTTGGAAACCTTCTGACATGCCTGGTGTACCAAGGGAGGTGATCAAGCATTCCCTCAATGTCAGGTCAGATGCCAAGCCAGTCAAACAATAGCTACGGTGCTTCGCACAAGACCGCAAAGATGCTATTCGGGAGGAGATAACCAAGCTCCTTGCAGCCGGGTTCATCAAAGAGGTCTACCACCCGGATTGGCTGGCAAACCCAGTCTTAGTCTGGAAGAAAAATGGTACATGGTGCATGTGCGTTGACTACACCGACTTAAACAAGGCGTGCCCCAAAAATCCATTTGGTCTACCCAGAATAGATCAGGTGGTGGATTCAACTGCAGGGTGTGAACTTCTCAGCTTTCTCGACTGTTACTCGGGATATCACCAAATCAGCTTGAAGGAGGAGAACTGCTTGAAGACTTCTTTCATCACGCCGTTTGGAGCATACTATTATGTCACTATGCCATTCGGGTTGAAAAACGCTGGAGCAATGTATCAACGAACAATTCAGCGGTGTTTACACAATCAACTCAGGCGCAACGTGAAGGCGTATGTCGATGATGTGGTGATCAAGACAAAATCCAGGGAAGACCTCATCGCCAACTTGGAAGAAACTTTCCAAAGCCTTCGGAGATTCAAG
Organism: Oryza meyeriana var. granulata; assembly: GCA_003991445.1. NCBI lineage: Eukaryota > Viridiplantae > Streptophyta > Magnoliopsida > Poales > Poaceae > Oryza > Oryza meyeriana. Next base: position 49,823 of record RYFJ01000261.1, read on the forward strand.
ATGAAGTTGAATCCAGAAAAGTGCACTTTTGGTGTACCATCTGGAAAGCTACTTGGCTTCATCGTATCACATCGAGGCATCGAGGCCAATCTAGAAAAAATTAACACTATCATGAACATGGCACCCCCAACTAGCCAGAAGGACATCCAAAAGCTGACAGGGTGCATGGCGGCACTGAGCCAATTCATTTCCCGACTTGGTGAACAGGGCATGCCCTTTTTCAAACTACTAAAGAAAGCGAACAATTTTCAATGGACACCCGAAGCCTAGCAAGCCTTCGAAGATTTTAAAAAATTTCTTACATCACTGTGGAGGCCATGGGCCCCGGGTACCTCATGACAAGCATGTGGGCCACTCGGACAGAGGATGGGCTTAGCCTTATAATTAGTGATATGATGGAACTTGGCAGACCTAGCCTTGTACGATAAGGAAAATACAGTCCTAGTCGGGTACGTTATATCTCTAGAGGGAGATCCCTTGGTCATACTCTGGCTGGGACTCCTACTTTGTAACCTTGTCCCTCAGTATATAAGGGGAGGCAGGGCACCCCCTGAGGGCAGATTAAGTCATACATCCTCAAAGGAAATACACCACAACTGGACGTAGGGTATTACCTCACATCGAGGGCCTGAACCAGTATAAATCCCCTGTGTTCCTTTGCAGTCCACCGAGTTTTGATCTGACGAGTAGCCCTATATTTATATTGCCGGTGTAAAACATTGACAGTTGGCGTGCCAGGTAGGGGCTTCGCCGAGATCAACCTCTACAAGCTCGACGGATTTGACAACCAGAGTCGACGGCACCAGCTTCTCCCCTGGAGACACGATCATGTTCGGAAGCCTCGACTTCGTCGCCGACAAGTTTGGCAAACTCACCCTAGCCAACTCGGACTCGATCCAATCTGTCGGGGAACCGGCTGACTCCATGCTAGTCGGCCCACACGATGCTGCAGCGACCGTCATCGACTTGTTGCGGCAATCTTCTACATGTCCGAGTCTCGGGACAACTCTTCCCTTCGGTGTTTGACTCGGACTCGGCCTCGAGCCAACCGAGATCGGGCAAGGAAGGGGGGAGATCGTCAATCCCCCATACAGACTCGGCAATGCCGCAGATATCTACAATCTACATCCCACATGGCAAACCCGATCCCCTACAGTTCAATTCGGACATGGCCCAGAACCGCTCGAGATTGGATCTAGAGAGATCGGAGTCGTGATTACACCAATCAACTACTTTGATTCTGACTCCAAGTCAAACAGCAGTCTAAACGGCAGTTCGGACAGCAGTTTGGCAAGTTTCTTCCTGCCCCGCGAAGTCTTCATGGCATCCAAGGGCTCTACTTGTTGGGAATATGCCCTAGAGGTAATCATAGAGATGATGATATTGTGATTGTATCCATGATATATTATGGGTTCATTGAATATCCATTAAAGACAACTTGTATCGATTGTCAATTATGTGAATTGTTCGTGAAACTCTTTTACTTGTATGGTTATTCTAAAGTTGTCCCTAATCGGAGTTTGTGTGAGGACACACATGAATATTAGATCAGCACATGTATTAGTTGATGACTATGTTTCACAAGTCATAGACATGGAGATGTCAAACTAATAATGTGGGCACATGTGTGACATGGAGCTGGACTGACCCAACATGAGAAATTGTAATTATCTCTATTCACATCATGTACGTTATGTCCTTAGACCTAAGATTGTTGTATGTATTCAAGATGTGAAACGACCTATTCAGGGACTATCAAACGCTACTCCGTAACAGGGTAGTTATAAAGGTGGTTTTCGGGTTTGTCGGGAAACATGCTGTGAGACATAAACAATCAAGAAGGAATTTGCTCCTCTCTATGTGAGAGAGATATCACTGGATCACTCTAATGATCAGATCAAGAAATGCATGGCCGTGCTTGGGTTAAGTGTTAACCTAAGAGTTGATCCAAATATCGTGAGGCAAGGGAATAACAAGTATGTGGTTTGTGGTGGTTCGTCTGATATGATCTTTGCGTATGCATAGGAGTTGACACGCCTTGCTAGAGGCCGCTGTCAACTATTGGTCGAGTAGGAGTACTCGGGCCATGTCTATGTGTACGTGAACCCATAGGGTCGCACGCTTAAGGGGCTGGAAACCTAATTTGGGTGGCACCCGAATTAGACAAGGATTAGGGTCACTAATGGGCCTCCAACTCGGGAGTTCATTAGGACGCCTATAAATACAAGGGGTGGGCGATGGGGCTAGGTGAATCCACGCCATTTGGCAGCCGCCGCCACTCCCACGCCCGCGCCCTGTTGCACCTCGCGGACCTAGCAGTCCAGAGGCGTGACGCTTCCTCCCCGTACGTGTGGATACCTCGGAGGTGCTGCATCTGGAGCACAAGGACGAACCGCACGAGAGGGACGGACGGACGGACGACCTCGCAACTGCACGGCACTGCTGCGACGCGTACGACTACATCGAGTCGATTCCGCTGCACCTGCGCGTCTAGTGGTAATCCCGTGATCTATAACTAGCAGTAGTTCCTGGTTTATGGGGTCGAAAATTTTGTTTTCTGGCTAGCGTAGCATCCGCATAACCCAACACTACTGCCTCTCAAGAAGCGCGCCGACTACGTGAGCAACAGGAGGAGGAGGCTTTGTGGGTGCCATGAGCCCCGGGTACCTCATGACAAGCATATGGGCCACTCGGATAGAGGATGGGCCTAGCCTTGTAATTAGAGATATAGCTAAATTCGGCAGACTTCGCCTTGTATAGAAAGGAATATACAGTCCTAGTCGGGTGCGTTATATCTCTAAGGGGAGATCTCCTAGTCGTAATCCGATGGGGACTCCTACCTTGTAACCCGGTCCCCCAGTATATAAGGGGAGGCAGGGCGCCCCCTAAGGGCACGAGCTCATAGAAGAGCACTCATAAGCTCAAAGGTGCACACAAGTTCATCAGAACCACCACCGTATATCCTCAAAGGAATACATATAAACTGGACGTAGGGTATTACCTCACATCGAGGGCCTGAACCAGTATAAAATCTCCCTGTGTTCCTTTGCAATCCACCGAGTTTACATCCGCCGACTAGCCCCATATATTTATTGTCGGTGTAAAACATCGACAGTTGGCGCGCCAGGTAGGGGCTTCGGCGCGATCTACATCTACAAGCTCGATGGATCCAGCAACCGAAGTCGTCGGCGGCAAACTCCCCCCCGGAGATACAATCGCATTCAGAAGCCTTGACTTCGTCGCCGACCAGATCGGCAATCTCACCCCGGCCGACACGGACCCGATCCAACCGGCCGAGGAACCAGCTGACTCCGCGACAGTCGGCCCACACGACGCTACGGCAATCTTCGACGACATGCTGCGGCGATCTCCAATACGCCCGAGTCCAGGGACAACTCTTCCTTTCAGTGTTCGACTCGGACTCGGTTCTGAGCCGGCCGAGATCGGGCCGAGAAGGGAAGAGATCGTCAACTTCCCGTTCGGACTCAGCGACGCCGCGGATATCTACAATCTACATCCGACGCGGCAAACCCGATCCCCTGGAGTTCGACTCGGATACGGCTCCGAGCCGCTCGAGATCGGATCTAGGGAGGTCGGAGTTGTAATCACCCCCATCAACTATTCCGACTACGACTCTCAGTCGGACTACGACTCCCAGTCGGATTCCGACTCCAAGTCGGATACCAGCTCGGCAAGCTTCACTCCGCCGCGAGAAATTTTCATGGCATCCAGAGGCTCTACTCCTATTCAGGAATCATGCCGACGACACGAACCACAAGAGGAGGAGGCCTGCCGACTGCAAGAACAACAGGAGGAAGAAGCAAGACGCCTGCACGCCCGCAACGACGATCTACGCAAGGCTGAGCAAACCGCTCAGCAGCAAATCCTCCAAACCCGAGTCGGCGACCACGATGTCTTCGTTACTCCCCAACAGAACATCGTGGCCGCTGCAACCCTACTGGACACAGTCCAGCTTGGGCCTGATCATCAGGCCACCCCGACGATCGCAAGGATAAAAGCCATGCTTACCGCTGCTGCATGTCAGCAGCACCAACAGTCGGGAGATACCCTCATACCGACCAACCGGTCGGCATCCCCAATGGCAGTCTTGTCTACCTCAAAGCGACGCCGAGTGGCCGGCTCTAGTCGGCTGCACACGGAGTCACGCCAAACGTCACTCGACAACCCAAGCAACAACCGGCAACGTCGAAGTGACCGTCAGGACAACCGGGATCTCCGAGGCCAACTATGGCGTGATCTTCGGCAGGACACCAATGCTCGGCGCCGCGAACGAGGAGAAGACGAGCAACGCCAACTGGAAGACGAGAACGAGCATTTCGGCCTCCACCACGAGCGGTTTCGCCGCCGTAGTCGGGGTCGGAGTCCTCATGAAGACGAAGGCATACCGGCCTTCACCCAAGAGCTACAACAGGTCGACTGGCCGTCGGGTTTCAAGCCTACAGGCATCGACAAATACGATGGCAAGACCAATCCCGAGTCCTGGCTCACGGTCTACACTCTGGCGATCCGAGCAGCTGGGGGAAATCACAAAGTCATGGCTAACTACCTCCCAGTCGCTTTAGCCGACTCAGCGAGGACATGGCTAACAGGACTTCCCAAGCAATCAATCGGCTCCTGGGGAGAACTCCGGGAACGATTCATCACCAACTTCCAGGGAACATACGAGAGGCCATCTTCCGGGTACGACCTATATCAGTTGCGCCAAAGGAAGAACGAGTCTCTTCGTGACTTCATCAAGAGGTTTTCTGAGAAGAGGAACTCAATCCCGAAGATCAAGGACGAGGTCGTCATCGCCGCCTTTCGAAAAGGAGTCAAAGACACCTCGTTCATCGACAAATTCACGCGGAAGCCTCCTAACTCTGTCAAGGCCCTATTCGACATGGCAAACAAGTACGCCGACTCGGCCCACGCTGTTGCCGAGGCCCTCGATGACAACAAGTCACCCTGACAGAAGAAGTGGGACGACACCGACGACGCGGTCCCGACTAAAGCTGGGAATCGCAAACGCAGGTCAGATGGCTCCATTGTGGCAGTCGGTCACAACCGTCTCCGACCTTCAACAGCTGAAGATTATCAGAACAACAAGTGACATGCTCGGGGGCTCATAAGCTCAAACACGAGGATGGCATCCCCACTCCCAAATACCGAACAGCTAAGTCGCTTTCTGATAAACATCTCCTCACTCGGCCTTGCTAGTGCCACAGCCGCTTACACCTAATAGGTGTACAAGCTACGCATTTTCTTTTTTCCGTTTTTGCTCTTAAATGATTACAAAAGTACTCGAGTAGCATAAATCTCGATCCGTGAAACTCTGCTCTAGGTAAGACGAACTCAAGTCACCCAAAACGCGTGCCTGGGAAAGAGCCATGAGCCAACTCCCGACGCTAGGGGGCTATGACTAGTCGGGCAGAGTGCTTAAACGTAAGGGGTCAACTACTCGAGGAAATTAATATCAAAAAGAGGAAGAACACGTATTTACATACATTGTGAAATACATTTTATTCGGGTGATTATTTCCATCATCAGATGCTACTCATCCGATATTATTATTTTGCAGGCCCAGCTCCGGTTACGCGTGACAGGAACTCAGGGCTGCGAGCCCATTTCCTACGCTCGGGGGCTGGACAAGTCTGCCAAAATACACTCGGGATGCTCCGTGAGGGCTACTCACCGAGTACTTGCGCCAGTCGGGACGTCATCTTCCCCGACTACGCTCCATGCGAGCTAACAATCGGCCCCCGGCGCCAGTCAAGGCTGTATACTACTCGGCTAAGTAGGGTACGCCCCATGAGGGTCGCCAGCCGAATCCTACGCTAATGTTAGGTTCGGGTACCTTATTTGGTCACAGCTCTGTCAGGTTGGGTACGCCCCATGAGGGTCACCAGCCGAATCCTATGCTAATGCAAGGTTCGGGTGCCTAGCTTGGCTATAACTCTGTTGGATAGGGTATGCCCCATGAGGGTCACCAGCCGAACCCTCTGCTAATGCAAGATTCGGGTACCTTGTTCGGCTTTACCCAAGTCAGAGAAGACTTACATCGTCAAAGTGCATCCGGAGTTCTCATGCACTGCGTCACACCTGAGGAGGGCAAGCAGATCCTGCAACATACCTGCTCGGGTACCTGTGGCAACCAGGCTGCATCCAAAACATAAGTCGGAAAGGCTTGCGAATAAGGATTTCTCTGGCTGATTGCGGTTACCAACACCAAAAAACTCATCTTGACATGCGATGGATGATACTTCTCTAGAGCTATACTGGATAGGTCGGCTCAGGCCGGCTTATTTGGTAGCAGCCACCAAGATATGAGTTCCTACAGTAGCATGCTCCATGTGGGCCGCCCGCAGGCTGAGTTGAAATTATAGCGCTGGTGCTACCAACAGGAGCCGATGAGGTAAACAGATATGCTTCATGAGAGCCTTATTGCTAAACATATATGTTTGGGTATTTGTTTTATCCACCAGGTCTCGAGGATATATCCTTATAAGGATCACAAGCTGGTCTTCATTAAAATTGAGGATGCAGGTATCTTTCTCGGGTACACCTGACCACGCCGTGGATTTATTTTCATAAAGTGGTACTCGGTCTACATGCATGGCCATCAGTTGCCATGAGCAACATTATTCCCACTGACATGATGTGGAAGAGTTTAACTTTCGAGTAGTGCACTACTCGGGAGAGACTATAAAATTCTCATTCCCGCTGACATGACGCGGATGAGTCTAACTTTCGAGTAGTACACTACTCGGGAGAGACTATAATTCTCATTCCCGCTGACATGACGCGGATGAGTCTAACTTCCGAGTAGTACACTACTCGGGAGAGACTATAAAATTCTTATTCCCGCTGACATGATGCGGAGGAGTCTATCTTTCGAGTAGCATACTACTTGGGAAAGACTATAAACATTCTTCCGGCTGACGAGCTGAAGAGTCTAACTTCCGAATGGGACGCCACTCGGGAAAGACTATAAACACCTTTTCCAGCTGACATGAAGCTGACGAGTCTAATTTTCGAGTAATATATTACTTGGGAAAGACTATAAATAATCATCCCGGCTGACATGATGCCGACGAGTCTTATTTTTGAGTAGTATACTACTCGGGAAAGACTATAAACACCCCCTTTCCAGCTGACATGACGCTGAAGAGTCCCATATACGAGTAGCATCCTACTCGGCAAGACTATAAACACACATTCCGACTGACATGAAGTCGAAGAGTCCTACATACGAGTAGTTTTCTACTCGGCAAGACTATAAATTATATTCCGGTTGACATGATACCGAAGAGTCTCACATACCAGTAGTAATCTGCTCGGGAAAGACTACAAGGTTAAAGATCTTTGACTTTATGTTTAATTGTCTTCACAATTAAGCACAAAGTCGGGGGCTACACCTAATAGGTGCGCCTATTCGGCGCATCCTATTCCAACATCTACATGGAGCCCTTCATAGCCTCGCTGCCAGCTGACATGAAGCAGGACTCGGGAGAAGCAGCACTCAGACAAAGAGCACTCGGGAGCAATGCACTCGGGAAGACTTCACCGTGGAGGATGAGCACTTGGCATCAGCTGTGACTCAACTATGAAGGTCTCGGGCGCTACTGTGGGTGCCATGAGCCCCGGGTACCTCATGACAAGCATATGGGCCACTCGGATAGAGGATGGGCCTAGCCTTGTAATTAGAGATATAGCTAAATTCGGCAGACTTCGCCTTGTATAGAAAGGAATATACAGTCCTAGTCGGGTGCGTTATATCTCTAAGGGGAGATCTCCTAGTCGTAATCCGATGGGGACTCCTACCTTGTAACCCGGTCCCCCAGTATATAAGGGGAGGCAGGGCGCCCCCTAAGGGCACGAGCTCATAGAAGAGCACTCATAAGCTCAAAGGTGCACACAAGTTCATCAGAACCACCACCGTATATCCTCAAAGGAATACATATAAACTGGACGTAGGGTATTACCTCACATCGAGGGCCTGAACCAGTATAAAATCTCCCTGTGTTCCTTTGCAATCCACCGAGTTTACATCCGCCGACTAGCCCCATATATTTATTGTCGGTGTAAAACATCGACAGGCTTGCTGACTACGACAACAACAGGAGGCCGAGCGTGATGCTCGCAACAATGAGCTATGCAGGGCTGGGCGAACTGCTCAGCAACAAATCCTCCAAACCAGAGTCGGCGACCACGACGTCTTCGTCACACCTCAACAAAACGTCGTGGCTGCTGCAACCCTACTGGATACAATCCAGTTTGGGTCTGATCACCAGGCCACCCCGACTATCGCGAGAATCAAAGCCATGATCACCGCTACTGCATGTCAGCAACACCAGCAGTCGGGTGACACACTTATACCGAACAACCGGTCGGGTTCTCCCACCGCGGTCTCATTAGCGTGATGCTGGGCGGCCAGCTCTAGTCAGCCGCACACGGAGTCACGATAGATGTCCCTCGGCAACCCTAACAACAACAATTGGCGGCATCCCTAATACAACCGCCACGACAACCAAGATCTCCGAAGCCATTCTGCGACGCGACCTTCGCCAGGACATCAACGCACGGTGCTGTGAACGCGAAGAGGATGAGCGCCACCGACTGGAGGAAGAGAACGAGCACTTCGGCCTCCACCACGAGTGGTTTAACCGCCGTAATCAGAGCCGGAGCCCTCATGCAGATGAAGGCGTACCCGCCTTCACCGAGGAGCTACAACAGGTCGACTGGCCATCAGGCTTCAAGCCTACAGGTATCGAAAAATACGACGGCAAGACCAATCCTGAGTCCTGGCTCACGGTCTACACTCTAGCGATTCGAGCAGCCGGAGGCGATCACAAGGCCATGGCTAACTGCCTCCTGATCGCCCTAGCTGACTTGGCGAGGACATGGCTGACAGGGCTCCCAAAGCGGTCAATCAGCTCCTGGGGAGAACTCCGGGAACGATTCATCGCCAATTTCCAGGGGACTTATGAGAGGCCGTCTTCCGAGCACGATCTCTATCAGCTGCACCAGAGGAAGAACGAGTCTCTTCACGAGTTCATCAAAAGGTTCTCCAAGAAGCGCAACTCGATCCCAATGATCAAGGACGAGGTCGTCATCGCCGCCTTCCGCAAGGGAGTCAAAGACGCCCTATTCATCGCCAAATTCACTCGGAAACCTCTAGCCTCTGTCAGGGCTCTCTTCAATATGGTGAACAAGTACGCCAACTTGGCCGAGGCGGTCGCTCAGGCCCTCGATGACAAGAAAGAGTCTCGGCAGAAGGACTAGAAAGCCAACGATGAGCCAGCACAAAACAAATCTAGCGGCCACAAGCGAAAGTCGGACAACGTAGTGGCCAACGTGGAGCGTACTTAGTCGCAACCCCCAAGGAACAACGAATACCAGAAAGTGATGAATGGGCCCTGCCCCTTTCATCCCAAGGGTAGGCATGTGGCCAAGGACCGCTTCATGCTCAAGAAGTTTGCCTCCGAGCAGGCTTCAACATCTGGCGTGGACAAGGACAAAGACAAGCCAGATCCAAGCCCAGCTGGTGACTATCAAGACCCACAGGCTGAGCTTAACCATATCTTTGGAGGGCCGTCTGCATACGAGTCCAAGAGGAAGCAGAAGCTAACAGCACGCGACGTCAACTCGGTCTCTACGGCAGACACCCCCCAATATCTGCGTTGGTCAGAAACGCCCATCATATTCGACCGTGTAGATCACGCAGATCGGGTTTCACACCCAGTATGCTATCCACTTGTCCTAGACCCGGTCGTCAAAAACATCAAGCTGAAGAAGGTTCTCATAGATGGAGGCAACGTTCTCAACATCTTGTTCGCCAAGACCCCGGATGAGATGAAGATTCCTCATTCAGAGCTGCGGCTGAGTACTGCACCCTTCCACGAGATAATCCCCAGCCTGTCTTCAACACCCCTCGAACAGATAACTTCCGCACAGAGAACATCTGCTTCGAGGTCGCTGACTTCAAGATCGCGTATCTTGCGATACTCGGACGGCCAGCACTAGCCAAATTCATGGCAGTGCCGCACTATACCTACATGATGCTCAAGATGCCTAGGCCAGCCGGAGTCCTTTCCCTTCGCAGCGACGTCAAGCAAGCCTTCACCTGCGACAAGGAGAGCTGCGAGTTGGCTCAATCTCAAGAAGCGGCAGTCGGACGCAACAGCATTCGGCAAGCCATTACAATTGAAGTCGAGGACGATTAAGTTCCGGCAAAAAAAGCAAAAAGTCAGGAATTTCAGCGGACTCTAACATGAAGAAGATCCCCCTGGACCCTTCCAACCCCTTCAAGACTGCTCTAGTCGGGACCGGACTTGACTCCAAATAGGAATACGTGCTCGTCACCTTCCTCTAGGAGAACATGGACATTTTCGCTTGGAAACCTTCCGACATGCTTGGGTACCAAGGGAGATGATCGAGCACACCCTCAATGTCAAAACAGATGCCAAAACCAGTCAAGCAACGGCTACGGCGCTTCGCACAAGACCGTAAAGATGCTATTCAAGAGGAGATAACCAACCTCCTCGCAGCCGGGTTCATCAAAGAGGTCTATCACCCGAATTAGCTAGCAAACCCAGTTCTGGTCCGGAAGAAGAACAGTAAATGGTGCATGTGCGTCGACTACACCGACTTAAACAAAGCGTGCCCCAAAGATCCATTTGGTCTACCCAGAATAGATCAGGTGGTCGATTCAACTGCGGGGTGTGAACTTCTTAGCTTTCTCGACTGTTACTCGGGATACCATCAAATCAACCTGAAGGAGGAGGACTGCCTGAAGACTTCTTTCATCCATATCAGCCAGGGAGAGATTGATGCAGTGGCCGATGTGAGATTCTTCCCAATAGGTCCTCTTTGCAGCCGATACCCTGAGGTACCAATCTCTCCACCCGGACAGCTTACTCAGCCATGATCTGAAGCTGTTGGTCCAGTCACTGACCAACATAGCCGAGTTCTTGAAGGGAACGCGTTGGGTTTCGGCACCGATGAAATCGGTGGGATCTTCGCTGCCCATGGGGCCATGATAGAAAAAGCTGGGGTAATCGGCGGCCGGAATCAAGATCTGGGCTCTAAGATGCTACAGTAAACAAGAACATGACGAAGAACAGATGAAAAACGGAGCAGATCGGGTTTGTCTAGGTTGCGGATTGGGGGAAAATAATCGAGTGAGAAGATTACCTCAGGAACTGCAGATGCCGATGCCATCGCGAAAGTGGGAGGAGATGCAGGAATCGACGGTTGGAAAGAGGGGCTGCGACGATTCGTCTGGCTGCGCTGGAGCTTGATGGAGCTCTGGAAGATGAAGCGGTGGTGCTCTGATGATGTGAAAGCGTAAAAAAGGCAAGGAGACGAAGCGTTTTATAGGGATGTGACAACCGAGCGGGAATCGATGCCGTTGGCACTGTTTCAAACATTTATGGCAAGTGAGCTATCTTGGGCCGCCTCGGTATGGGAGAAATCTGGAGGCCCAAAATGAAAAAATTTTGAAGTCCTATTGGAGAACTCCGAAATTGGGGGGCATGTGTTAACGCCAAAATTGGGTAAGGCCTGGTATCAGATTCGGTCAAGAGGACGATTGCAGTCGGTAACAGAAATTGGTTCAAGGAGCAGGCCGAGTCCGAGAAAGAGCCGTGAAGACCGCGCGTGGCAGTTAATTACTATATTTATTAGGAAAAGATTTATCTTTTTTAGGAAAGCTGACCTCGTGTCCGGTCAGGCCTTGTTAGCGTTTTTCTTGTTATAATTAGGAAATCATATACCTGTCTTATAAGGACTCATGTAACTCGGGTATATATACGTACGCCCGGGCACCTTGTAAATCATCAACCACAGATCAATACAAATTCGGCGCATCACCACCTTTCAACGGGATCCTGCTTCTCGAGCCGGGCTGCATCGGTTAGGTCCGAACTCCTGCGAGGGTAAGTCTCGTCACCCCGGCTACCAATCGCTAGGACTTCCTCGGTTAGTCCGATATTCTAGTCGGTTTATGGTAGTCGGCTTACCACGATATATTTAGTTTATCTATGGCTGCATCAGTTCAGTTTGACCTCATAGATTGATTAGTATATCACATCACGCGTGCGTAGATCGTATCGGCTTACTGGGAGCGGTTTATCATCAGTTTGTGCTGCATCGGTTAGGTCCACCTACTAAACTGCTAGCGATAAACCGATCCTGTTAAGCCGATGCTTTAATGCGCAGACGTCTTATCGGGGTGTATAGCCGGTAAGTTATCTTCATCACGATCGCATTATATTTATCGGCCCATTGAGTATTGTTATCATTGTCGGTCTGTGCTGCAACGGTTGGGTCCGATCTACTAGACTGACAATAATAGCTTTACTCTGATGAGCCGATGGGTGTTGTGCGATGTTTATCGGAGTGCTTAGCCGATAAGTTATCTGTTGAAGCCGACTGCATCTATTCATTGTCTTATTTTATACTCGTCCTGCTCAGTAGTCGCGATCCATCAATTGTCTATTATTTTATGTTATTACACGTCTTATCACATATTCTTGCCTGTATTATTGTTACGGTCGGATGAGGACTGGCCAATCGGTTTATATTGCCGATCCAAGTACAAGTAACAAGCAGGTTCCCGGGCACGACCCTAGGTGAGGACCGGGCACGAGCTTAGGTAAGGACCCGGGTACGGGCCCGGATAGCGGACAAAGACTCCGGGAGCCGATAGAGCAAAGGGCCCGGGCACGGCACATTTTCACGACAATATCAAACACTAAACTACGATCGCTAGGATTTATCTGGTTTATTTATCTACACATCCTGCATGTTACTTTACCAAGTTTACAGCCGTTTTCGAGTACCCCTTCTATGATCGGCTAGCATGATACTTGATTATTATTATTATTCCTGCCGTCATCGGCTTTAAGCCGATGTATAAGTGCTACAGTGCGTATCGGCCATCGGCCGATGAGTTGAGTCCAAGCCGGCTTCCAGCCGATTGGCTCACGAATTTAACATTCCTTTCTCCTTGTCAATTACAGGGTCAAATTGACTGGCACGCCTACGAACCTCAAACTTTAGGACCTGCACTGGAGTGAAGCAAATCTCCCAGGCCTTCGCGTGTCACCCAGACGCCGGACAGCCCCCGGCGGGTTTTCGGCGTCAACACGCTTTTGGCACGCCTGGTGGGACACGAAGTTTCAACCCAAAGTTTCAACAAATACAGTTTCAATCAAGATTTCAACATGGCTGGAAAAGAAGTCAAGTCGGACAACGTGATTCCGGTCACCATGGAAGATCTAACTGAAGAACAAAAACAGCAAGTTGAACAGACTATGGCAAATTTCCAGAAGCTGTGCCTAGAGTCCTTTAGCATGACAAGGCAAGGGCCGATTCAGAAGTCTCAGTTCCAAAACCAGTACTGTAGAGAACCGAGCCGCACACAACCCGAGAGTCCACCTATCAAGCCTTTGCAAGAGATGGTCAATGAGGCTATTCACCACGCACTCATTAATCAGTCAGGAGTCTTGGTAAATACACTGCATAACCTTATCAAGAAGACTGTTGATGGATCGATTGCCCAAGAACCAACTCGGTCCTGTTTTTTCCCACCGAGATAGAGCCAGGTCAAGTTAATTACAACATCAGTAGGATATACCAGAACACACTTGTTCGCGCAGAACCAGGCTGGGGGGCAACAGGATATCCCTCCTGGATATCACCGATCTATTTATTATGGGGGATATCAGCAGAACTATCCAGGAGGAGGAGCCGATCCAGGTACCTACCAGAGGGAGTATCACAGACAGAATCGGCAACCAACCCCACCGATACAGTATCAGCAGTATCAACAGGAGAATGCAAGAGAAGAAGACATATCGGCACGGGTTGAGGAGATAGTAAGGGAGCAGTTCGGGATCAAGCCCAAGGAACAAGCGTTCATGTATCGGCACCCATATCCTGAGTGGTTTGACAGGGTTCCGTTACCACACCGATACAGGGTCCCGGATTTTTCTAAGTTTTCAGGGCAGGATAACACGTCTACAGTAGAACATGTCAGCCGATTCCTGGCACAGTGCGGGGAGGCATCGGCTGAAGAGGCCCTGAGGGTTAGGTTTTTTCCCTATCACTATCTGGGTCGGCTTTTACATGGTTCCCTCATTACCGCCGAATTCTGTTTGGGGTGGGCCGATCTGGAGAAACAGTTTCACAAATATTTCTTCGCTGGAATTCATGAGTTGAGACTGTCAGATTTGACATCGGTTAAGCAACGACCAGATGAAAAGTACCGGAATACATTCAGCGATTTCGGGATATCAGAAACCGGTGTTAATAGTTTAAACCTGAGCGATGGCATCTGCCCGATCTAGCTTTTCAGGGACTCTTGGCGCCAATCAAAGAGAGGTTTTCATCTCAAGAGTTCGAGTCCTTGTCGCACCTAGTACAGAAGGTATCGGCTCATGAAGCCGATTTCAAGAGGCGAAAAAGGACAAATACCAGAGGAGGGGTTGCTCAGGTTCAGGTCTATTCATCAGGCTCAGATGATGAGGAATCCGATGCTGAAGTTGGATTGCGGAGTGGGCAGGAACAAGAAGTCAGTGTCATGCCCGTGGGTCAAAGATATCGGCAAAGAAGAACGTATGATTTCGATGTTAGTAAGCCGATAAGATCTTTGACTTGTTGTTACAGGAAAGCAAATACAATTGCCGCCAAACCACGTGATTCCATAAGCGAAGAACTAAAGAAGAAGAAATATTGCAAGTGCACAAGCGATATCGCACCATACTAACGAGTGGCAAGGTTTTTCGGCAACAAATTCAGTTGGCTGTTGAGAAAGGACGAATCAAGTTTGAAGACAAAAGCCAATGAAGATAAGATGGGCACCCGTTCCCCGTAAACATGTCTATGCGGGGTCATCATTAAGGGATCAGGCCGATGGAGCAAGACATCAAAAGTACAAGTCAAGGATTACTTCATCGGACATGATAGAAAAATACTCAAGATATGAAGAACAGAAGGATGAACCAGAACGATATAATCCGCATTGGGACTGCCCGTTTTTTCGTTTCTGCTGGGATCAAGGAATGAGGCTACCATCGGCTGAAAATTGCCCCGAGTGTAGCCGTGCAATGGATCGCCATGATCAGCAGCAGAGGTCTTCACAAGATCGGCCGTTTGGGAAAAGAGCATCAGTTCATAGCCGACTAGGGCCGATCCGTGAAGGGTTCTTTGAAGAGGATGGAGAAGCGCATGAGAGACAGGTCCAGAATCCTCAGTGGTGTCCTAGCGGCATATTCACGAAGAATCAGAAGAGAAGGGCACAACGGTTACGACACCGAGAGCAAAAAGAAGAGCAGCGCCAAGATCAAGAGGAAGCCGATCATCGTCTCAAAAGGACCAAACAAGTCTGGCAAGTAAAGAGGAAGGACGATGAAGAGGCATCAGCTCCGGTGGACATGGTTTTTTCTTTCTGCCCAGGAGTATAAAGCGCTTTCATCAATGAAGAAGGCGATTAGAGGTTTCGCTCAATTGACATTACAATCTGATCAAGCCATATTTGATAAACCTGGGGAGTCAGAGCATCGGCACCTGAAGCCGTTATACATCAAGGGTTACATAAATGGGAAGCCGATGACAAAGATGTTTGTTGATGGAGGGGCAGCGGTTAACCTCATGCCTCATGCCACATTCCGGAAGTTGGGGAAGATTGCCAAAGATCTGATTAAGACAAATATGGTGCTAAAAGACTTCGGTGGAATTCATCAGAAGCAAAAGGCTATTAAACGTGGAATTGACAGTAGGGAGTAAGACGTACCTACCACGTTTTCGTCATTGACGGGAAAGATCATATAGTTTACTTCTTGGCAGGACTGGATTCACCGCGAACTGTTGCGTGCCCTCAACAATGCATCAATTTAATACAATGGCAGGAATCAAGTCGAGATGATTCAGCAGATCGGTCGACAACATCGCAAGATGACCGATCTACCAGCTGAAGCCGACGGTGTTGACTGCCTATCCGGGAGAATTTGGGAAGGAGATTACCCTCGAGTTACTAGCCAGGGATACAGCCGATCCAGCAAGTCGGCTCCGAAGTGTTACTCTGAGATTATTGAAGACTTCGGGGGAAACTGGGCAAGGTTTTACGTCGGCTATGATTGGAAAGAGATCGATATTGGACCAGAATAGCCAAGGCCGACGTACATAAGCAAAAAATTAGTCCGATCTATTATATCTCTCTCACTGCTGAAGGAGCATCAGGATTTTTGCCTGGGAGTACAATCCATGAATCCAGGATTGACCCGATCGATTGTTGAACATGGCTGCCTATTAAACCAGGGTATCGCCATTCAAGCAGCTCCAAGAAGGTTCAAGGCGAATTATATGAGCCGATCAAGGCGGAGATCACGAGGTGTATATGATGCCAAATTCATAAGAAATCCATGCGATACCTGAGTGGGTTTCTAATATCGTCCGCGGTGGAGCAAGAAAAATGGGAAATTAAATATGTATTGATTTCCGGGATCTAAATAAAGCTACCCCTAAGGATGATACCCAATGCCGATAGCGATTTGCTGGTGGATGCCCAGCCCTCAGTCACAAGATTATCAGCTTATGGACGGCAATGCAGAACAATCAGATTTTATGCCGAGAAAACTACACAGAACTGCGTTTCGATGTCCTGGAGCTATCGGCTTTGAGGGGTAGTAATGATTTGATAAAGACGGCGTGGGGGGGCAAGCGATCCCCAAAAAGGGGCATGAAATTATTTCATATTCATCGCTTGTGTAGAAATTTACAATGATGATGTGTATAAGTCTAAAAGTGAGGGAAGCCATATAGCCGATTACGAAGAGTGCTGGAGATAAGCCACAGAAGATGATTAAATGAATCCAATAAGTGCGACTTTTGGGTATCGCTGGGCAATTTTGGTTTTATGTCATGAGCAGGATCTGAAGTTTATCTGCGAAGTAATCAAGCATTCAGACTACAGAGCACCTAGCAATAAACGGCAGTTGCAAATCTTGATCGGCAAGATAATTTTGTGAAAGATTCATATCAATTGTCAGAGAATTGATCTTTTCACGCCTGTCCGGCAATGACTGGGGTCCACGGCCTGCGGGGACGCGTGATCTCCTTGACACGCAGACCCTCCGGCCCCACTTTCGCAGAAGAGAAGACCGGCTATAGTCAAACGTCCCGTTGGCGCCCGGGGCGCCATCCCATCGGCCCCGGCGCCGATTGCCGTGGACCGAAAGCGGCGCCATGCCCAGGGCCCGACGCCGGTGCCGATCGCC
>RYFJ01004576.1:0-33171 GCA_003991445.1 Oryza meyeriana var. granulata
TACGGAAAGCACGTCTGGCACCTCTCCTATTTAAGAGAGAACCGGGTAGGATAGAGTTTGCAACTCGTAACTCTTCCCGTAACCCTACATAACAGCTCCAAGTCCTAAACTGTAACCTGGTATTACGTGAACATATAGGTTGACACAACTGCTAGGAATAGAACTCCACGACTTGGCGAATATGCCTATGCCAACTCGATATATTGCTCCAGGTGAAACCTCGTGTACCCAAACTTGAGTTCGATCTTTGCAGCTCACACCCAAGGCCAGCCCGACAGCCACACCAGGATCATCACCACCAAGACTTCACAATCAACGACAGTCGTCGTTGCCAAGGGCGAAATGATTGGCCTTCTTAGCTGGGCACGTAGCCCAACAGTCCCAAAGAACGATTGTCCCACTCACATCTTCCGTCTTAAGTTATGTGAACTACTACCATGACTAGATGAACCAATGGGTCTCACGCATAATGAGACAAACCACTGCACCAAGACGTAATCATGAGGTTACCAATCATTCACCAAAATAGGGGAAAAAAAACAAAAAATATTTTATTCACAAGCTCACCAGACTATATGAGGGAGAACCCTTTCTCCTAATGTGCGTTATGAGTTTGACGCTATAGACAAACCAACAATCCATGTTGTGCATGACCTAGTATGGCGCACCTGAGAGATTTACAAGAAAATTTTCACATCCTTTGATCCGTTGAAGAAATACCATAAGATTAGCTCTCACTCTTGTTCCTCGCAAGAAATGACAGTATAATATCGTATATCCCCATCATGCCTGACCACTGAGCTTGGGGATATATCCTATACTGTGCCAAAACGTCCCATTACACCATCACGGGAAATGACCAGCTGTTGCCTAGGGTTCGCGCGCCTCCTTGCCAAAGACGGTAGAGCTTGTCGAGTTTCCACCGCCTGCCACCACCGCCTACTGACCAATGCCCGTGCCCCACTATTTGCTAGGACAACCAAAGCTACTGGAACCTTTACTGCCACCCATCAATCTAGCCGCGAGCCGAAGCGCGACCAAATCGACATGCCGTCCTTGCCACACCAACACCTTGAGCGGCCATGTCTAGCCATCTCTATCGAAAGCCCTAGCCACCCCGCCCAAGGGAATGTTTACCTCCACCGATCGGAGAATCTGGCATTAGCCGTCCAGCTTCAAATCAAACCAGTGTCATGTCTGCACTCCATTGAAAGTAGCTCAATTGGAACGGTTTGATTGCTTGCGCCGAAAGTGCCAAGCCCCGATTAATCCGTTCGATCCAGCTGCCATGCCCACCCTTGCGTCAATTCCCCCGGACATCTTGTTGCAGTTGTCACAGTGGAGCACCGCCATCGACGTTCTCTCCCTTGAATCTTACTCAGCTCTGATACCCATTTGTTAGAAAACTAACACCGAATCGACATCGGAAAACAGAAGCGGTAACAAAGAACGCCACATAATATCTAAAACGATATTGTTAACGGGTATTAGTTCGAAGCCTACATCCCGGGGCACTGATTACTGGCCTCTCCCCATCTAGCAATACAATTTATCCGGGTATCCACGAACCATGATCCGATAGCCGCCAGTCGTACCCAAATCTTGCTATTTCCCTATGCGGTTTAGATAGGTCACGCCTCTCTATTCTAAGAGAGAACCTATGGGGCATGAGGGCCCCAGCTACCTCATCACAGTACTGGGCCACTCAGATATAGATTGGCCCCTAATTAAGAATTAGTAGAGCACCCGACAGGACTTTGCTTGTAGTGGATAAGGAATATATAGTCCTAGCGCAGGTTTAAATTGTTCTCTAAAGAGGAGATCCCTAGCCTATCCGGCTAGCTCCTACCTATGTACCCCGCCTCAGTATAAAGGGGAGGCAGGCGCCCCCTGAGGGCTGAAGCATCATAGATCGACACCAATCCTCAAAGGATAACACCACACTGGACGTAGTTTACCTCATACAAAAGCCTAAACATTAAAATCACTCCTGTTCCTTGCAATATTCACCAGTTTCCATCCGCAGTAGCCCCATATCATATTGCCAGTTTTAAAATCGACGTTGGCACGCCAGTAGGGGCTCCGGCAAGTTTCAACATCTACTATGCCGAGGGTCCCGCAGACCAGAGCGATCAGGCAAATTCTCCCCTGGAACACAATGAGTCTGTGGGAAGCCCGACTTCGTCATGACAATGTCGGGCAATCTCACCTCTGGCCAGACGCAGAATCCAATCCAACCAGGCCAAGAACCAGCCGACTCACGTGCAGTCGGCTCACAAGACGCTTAGCCACCCTTGTCGATTGCCTACGCGATCTACCACCGCCGGTCTCGGGAAAGTCTCTCCCGGGTTCGACTCGCGCATATAGCCTCGATCCGGCCCAGGTCGGGTAGAGGGGACAGTCATCAATCTTCCCTTGCAGACCCGGCGACGCCGTGGATCTTACCTCCCACGCAGCTGACCCATCTTAGGCTCCAGTGGAGTGGCTCCGAGTCACTCCAGATTGGATCTAGGGAGCGCGATAGTCGTCCTTACACCGATCAACTACTCAGAATTCTGAACTCCAAGTCGACAGACGCCTTCGGACACTAATTCGGACACCGGTCCTGGCGTTTCCATCTGCCCGCGACGATTTTCATGCGCATCAACCCCCGCCGCGAGAGTGCAGCCAAGTACCAAGAAGAAGGCAGGGAGGCATGCCAACTACGGGGCAACAGGCGAGGCTGACCGCAAGGCTACGCAACGCAATTACGGAAGCTGGTGACGGCTACAGCAGCCAAATCCTTCCAGAGCTAGAGTCGCGCGCCACGACGTCTTCCGCACGCCAACGAAACGTTTTGTGGCTATGTTGCAACCCTACTGGGATACACTCTAGTCGGCCTGATCACCAAGCCACCACGACTATTGGCCAAATTTAAAGCCATGATCACAGCTACCGCATGCTCAGCAGCACCACAGTAGTCGGCAAAACACTTATACCAACCACGACTCGGTATCTCCAATGGCGAATTTCGTCCACGTCAGATCGACGCTGGGCGCGGCTCAAATCACCCACAACAAGGAGTCGTGCAAACAGCATCAGCAACACCGAACAACAACAATCGCAGCGTCAATCAGAAAGATCGTCGGTGTTCAACCAGGACCTCCCAAGTTCAGTCTACACGCAGACCCTCCAACAAGACATTAATGCCCAGCGCCGTTCAATGCAGAGGAACGAGGCGCCCCGACGGAGGACAGAGAACGAAGCGCTTGCCTCCACCGATGACGGTTAACCGCCTGATCGAGCCGGACCCTCACGAAGATGAAGCATCCCTTCACCCACGAGCTACAGCGACGTCGACTGCCGTTGGCTTAGGCCTACAGGAATCGAGAAATACACGGGAAAACAACCCCGTCCTCAAATAGTTCACACGTATAAGTAACTCTGCATCCCGAGTGCTAGAGGTGACCACAAAGCCATGGTAACTAACCTCCCGGTTGCCCTTGCCGACTCAACGAGACATGCTAACAGGGCTCCTGAGGGGTCGATCGGTTCCTGGGGAGAACTCAGGGAGCGGTTCATCGCTAACTTCCAGGGGACCTATGAGAGGCCGTCTTCCGAGCACAATCTATAACCAACTGCACCAGAGGAAAGAACGAGTCTCTGTGTGAATATATTAAGAGGTTCTCCAAGAAGCGCAACCAAATCCCAATGATCAAGGACGAGGTCGTCATCGCCGCCTTCCGCAAGGAAGTAAAGGATGCCCCGTTCATCGCAAAATTCACTCGTAAGCCTCCAGTCACTATCAGGGCTCTCTTCGATATGGCAAACAAATACGCCGACTAGGCCGAGGCAGTTGCAGAGGCCCTTGACGAGAAGAAAGAGCCCCGGCAAAAAGACCAAAAGGCAAAAACTGACAACGAGCCATCACAGAACAAGTCGGCAACCGCAAGTGGAAGTCGGACAACGAGGTGCTAATGTGAGTGCACTCGGTCCCCACGGAAAACGACTACTAGAAAGTCGATGAATGGGCCTTACCCCTTCCACCCAAGGGCAAGCACGCCAAAAGAATGCTTCAGCTCAAGAAGTTTGCTTCCGAGCAGGCTTCATCCTCTGGCGCCGACAAGGACAAAGGCAAGCCAGACTCGGGCCCGGCCAACGATTTTCAGGATCCCCAAGCTGAGCTTAACCACATCTTCAGAGGGCCGTCTGTGTATAAGTCCAAGTGGAAGCAGAAGCTAACAGCACGCAACGCCAACGCGGTCTCTACAACAGACGCCCCCCAATATTTGCATTGGTCAGAAACGCCCATCACCTTTGACCGCGCAGATCACCCTGATTGGGTCTCACACCCGGGGCGTTACCCACTCGTCTTGGACCCAGTCGTCAAGAATATCAAGCTAAAGAAGGCCCTCATAGACGGAGGCAGCGTGCTCAATATCCTCTTCAACAAGACCCTGGATGAGATGAAAATCCCTCGTTCAAAACTGCAGCCGAGTACTGCGCCCTTCCACGGGATAATTCCCGGCCTGTCTTCAACACCCCTCGAGCAGATAACCTTGCCGGTCACTTTTGGCAGGCGGGATAACTTCCGCACAGAAAACATCTGCTTTGAGGTCGCTGATTTCGAGACCGCGTACCACGCGAAACTCGGACGATCGGCGCTTGCCAAATTCATGGCGATACCGCACTATACCTACATGGTGCTCAAAATGCCTGGGCCAGCAGGAGTCCTCTCCCTCCGCAGCGACATCAAGCAAGCCTTCACCTGCGATAAGGAGAGCTGCGAGTTGGCTCAATCACAAGAGGCAGCAGTCAGACGCAACAGCATTCGGCAAGCCGCCACAACCGAAGTCGAGGATGGTCAAGTTCCGGCCAAAAAAGCAGCGAAGTCAGGAATTTCAGCGGACTCTGCCACGAAGAAGAACCCCTGGACCCTTCCGACCCCTCCAAGACTGCTCTAGTCGGGACCGGACTCGACCCCAAATAGGAAGACGCGCTCGTCACCTTCCTCCAAGCCAACAAGGATATCTTCGCATGGAAACCGTCTGACATGTCGGGCGTACCAAGGGAGGTGATCGAGCATGCCCTCAACATCAAGACAGACGCCAAGCCAGTCAAGCAATGGCTACGGTGCTTCACCCAAGACCGTAAAGATGCTATCCGAGAGGAGATAACCAAGCTTCTCGCAGCCGGGTTCATCAAAGAGGACTATCACCCGGATTGGCTGGCAAACCCAGTCCTGGTCTGGAAGAAAAATGGTAAATGGCGCATATGCATCGACTACACCGATCTCAACAAGGAGTGCCCCTAGGATCCATTTGGTCTACCCAGAATAGATCTAGTGGTGGATTCAACCGCAGGGTGCGAACTTCTTAGCTTTCTCGACTATTACTCGGGATACCACCAAATCAGCCTCAAGGTGGAGGACTGCCTAAAGACGTCTTTTATCACGCCGTTTGGAGCGTACTGTTACATCACTATACCGTTCGGTTTGAAAAATGCTGGAGCAACGTATCAACGGGCCATTCAGCGGTGTCTACACACTCAGATCGGGCGCAACGTGGAGGCCTATGTCGACGACGTGGTGATCAAGACCAAGTCCAAAGAAGACCTCATCGTTGACCTGGAAGAAACCTTCCAAAATCTTCGAAGATTCAAGATGAAGCTGAATCTGAAAAAGTGCGCCTTCGGTGTACCATCCGGCAAGCTACTCGGCTTCATTGTCTCGCATCGCGGCATCAAGGTCAACCCGGAGAAAGTCAACACAATCATAAACATGGCACCCCCGACTAGCCAGCAGGACGTCTAGAAGCTGACAGGCTGCATGGCGGCACTCAGCCAGTTTATTTCCCAACTAGGCGAACGGGGCATGCCCTTTTTCAATCTATTAAAGAAAGCAGATAATTTCCAATGGATTCCCAAAGCCATGCAAGCCTTCAAAGACTTCAAAAAATTTCTCACATCACCACTCGTGTTGGCGTCACCAATGCCCCAAGAAACATTAATGTTGTATCTGGCGGCAACTACTCAGGTAGTCAGCACTGTGCTGGTAGTCGAGCGATCCACACAAGGTCGCATACAGAAGATTCAACGGCCAGTCTACTTTGTCAGTGAGGTCCTTGCCAACTCGAAGATGAGATATTGACAGGTCCAAAAGCTGTTGTATGGCCTACTCATCACTGTTCGGAAGCTGGTGCATTATTTCCAAGCACATCAAGTCACAATGGTCACATTGTACCCACTCGGGGACGTCCTGCATAATCGCGAGGCCACCGGCCGAATCACTAAATGGGCGCTCAAGTTGATGGCGTTCGACATCACCTTCTAGCCACGGACAGCTATCAAATCACAAGCTCTAGCCGACTTCGTGGCCGAGTGGACAGAAGTTCAAATGCCTACATCAACAGGAAGCTAGAGTACTGGACAATGTACTTCAACGGTTCAATACGGATCAGCGGCGCCGGGGCCGGCGTCGTACTAACGTCCCTATCGGCAAAAAACTCAAGTACGTTCTCCAGATCCACTTCCCGGCTTCCCACAACATCACGAGTACGAGGCACTTATCCACGGGCTCTGCATTGCTATATCACTCGGCATCCGCCGACTGGTTGTGTGAGGAGATTCTCAACTCGTGGTCAACCAAGTCATAAAAGACTGGACATGCCTCGACGACACAATGGCGGCATACTGTCAGGATGTCCGGAAGCTAGAAAACAAGTTCGACAGGCTGGAGATAACACATGTCTTACAATAATACAATGATGCTACAGACGAATTGGCCAACATGGGATCTAAGCGAGAAGCAGTCCCGACAGGGATCTTTGTCGAGCAACTTATGGAGCCATCAGTCAAGAGGAAACCAGTGCCAGAGCAGTCAGGAGACAAACCTACCCCGGCAACAGACGAAGTACTGAACATATGTCAAGACTGGTGGACTCCTGTTCTCAAATTCCTCCTGGACGATGAACTCCCAGAAGATCGCAGTCAAGCCGAATAGATCAAACGTCGAAGCAAGAGTTTCCTAGTTGTCGGAGAAGACCTGTACCGAAGAAGTGCATCTGGTGTCCTCATGCGCTCATCACCACTGAGGAGGGCAAGCAGATTCTGCAATCGATCCACTCGGGCATATGTGGCAACCATGCCGCGTCCAGGACGTTAGTCGGATTACCGGCAGGGATTTTTCTGGCCAACAGCAGTAACAGACGCTAAAGACATTGTTCGCACATGCGAGGGTTGCCAGTTCTACGCAAGAAAAACCAATCTCCTAGCCCAAGAACTCCAAACAATCCCAATCTCTTGGCCCTTTGCAGTATGGGGGCTTGACATGGTTGGGCCTTTCAAGAAAGCGCCAGGAGGGTTCACACACTTGTTCGTCGCAGTGGATAAATTCACGAAGTAGATTGAGGCAAAATCTGTTGCTACCATAACAGCGGCACGAGCAAAGGACTTCATCATGAGTATATTATACTGATTCGGAGTCCCTAACTGCATCATTACGGACAACGGTACTCAGTTCACGGGCCGCGTGTTTCAAGATTTCTATGACGAGTTCGGCATCAAGATCTGCTATGCGTCTGTGGCACACCTGCGGAGCAATGGGCAGGTTGAACGCGCCAATGGTATGGTCTTACAAGGTATCAAGGCCAGGATATTCGACCGACTACAACCATATGTGGGCCGGTGGGTACAAGAGCTCCCATCTGTTCTCTGGTCTCTCAGAACCACGGTTAGTCGGGCAACAGGGCAATCCCCTTTCTTTCTGGTTTACAGTGCCGAGGCTATGTTACCAACTGAGTTAGAGTTCGGCTCACCGCGAGTTCAGGCTTACTCAGAAGACACCTCAAATAATACCCGATTGGTCGAACTAGATCAGTTGGAAGAAGCAAGAGATATCACAATAATCTAGTTGGCAAGGTATCTTCAAGGCCTGCATCGCTACCACAATCACAATGTCCGTGGCCGCGCCTTTTTGGTTGGAGATCTCGTCTTGAGAAAAATACAAACCACCAAAGACAGGCACAAACTATCCCCAATATGGGAAGGGCTGTTCATTATAGCTGAGGTCACGTGGCCAGGCGCCTACCGACTGAAGACCAGAGACGGTGCTCTCATCAGCAACTCATGGAATATAGAACAGCTACGTCCTTTCTATACCTGAGTTTTATACTTTTCCATGTGTACAGATTTCTCTGACTCACTACGCCGCTTGTTCCGACCAAGTAGTGAGTCGGGGGCTGCATGTATTATATATGCTTTGTCAATAATATACGAGCCTGTTTTACTTAAGTTATGAAGTTTTGCAACGACATTGTTATGTTTGCCCGAGTACAGCTTTCTACAGTGAACAATTTTATTAAGTTCCTATAGATCAACTCGGCGCAGATTATATAGTCGGGTAAAGCTAATGACAACTAAGTAATAATTCAGAGCTTGGCGGCATTGCACATGTATTTACACATGTCTTAACAAAAGTTCATATACACCGACTGCATGATGGACTATTTTTACATACCCAGGTCTCGGGTGATCACCTCTGCAGTCGGCCTCTCCTTGGCTATCAGCTCCAACGCCTCCTCAGGTGTCATCTCCTTGGCAAATCCCTCTTCGATGGCTTCACTGTCTACCCTGGGGTAGATGGACTTGGTCATTGCCAGGGTTTGGGCCACGCCGACAACAGTACGCTCATCCGAGTACCTCTTCAGGATACTCGGTGCTTCGTTAAGGCACGCCTACACCTGAGACACCGTGTTGGAGCTGGTTCCCACATGACGAGGATCCATCACGTCAAGGAGCCCTTTCACGGACTCAGCAAGGATCTCCTGTGACTCCTTGGCGACTTTTATCTCCTCTGCAAAAGCCTGGAATTGGATTTGGGCATTGGCCCTAGCAGCTGCCCGGGTTCAAACAAGTAAACTTTTCAGGCAAACTGCAGACGAAGTACTTAATGGATTGGTTAAGATCATTGTCAGTGCAGAGACTTACTTCCGTAGTCGGCCTCCCACTTGGCTTTGGCCTTCTCCAATTCAACCTTTTCCTTCTCGA
Organism: Oryza meyeriana var. granulata; assembly: GCA_003991445.1. Lineage (NCBI taxonomy): Eukaryota > Viridiplantae > Streptophyta > Magnoliopsida > Poales > Poaceae > Oryza > Oryza meyeriana. Next base: position 9,025 of record RYFJ01004576.1, read on the forward strand.
GCTTGGCGTTGGCCTTCTTCAAGTCGGCCTTCTCTCTCTCGAGCTCGGCAACGGCCCTTGTCAGGTTGGCCTTGTCTTTTTCAAGCCCGGCCTTGGCTTCCTCGGCCTCCTTCCGCTGGACTTCTCCCTCTGTTCGGGTCTTCAGCTCGGCTTCGAGGGCTACACATCAGAAGAGTCAAGTACTCAACATGGCAATCAAGACACAACTAGGTAGTCAGAAAACAACACAGCTGGAGAAATATACTAAGGGATCAGTCAGGGAGACGTTCGGGAGACTTACTTCCAATCTTCTTGGCTTGGTCCCAATTTTCGTTCCTAAGCTGATTAACGGCTTCCCTCAGCCAAGATTCCCACTCTTGGCTGCACCCTTCCACGTTCCTGAGCTGGTCCAATTCTTGGAGCTAGGGGGCAACCCGGGTCAGGACCTCGTTCATCCTCTCCGAGCGGTCAACCAGTTTCTACTCGGGGAGAAACAGTGCGAGGAGGCAAAGTCAAGCGTCAGAACACTCGTGCAAGGAGGACTACCAAGATTCCAATACGACGAGATTCATACCTTAATCCCCTGGGACGCGGCGATTGTGGCACGAAGCAAGTCTTCACACTCCTTCTCCACCGCAACCTCGTCATGCTTGTAACTCCTCGCAGTTCCGTCAGGGGCCGTCCAGCGGAATGTCCTTGGGAACTTGCGGGGAGGGGCTTCGAGCCTAGGGAGGTTTGGCCTTTTCGAGGGCGGTGACGACAACGATGACGATGACAATGACGATGACGACGGCGATGAGGACGGCGACAGGGTCCTGGCCCTCACCTCGGCAGCCTCCGGGGCCTCAGGGGCTGGCTCGGGGACTGGAGCGACAGCCTCGACAACTGCCCCTTGGTCGGCCGGTGTCGACGGCCCTACAGTCGGGACGGTCTCAGTTTCTGAAACTGGGACCATTGCCGGCTCAGCAGGTGTGCTCGCCGACGCTGGCTCGGCTAGGGCTAGCTCGACGACGGGGGTAGCCGTTGCGGTCTCCTTGAGATCAATGTCGGCCCGCTTCCTACATAACAAGTCAAACATCAATATGCTACCATGCCGAACAAGATTTCCAGAAGACCCAGAGCAACCTACCTCTTGGAGAACTTAAACCGCTGTCCGGGTGATCTAGAGGTGGGCACTGGAGGACCGCTGGCTGTCGAGCCTGAGGGCACGGTGGTCGGTAGCGGTGTTTCTATCTTGGTCGGCCCCGCTCGTGGTGTGGCCGGCTGGGGTGCCCGGGTACTCGGCGGCGCCATTCTTGGGCTCGATGTTACTAAGCCTAGCAATGCTGGACTTGGCCTTGTACTCGGCGGCACTCGTATTAGGCTCAATAATGCTGAGCTCGATTGCACTGGTCCCAGCCTAGGACTCGGTGGCCTGTGGGCTATATTGGCGGTGTCTTTTATCTTTAGACTCCCGGCTTCGGCACTCGGCATCATAACCTTCTTCTTGCCCTGATCTACAACGGGTCTCTTCCCCGCTCTCTTGGAGTTGGGCTAGGCAGCAAAAGAACTTCTCGGCCTCTTTTTCGACTTCATGGCCGACAGCGTTTGGGAGTCATCATCAAACTCCTCACATGACTGCAAGCAGTTCAACAATATATTTTACACATTCTGGAGCCAACCTAGGCATATATCTGCAAGCATTCACCATAGATGAACTACAAGACAACATCGGCAAGGGTTACCTTTGGGCGCGGCCTCTTCTGGCTATAAGCCGCCACAGATCGCCCTGTATCTTTAGTTTCGACCACCCCATTGGCAAAGAAATCTAGCAAGGTGTTGATCACTTTGTACCTGTCTATCAGATCAGCATATTCCCGGTTGGGATCACCTTTTACCTTGTAGTCCCAGCCGAAGCGGCACCTCAGCTTCAGCGGCCTGATGCACCGAGTCAAGAAACGTCTGGCCACCCATGGACCAGTCAACCCGGCTTTCTTCAGCTTGTCAATCCTGCCAGCAAGTTTGTGGACTTGCCCCATTTCTTCAGAGGTGGGCAGAGACGACCACTTGGCAATGACAACCGGGGGCAAACCCATGAAAGGGGGAAGGCTTGGCTCAAGATCAAAACAGTAAAACCATTCCTTATGTCAGCCTTTGAGAGAAGATTTCAGAGGGATATTGATATAGGTCCTCTTCATCTCGTTCCTAAGTTGGATACCGGCCCCCCCAATTACTTGAATTTTACTCTTGGAGGGCTAGGGCTTGATATGAAATAAATATCTGAACAGATTAAGATGGGGTTCTACACCCGGGAAGTACTCACAGAGAGTCACAAAAAGGGAGATTTGCAAAATTGAGTTGGGATTCAGATTCACCAACTCAAGTTCATAAAAAGCAAGAAGCTGGCGGAAGAACTCGGAAGAAGGAAGAGAAAGACCTCGGTGGAAAAAAGAGGCAAAAACAACGGTCTCACCCTCCTGGGGCTTCGGAACCATTTCCCCTTCAGTTGGATGCCAGTTGATGACATCGTGGCTCTGCAACCTCAACTGCTTCTCCAGGAGCTTCAGCTTAGCCAACCCGCAATCCGAAGTCAGCCAGACATCATCCGAATCCCTGACCAAATCTGAAGCCCTTGGCATGGTTGGGGATGAGGAGATTTGGGGGAAATGTCACGGAAGGTTTGGAATAGATGAGGAGGAGCGGAATCGCCGAGTTCTAGTGGGGAAGAGCAAACAACGGTGAACCCTAGCGGAGCGGGAGGCGAAATTTTAGCCCGGAAGCTGGAAGACGAAACGATTGGTGGATTGGAGAAGATGAAGGAATCTTTTCTCTCTCTCCCCGCCTTTTGTAGAGCCATTTCCGATTCGTGGGCTTGGGCTTACACAGTCGGTACTAGGCCACCAAGCTATGAGTTTCTACAGTAGCACGCTCAATATGGGCTGCTCACTGGCTGTGTTAAAATCACAGTGCTTGTGCTACCAATAGGAACCGATGAGGGAAACAGATATGCTTCATGAAGGTCTAATTGCTGAACATATGTGTTTGAGTATCTGTCTTATCCACCAGGTATTGAGGATATATCCTTATAAGGGTCACAAGCTGGTCTTCATCAAAATTGGGGATGCAGGTATCTCTCAAATACACCTGACCACACAATGGATTTAATTTCATAAAATGGTACTCGGCCTACATGCTTGGCCAACAGTTGCCAAGAGCAATATTATTCCAGCCAACATGACACTGAAGAATCTAGCTTCCGCGTAGTGCACTACTCGGGAAAGACTATAAATATTTTTTCCAGCCGATATAACGGTGAGGAGTCTAACTTCCAAGTGGGACGCCACTCGGGAAAGACTATAAACACCCCTTCCAGCTGACATGAAGTTAAAGAGTCTCATATATGAGTGGCATGCTACTTGGCAAAGACTATAAATCATATTCCGGTTGACATGATACCGAAGAGTCTTATATACCAGTAGTATACTACTTGGAAAAGACTACAAGGTTAAAGATTTTTGATTTTATGTTTAATTGTTTTCACAATTAAGCACAAAGTTGGGGGCTACACCTAATAGGTGCGCCTATTTGGCGCACACTAGTCATACTTCTACATGGAGCCCTTCATAGCCTCGCTATCAGCTGACATGAAGCAGGACTCGAGAAGAAGACGCACTCGGATAAAGAGTACTTGGGAGCAATGCACTCGGGCAATCTTTACTGTGGAGGATGAGCACTTGGCATCAGCTGTGACTTAATTATGAAGGTCTCAGAGGCTGCTGTGGAGGTCATGGGCACCAGGTACCTCATCACAAGCATATGGGCCACTCGGATAAAGGATGGGCCTAGCCTTGTAATTAGAGATATAGTAGCACCCGGCAGACTTTGCTTTGTATGATAAGGAATATACAGTTCTAGTTGGGTAAATTGTATCTTTAAGAGGAGATCTCTTGGCTGTATCCGGCTGAGACTCCTACCTTGTACCCCTATCCCCCAGTATATAAGTGGAGGCAGAGCGCCCCCTGAGGGCAGAAGATCATAGATCGACACAAATCCTCAAAGGAATAACACCACAACTGGACGTAGGGTATTACCTCATATCGAGGGCCTGAATCAGCATAAAATCTCCTTGTGTTCCTTTACAATCCACCGAGTTTCCATCTGCCGGGTAACCCCATATTCATATTGCCGGTATAAAACATCGACAGAACCTAAGACAGAGTTTGACTCTAACTCTTTCCTAATACCTACTACAACTTCAAATCCTAAACTATAACCGACTAGGTATACATATTCAACACAAACTCTAACAATATATAACCAAGCTAGTGAAGGATTATTGTTAACAAACAACTAAAGAACTGAGCCTCAGTTGACAGCGTGGATAAACGCCCAAACCACCCAAATTCAGGTCCTCGTTGAGGTGAATTTGGGTGCCTATTTTCTTTTAATTAAAAATGACCTAGTTTCTCATAGGTTGTTCGAGCACACACTCAACCACTTGAACATAGTTTTAGAAAATCGTGAAGAGGAACGAGTAAGTATTTTTTTTAATTACATAGAAGACACATATAGGCGCGCACATCATTATGCATACACCACGTACACACACCTCTAAATATGCCTTCTGACACACACCAAAAGGGGCGGAGACCAGTAGCAATGTGTCTAGGTAATATTAGTGAGCATTAACAATCTTGGTTAGATATATTAATTTCTAGTGTTAATCCTAGCATTAATATTCGTGAGCAATGTGCCATGGGGAAAGAATTAACAATCTTGGTTAATTATGCATTTGTTTTCTCCAGTCCTATTTTGAGGATGTATTAATTTCTTGTGTTAATCCTAGCCTCTGGGATGTCGATCTCCCTGCCCGTCTTTTTCTATGCATGGTTTTAAGCAAGATTCTTCCTGAAACTGAGATTTTGATTGTCCTTAGTTTTACAAAAAAAAAAAGTGAAGTTCACATAGCCATGAAACACACTTTAAAACAACAAGTTTTCCTTCTTTAAAGAAAAGTAAATAAAGTCAACAAGTTGCCTTCTTTAAAGAAAAGTAAATAAAATCACAAGTTGCCCTCTTTAAAAAAAACTGGGGAAAAGTTACTTTCAACGTTGGTCATTTAACTATGAAATTGGTTACTATTAGTCCCACAACTCTTTAAACACCTATGATTCATTCCTGAGTCTAAACTAGGGTAGTTTTAGTGCCGTGACACCACCTAACATCCTAGTTATTCTCTCTATCCTAATATAAGAAGTTTTAGAGTTGGTTATATGTATTAAGAAAGTAAGTAAAATTAAATGGGGAAAATTGTGATTGGTTAAGAAGAGAAAGTAGGTGAAAAAATTAAACGAGATATAATTATGATTGGTTGAGAAGATAAAGTAGGTGAAGAAGTTGCTATATTATGGGTCAAATTTTGAATGCTTAGAAGTAGCTAAATTTTAGGACGGAGAGAGTAGTAATTTAAACTAAATCGTATATTGACATGGGAGAAGAGGGAAACGAGATGATATTGACATGTACATTGTAGTATTTTCTTCACCTTTTCTTTATTTTGCTTATTAGTATGTTGATGTCATCACTATTCATCTACGTGGACTTCTCGTAAATACCACATCATTAAAACCACCTTCGTTTGGATCTATGGATGAAATATAGACAATTTTGAGACTTGAGAGACCAATAATAAACAATTTTATAGTTGGAAGAACAATTATAGACTTCTCTCTAAATAAAATCAATCAGTTGCTACTGGAAAATAGCCTGTTTTAGTAAAATTCTAGGAAAAAAAAGATTGAGTTCTTGGAGGCATATAATTATCTTCAAAGAAAACATGTATTGTTCTTCTCAAGCACTAGGTCACAATTTTGTAGCACCAAAACAATTCTGTATTACAGGGAGCCAATCACATCACTCTCTTTATATATGCGGCCGTTAAGTGTCTTTTAATTATGCATACCTATCCTTGTCTCTCTGTTCAGTATTCAATAAAACATGATTTTGTTTTTTTAAAAAAACAAAAAAACCTTCAATTGCCAGGTTAGCCAACGCAGGAGCACGTCGACGTTAATTACTGTGTGGTCAATGGCAGCATGCTTGGGTGGAATTTTTTTTATTTTTATATTTATTTAATAAAATATTTACAAAACTATATTTTCATTTCAAAAATTTACAGAAATATACTCCCGCCGCCCTCTGCCTTCCAGAGGGCGATTTGATGACGTGGCTGACGGCCGTTGGCCGGGCAGCCCACGGCCGTCAGCCATTTGCAGGCGGCCCCCTTGCCGTCCTCTGGAAGGGCGGTTTTGAGCAGCCCCGAAATAAAACCCCCTCCTAGACTCCAAAAATATCATAAAACTCACTGAAATCACAGGAAAAAAGAAGAGAGCTGAGAGCGAACCTGAACGGAAGCTCCGAAGCCCTGCCGGTTTACGGATTCGTCTGCAGGTAATATTTGATATCTCTTTGTAATTTCTATTTATATTCATCAAATAATATAGTATGTGTAATATTAGACCAATTTTTTCACCGATAAATAAATGTTAGGTTTGTTTCACAGAGTGTAGATCTATTGTAGTTGAACATAACTGTCGATGCTTTGCACCGGCAATAATACTATGGGGCTACTCGGCGACCTGGAATTCGGTGGATTACAGAGGAACACGGGAGAATTATACTGGTTCAGGCCCTCGATGTGAGGTAATACCCTATGTCCAGTTGAGGTGTTATTCCTCTGAGGTGGTTTTGCGATCAATGATCTTGCGTGCCCTCATGGGGCGCCCTGCCTCCCTTTATATACTAGGGGACAGGGGTACATGGTAAGGATCCCAGTCGGATACGACCAAGGGATTTCCTTCTTAGAGATAGAATCCTATCCGACTAAGGCTAGGTTTCCTTATTATACAAGGCACAGCCTGCCGGGTGCTATCTTATCTCTAATTACATGATCTGGCCCATCCTCTATCCGAGTGGCCCATGTGCTGGTAATGAGGTACCCGGGGCCCATGGCTCCCACAGTAGCCCCTGAGACCTTCATAGTTGAGTCACAGCTGATGCCAAGTGCTCATCCTCCGCGGTGAAGGTTTCCCGAGTGCGATGCTCCCGAGTACTCTTTGTCCGAGTAAGTCTTCCCGAGTCCTGCTTCATGTCAGCTGGCAGTGAGGCTATGAAGGGCTTCATGTAGATATATGAATAGTGTGCGCCGAATAGGCGCACCTATTAGGTGTAGCCCCCGACTTTGTGCTTAATTGCGAAGACAATTAAACATAAAGTCAAAGATCTTTAACCTGGAAGTCTTTCCCGAGTAGATTACTACTGGTATATAAGACTCTTCGGTATCATGTCAACCGGAATATAGTTTATAGTCTTACCGAGTAGGAGACTACTCGTATATAGGACTCTTCGACTTCATGTCAGTCGGAATATGAGTTTATAGTCTTTTCCGAGTGGCGTCCCACTCAAAAGCTAGACTCTTCCGCATCATGTCAGCGGGAATAGATATTTATAGTCTCTCCCGAGTAGTGCACTACTCGGAAGTTAGACTCTTCAGCGTCATGTCGGCTGGAATAATGTTGCTCATGGCAACTGAGGGCCACGCATGTAGGCCGAGTACCACTTTATGAAAATAAATCCATTACGTGGTCAGGCGTTCCCGAGAAAGATACCTGCATCCCGAATTTTAATGAAGACCAGCTTGTGATCCTTGTAAGGATATATCCTCGAGACCTGGTGGATAAAACAGATACCCAAACATATATGTTTAGCAGCAAGGCTTTCATGAAGCATATCTGTTTACCTCATCGATTCCTGTGGGTAGCACCAGCGCTATAATTTCAACTCAGCCTGCGGGCGGCCCACATGGAGCATGCTACTGTAGGAACTCATATCTTGTCGGCCCAATACCGACTGTGCAGGCCTGGGCCCATCTAGTCGGTACAGGCTATAAAAGGATGGGGAGAGAGAAAAAGATTCCGTCGTCTTCCCCAGAGCAGCCAATCTCTTCGTCTTCCACCTTCGCGCCTAGCTTTTCGCCTCCCGCCCGGCTAGGGTTAGCAGCAGCCGTTCCCCACCCGGACTCGGGCGATTTCCATCCTCCTCGTTTATTCCAAGCCCCCGATTTGCTTTCCCCCAAATCTCACCACCTCCAATCATGCCGAAGGCGACAAATCCTGCGGGTGCGCCAGGGAGTTCTTGGCCGATCTCGGATTGCGGCTCGGTGAAGCTGAGACGGCTGGAGAGCGAGCTGAAGTTGCCCAGCCAAGAAGTGATCCGTTGGCGGTCGGCGAGGGATGAGTCGAGCCCCAACCCCCGGCCTGGTGAAACGGTAGTTTTCGCCTCTTTCTTTGATCGGGGCTTGTGTCTTCCGTCGTCTGATTTCTTCCGCCGCATCCTTGATTTTTACGGGCTGGAGTTGGTGCATTTAAACCCCAACTCGATCCTTCAGATCTCCATATTCGTTACTCTTTGCGAGTGCTTTCTGGGTGTTGAGCCCCATTTCATCCTCTTCCGACACTTGTTCCATGTCAAGCCCCAGCCTTCCAAGAGTAATATCAGTGTGATTGGGGGGGCTGGTCTTCAACTAAGGAGTGATGGGAAGAAAACGTATATCGATTTGCCCTTGAAATCTTCTCTGAAGGGCTGGCACAAGGAGTGGTTTTACTGCGCCGATCTAGCTCCTTCCTTGCGCCCGTTTACTGGTATGCCGCCGGCGGTGTTGCCAAGCTGGTCCTCGGAGCCAACCTTTGAAGAACTGGGCCAGGCACATATATTGCTGACGAAGATAGATGACCTCAAGAGGGCCGGCTTGACGGGGCCCTGGGTGGCTCGTCGTTTCCTGACGAGGCGCGTCCAGCTGCTGAAGTTGAGAAGCGCCTTCGGCTGGGCCTTCAAAGGTAAACACGATCCCGACCGGGTGAGCAGCGAGACGGCGGACAAGGGGGCAGTGACTGATACCTTGTTTGGCTACTTCTCCGAAGGGGTGGTTGCCACCGAAGATGACAACCGCCGAGTTGCTGCCTATAGCTTCATCCGGCCGCGGACCAAGGTAACCTTCTACCTTCTTCTGTAGTGAACGCCTGTGGAACGGTGATTGTTCAACCTTGCGTGATGGTATCTTATCGACTTGCTTGTAGTGGCATGAGGAATTTGATGAAGACTCTCGTCCATTGTCGGCGGTCGCGTCGAAGAAGAGGGCGAGGAGTCCCTCTGCTGCCCAACCCGATTCCAAGAGAGCGGGGAAGAAGCCAATTTTATATCGGGGCGAGGGGGCCATGACAGCGCGCGCCGTGAGCGGCAGCTTGAAGATAAAGGACACCGCTGCCACAACGCCCACGCGGTCGAGTCCCAGGCTGAGATCAGCAAGCTTGGGCCCAACGTTGTCGTTCTCAGCAACAGCACCACCAAGGGGCCGACCAGAGCAGAGGCCGATCGGGGCAAAGGAACCCGAACCAACCATTCTAGAGTCGGGGCCGGCTCGTGCTGATACGCCTCTGCCATCGATGACGCCGACCGGGGCAACTGCCGATGCTAGCGCTTCGCCGGGGGGCGGGCAGGCTGGCAGGAAGCTGAGGTTCTCCAAGAGGTGCGCTACTCCGGGTCTTCTGTAGTCGTTGTATGTTAGAATACAGTCCTGATGTCTTGCTTCGTCGTGCAGGAAGCAGGCCGATATCGACCTCAAAAAGGTTGACCCATCTGCTCCACTTGATGAGTCCGCCCCAGCCGAGCCAGCGGCAGCGAACACACCCGTTGAGCCGGCGGCCAGCCCGGTTGCTGAGACCGAGGTGGCTCCGACTACAGGGCCACTACCGCCACTCGACCGAGAGGTGGCTATTGAAACTGAGGCCCCAGCCCCCGAGGCACCGTACGTCGCGGAAGCGGGGGACGGAACCCCCGAGCCGGTCCCCGATGTTGTAGGGGAAGGCGGTGCCGAGGCCAGGACCCCGTCGCCATCGTGGTTATCGTCATCGCCATCGTCGCCGTTGCCGCCGCCGCCGGAGATCCCACATTTGCCTCGGATCGAAGCTCCCCCACGTGTGATGCCCCGGACCTTCACGTGGACCACTCGCGACGGTACTATGAAAAGCTTCAGGCTCGATGAAGCCGTTGCAAGGAGAGAGCACGAGAGCCTGCTTCGTGCCGCCATCAGCGGGTCCCAAGGGGTCGCGGTATGATTCTTGTAGTAAAGCTCCAGCAATCTTCTTGTTTTGACGTTTGACTCTGTCGTCGGTCTATTCCTTGTCCCGAGCAGAAGCTCGTCGACCGCAACGAGGCGATGACGGAGATCCTAGTCGAGATGGCTCCCCACCTCACGGAATTGCAACAACTCCGGGCATTGAAGGCCGAGATGGAGGCGCGTCACACGAGGAGGGAGGCCTGGCTGAAGAGCGGCGCCGATCAGCTCAGGGCGGAGACATGGGCCCTAGCCGAGAAGATCAGAGGTAAAATCCTCGAGTACATCTTCCCGGCTGAACCGTTGATGTATCCATCCAACCGCGTCGATCCCGACTGCCCGGTGGTGTCACGACTGCACGGTTGAGCTCTTGGCTAATCTGTGGTGCAGACCTCGAAGCGGAGTTGAAGACCCGAGCAGAGAGGGAGTCGCAGCTGAAGGAGGCTGAAGAAGCCAAGGCCGAGCTCGAAAAGGTCAAGGTCGACCTGACAAAGGCCAACACCGAGCTTGACCGGGAGAAGTCCGAGTTGGAGAAGGCCGTCGTCAAGCTCGGTAAGGAGAAGGCCGAACTGGAGAAGACCGTGGCCGGGTGGGAGGCCGATTACGAAAGTAAGTCCTCAACCCGACTGTGATCTCAGCCAATCCACTAGTTATCCTGTGTGTAGCCGAATTTGACAAGCTTACTTGCCGGCCGATCTGGGCAGGCATGAGAGCTAACGTCCAGGCCTAGTACCGGTTCTACACGGAGGAGATAAGGTCAATCAGGGAGTCACGGGAGGCCCTCGTCGGGTCCGTGAAAGGGCTCCTTGACCTTGTAGATCCCCGCCCAGTGGGGACCAGCTGTAGCAGACTTCCTCAGATAATGGGGCGTCTCGAGGACGCGCCGAGTGCCTTGAAAAGGTACTCAGACGAGCGGGTTGCCGCCGGCGTGGCCCAGACCCTAGCAATGACCAAGTCCATCTACCCGAGGGCGGACATTGAGGCCATCGGGGAGGGATTTTCCGAGGAGACGACGCCCGAGGAAGCGCTGGAGCTGATCACACAGGCGAAGCCGACTGCTGAAGCGATTACCCGAGACCTGGGTCTGTAAAGGCAATACATTTTGTAGTCGGTATATATATATGCTTTCAAGTACGATCATGTGTAAATATATGTGTCGTGCCGCCAAGCTTATTATTCGGTTGTCATTAGCTTTACCCGACCATGTAGCATGCACCGAGTTAGTCTGATAGAACTTGATAAAAAACGTTCGGAGTAAGATGCTTTACTCGGGCGAACGCATCAGTCGTGGCAAGGCTTCATAACCGGGGTGAAATAAGCTTGTATGTTATTGACAGAACACATATATACATGCAGCCCCCGACTCACTACTCGGTTGGAATAAGCGGCGTAGTGAGTCAGAAAGACTGTACACATGGGAAATGTAAAACTCAGGTATAGAAAGGACGTAGCTGTTCTATGTTCCATGAGTTGGTGATGAGGACGCCGTCTTTAGTCTTCAGTCGGTAGGCGCCTGGCCGCGTGACCTCGGCTACAATGAACGGCCCTTCCCAGATGGGGGATAATTTGTGCCTGTCCTTGGTGGTTTGTATCTTCCTTAGAATGAGATCCCCAACCAAAAAGGCGCGGCCATGGACATTGCGATTGTGGTAGCGATGCAAGCCTTGGAGATACCTTGCCGACTGGATTGTTGCAGCGTCTCTTGCTTCTTCCAGCTGATCTAATTCGATCAGTCGGGTATTGTTGGAGTCGTCTTCGGAGTAAGCCCGGACTCGCGGAGAGCCGAACTGTATCTCTGTCGGTAGCATGGCCTCAGTACCGTAGACCAGGAAGAAAGGGGATTGCCCTGTTGACTGACTAACTGTGGTTCTGAGAGACCAGAGAACGGATGGGAGTTCTTGTACCCACCGACCCGCATATGGTTGTAGTCTGTCGAATATCCTGGCCTTGATGCCTTGTAAGACCATGCCGTTGGCTCGCTCAACCTGCCCGTTGCTCCGCGGGTGTGCCACAGATGCATAGCAGATCTTGATGCCGAAGTCGTCGCAGAAATCTTGGAATAGGCCCGCCGCGAACTGAGTACCGTTGTCGGTGATGATGCGGTTAGGGACTCCGAACCGGTATAATATACTCATGATGAAGTCCTTTGCTCGTGCCGCTGTAATTGTTGCGACGGGTTTAGCCTCAATCCACTTGGTGAACTTATCCACCGCGACGAATAGATACGTGAATCCTCCTGGCGCTCTCTGGAATGGCCCGACCATGTCGAGCCCCCATACTGCGAATGGCCAGGAAATAGGGATAGTCTGGAGTTCCTGGGCGGGGAGATTTGTCTGTCTTGCGAAGAACTGGCAACCCTCGCACTTGCGAACGATGTCTTTGGCGTCTGTGACTGCGGTGGGCCAGAAGAATCCCTGCCGGTAAGCCTTTCCAACTAACGTCCTGGATGCAGCGTGGTTGCCACATATGCCCGAGTGGATTGAATGCAGGATCTGCTTGCCTTCCTCGGTGGTGACACAGCGCATGAGGACACCGGATGCGCTCCTTCGGTATAGGTCTTCTCCGACTAGCAGGAAGCTTTTGCTTCGACGCTTGATCTGCTCGGCTTGACTGCAATCTTCTGGGAGTTCATCGTCCAGAAGGAATTTGACAACAGGACTCCTCCAGTCTTGACATATGTGCAGCACTTCGTCGGTAGCCGGGGTAGGCTCGCCTCCCGACTGCTCTTGTGCCGGTTTCTTCTTGACTGATGGCTCCATAAGTTGCTCGACGAAGATTCCAGTCGGAACTGATTCTCGTTTGGATCCCATGTTTGCCAGCTCATCCGCCGCGTCGTTGTATTAGCGCAGGACGTGTGTGATTTCCAGCCCGTCGAACTTGTTTTCCAGCTTGCGGACCTCCTGACAGTATGCCGCCATGGTATCGTCGAGATAGGTCCAGTCTTTCATGACTTGGTTTACCACGAGTTGGGAATCTCCGCGCACAACCAGTTGACGTATGCCGAGTGATATGGCGATGTGGAGCCCGTGAACGAGTGCCTCATACTCGGCGACGTTGTGGGAAGCCGGGAAGTGGATTTGTAGAACGTACTTCAGTTTTTCGCCAGTGGGGGATGTCAATATGACTCCAGCCCCGGCGCCGCCGATCCGCAAGGAACCGTCAAAGTACATTGTCCAGTACTCTAGCTTTGCTGGTGGTATTGGGAGTTGAACTTCTGTCCACTCGGCCACGAAGTCGGCTAGAGCTTGAGATTTGATAGCTGTCCGTGGCTGGAAGGTGATGTCAAACGCCATCAGCTCGAGTGCCCATTTAGCGATCCGGCCAGTGGCCTCGCGATTATGAAGGACATCCCCGAGTGGAAACGCTGTGACCACCGTGACTTGATGTGCTTGAAAGTAGTGCACCAGCTTTCGGACTGTGATGAGTAGGCCGTATAGCAGCTTCTGGACCTGCGGGTATCTCGTTTTGGAGTCGGCAAGGACCTCGCTGACAAAATAGATTGGCCGTTGTGTTTTCTGAATATGACCCTGTTCGGATCGCTCCACTACCAGCACCGTGCTGACTACGTGAGTAGTTGCCGCCAGGTATAGCAACAGCGGTTCCTGGGGTAAGGGTGATGCCAACACGGGAGGTGACGTGAGGAACTGTTTGAAGTCTTCGAAGGCTTGTTGGGCTTCCGGAGTCCATTTGAAGGTGTCCGCCTTTTTGAGGAGCTTGAAGAAAGGCATGCCCCGTTCGCCCAGTCGGGAGATAAACCGGCTGAGTGCCGCCATGCAACCTGTCAACTTCTGGACGTCTTTGAGGTTGGTCGGGGGCGCCATGTTTCTGATGGCGTTAACTTTCTCCGGGTTGGCCTCGATGCCGCGGTGTGAGACGATGAAGCCGAGTAACTTTCCAGACGGCACTCCGAAGGTGCACTTTTCCGGGTTCAACTTCATCTTGAATCTTCGGAGGTTTTGGAAGGTTTCTTCCAAGTCGGCGATGAGATCTTCTCTGGACTTAGTCTTGATCACCACGTCGTCGACGTAGGCTTCCACGTTGCGCCCAATCTGAGTGTGCAGACAACGTTGAATAGCCTGTTGGTAAGTTGCGCCTGAGTTTTTCAGACCGAACGGCATTGTGATATAGCAATACGCTCCAAACGGCGTGATGAAAGATGTTTTTAAACAGTCTTGTTCCCTCAAGCTAATTTGATGATATCCCGAGTAGCAGTCGAGAAAACTGAGTAGGTCGCACCCCGCCGTGGAGTCAACCACCTGATCTATCCTGGGAAGACCAAATGGGTCCTTGGGGCACGCTTTGTTGAGGTCGGTGTAGTCGACGCACATGCGCCATTTACCGTTTTTCTTCTGGACCAGAACTGGGTTTGCCAGCCAGTCCGGGTGGTAGACTTCCTTGATGAACCCGGCTGCGAGGAGCTTGGTGATTTCCTCCCGGATAGCATCCTTGCGGTCTTGAGCGAAGCGCCGCAGCCGTTGCTTGACGGGCTTGGCGTCTGTCTTGACGTGTAGGGCGTGCTCGATCACCTCCCGTGGTACGCCCGGCATGTCGGACGGTTTCCACGCAAAGATATCTTTGTTGGCTTGGAGGAAGGTGACGAGCGCGTCTTCCTATTTGGGGTCGAGTCCGGTCGCGACTAAGGCAGTCTTGGAGGGCTCGGAAGGGTCCAGGGGGATCTTCTTCGTGTCAGAGTCCGCTGAAATTCCCGACTTCGCTGCTTTTTTCGCCGGAACTGGGTCTTGATCGACTTCAGGTGTGGCGGCTTGCCGGATGCTGTCGCGCCCGACTGCCGCTTCTTGTGTTTGAGCCAGTTCGCAGCTCTCCTTGTCGCAGGTGAAGGCTTGCTTAGCGTCGCTGCGGAGGGAGAGGACTCCTGCTGGCCCGGGCATCTTCAGCACCATGTACGTATAGTGCGGTATCGCCATGAATTTGGCGAGGGCCGGTCGTCCGAGTATCGCGTGGTACGCGGTCTCGAAGTCGGCAACCTCGAAGCAGACGTTTTCTGTACGGAAGTTGTCCCGAGTGCCGAGGGTTACCGGCAAGGTTATCTACCCGAGTGGGGTTGATGACAGGCCGGGTATTATCCCATGGAAGGGCACGGTGCTCGGCCGTAGTTCTGAACGAGGTATTCTCATCTCGTCCAAAGTCTTGGCGAACAGGATGTTGAGCGCACTGCCTCCGTCGATGAGGGTTTTCTTCAGCCTGATGTTTCTGACGACCGGGTCCAGGACAAGTGGGTATCGTCCCGGGTGGGAAACCCGATCTGGGTGATCTGCGCGGTTGAAGGTGATGGCCATCTCTGACCAGCGCAGGTATTGGGGGGTATCCATTGTGGAGACCGCGTTGATGTCCCGCGCTGACAGCTTCTGCTTGCGCTTGGATTCGTACGCAAGTGGCCCCCCGAAGATGTGGTTGAGTTCGGCTTGGGGGTCCTGGAAATCATCAGCCAGACCCGAGTCTGGCTTGTCCTTGTCTTTGTCGGCGCCAGACGATGAAGCTTGCTCGGAGGCGAACTTCTTAAGCATGTGGCAGTCTTTGGCCGCGTGCCGGCCCTTGGGGTGAAAGGGGCAAGGCCCGCTCATGACTTTCTGATAGTCGTTGTTCCGCTGGGGCCGTGACCGACTGCGCTCCATGTTGGCCACCTCGTTGTCCGACTTCCGCTTGCGGCTGCCAGGCTTGTTCTGAGACGGCTCGTTGTCGGCTTTCGCCTTGTTGTCTCTTTGTCGGGGCTCCTTCTTCTCGTCGAAGGCCTCAGCGACGGCTTCAGCCGAGTCGGCGTATTTGTTGGCCATGTCGAAGAGAGTCCGGACAGTGGACGGTGGCTTCCGAGTGAACTTCGCGATGAGCGGGGCGTCTTTTACTCCCTTGCGGAAGGCGGCGATGACGACCTCGTCTTTGATACTTGGAATTTGATTGCGCTTCTCGGAAAACCTTTTGATGAATTCACGCAGAGACTCGTTCTTCTTCTAATGCAGCTGGTAAAGGTCATGCTCGGAAGCCGGTCTCTCGTAGGTCCCCTGGAAGTTAGCGATGAATCGCTCCCTGAGTTGTCCCCAGGAACCGATTGACCGCCTTGGGAGGCCTGTCAGCCATGTCCTTGCCGAGTCGGCTAATGCGACTGGGAGGTAGTTAGCCATGGCTCTGCTGTCGCCCCCAGCAGCTTGTACTGCTAGGACGTAAACGGTGAGCCAGGACTCTGGGTTGGTCTTGCCGTCGTACTTTTCGATCCCGGTAGGCTTAAAGCCGACTGGCCAACGGACGTCCTGGAGCTCCCGAGTAAAGGCTGGAATGCCTTCGTGATCGTGAGGGCTTGGACTTCGATCTTGGCGGTGTAGCCGCTCGTGGTGGAGGCCGAAGCGCTCATTTTCGTCTATCAGTCGGCGGCGTTCGTCTTCTTCGCGCTCTTCGCGTCGGGCGTTTATGGTGTGGCGAAGGTCGCGGTGAATTCGTACTCGGAGGTCTTGATTGGGTCGGCGGTCGTACTGGCGATGCCGCCGGTTGTCGTAGTTGGTGTCGCCGAGCGTTGTTTGCCGGGACTCTTCGCGTTGCCGACTGGAGCCGGCTGCCCAACGTCGCGCTGATGCAGATGACTCCGCCGCTGGAGAGCCCGTTCAGTTGGTCGGTATATGAGTGTTGCCTGATTGTTCTTGCTGCTGGCAGGCGGCAGCCGTAATCATCGCCTTGATCTTGGCGATAGTTGTTGTGGCCTGATGATCAGGTCCAAACTGGAGCGTGTCCAGCAGGGTTGCGGTGGCCACCACGTTCTGTTGTGGCGTGACGAAGACGTCGTGGTCGCCGACTTTGGTTTGGAGGATCTGCTGCTGGGCGGCTCGCCCAGCCTGTCGTAGCCCGTCATTGCGGGCTTGGCGGTTGGCCTCCTCTTGTTGTTGTAGTCGGCGTGCCTCCTCTTGCTGCTCCTCTTGCAATTGGCGCACCCCGGAAGGTGGCGTTGAAGCCATGAAGATCTCGCGGGGGAGGAGGAAGCTCGCCAGGGTAGAGTCCGAGTGTCGATGTTTTACACCGGCAATAAATATATGGGGCTAGTCGGCGGATGGAAACTCGGTGGATTGCAAAGGAACACAGGGAGATTTTATACTGGTTCAGGCCCTCGATGTGAGGTAATACCCTACGTCCAGTTTATATGTATTCCTTTGAGGAATTATGATGGTGGTTCTGATGAACTTGTGTGCACCTTTGAGCTTATGAGTGCTCTTGCCCTCATGGGGCGCCCTGCCTCCCCTTATATACTGGGGGACAGGGTTACAAGGTAGGAGTCCCCATCGGATTACGACTAGGAGATCTCCCCTTAGAGATATAACGCACCCGACTAGGACTGTATATTCCTTTCTATACAAGGCGAAGTCTGCCAAATCTAGCTATATCTCTAATTAAAAGGCTAGGCCCATCCTCTGTCCGAATGGCCCATATGCTTGTCATGAGGTACCCGGGGCCCATGGCACCCACAGTAGCCCCCGAGACCTTCATAGTTGAGTCACAGCTGATGCCGAGTGCTCGTCCTCCACGGTGAAGATCGCCCGAGTGCATTGCTCCCGAGTACTCTTTGTCCGAGTGTGTCTTCTTCCCGAGTCCTGCTTCATGTCAGCTGGCAGCGAGGCTATGAAGGGCTCCATGTAGATGTAGGAATAGTGTGCGCCGAATAGGCGCACCTATTGGTGTAGCCCCCGACTTTGTGCTTAATTGTGAAGACAATTAAACGTAAAGTCAAAGATCTTTAACCTTGTAGTTTTTCCCGAGTAGATTACTACTGGTATATGAGACTCTTCGGTATCATGTCAACCGGAATATGATTTATAGTCTTGCCGAGTAGGGAACTACTCGTATATAGGACTCTTCGACTTCATGTCAGTCGGAATGTGTGTTTATAGTCTTGCCGAGTAGGATGCTACTCGTATATGGGACTCTTCAGCGTCATGTCAGCTGGAAAGGGGGTGTTTATAGTCTTTCCCGAGTAGTATACTACTCGAAAATCAGACTCATCGGCATCATGTCAGCCGGAATGATTATTTATAGTCTTTCCCAAGTAATATACTACTCGAAAATTAGACTCGTCAGCTTCATGTCAGCTGGAAAAGGTGTTTATAGTCTTTCCCGAGTGGCGTCCCATTCGGAAGTTAGACTCTTCAGCTCGTCAGCTGGAAGAATGTTTATAGTCTTTCCCGAGTAGTGTACTACTCGAAAGTTAGACTCATCCGTGTCATGTCAGCGGGAATGAGAATTTTATAGTCTCTCCCGAGTAGTGTACTACTCGAAAGTTAGACTCATCCGCGTCATGTCAGCGGGAATAATGCTGCTCATGGCAACTGGTGGCCACGCATGTAGGCCGAGTACCACTGTATGAAAAATAAATCCATTACGTGGTTAGGTGTACTCGAGAGAGATACCTGCATCTCCAATTTTAATGAAGACCAGCTTGTGATCCTTGTAAGGATGTATCCTCGAGACCTGGTGGATAAGACAGATACCCAAACATATATGTTTAGCAATAAGGCTCTCATGAAGCATATCTGTTTACCTCATCGGCTCCTGTTGGTAGCACCAGCGCTATAATTTCAACTCAGCCTGCGGGCGGCCCACATGGAGCATGCTACTGTAGGAACTCATATCTTGGTGGCTGCTACCAAATAAGCCGGCCTGAGCCGACCTATCCAGCATAGCTCTATAGAAGTATCATCCATCGCATGTCAGGATGAGTTTTTTGGTGTTGATAACCGCAATCAGCCAGAGAAATCCTTATTCGCAAGCTTTTCCGACTTACGTTCTAGATGCAAACTGGTTGCCACATAAGCCTGAGTGGGTATGTTGCAGGATCTGCTTGCCCTCCTCAGGTGTGACGCAGTGCATGAGAACTCCGGATGCACTTTGACGATGTAAGTCTTCTCTGACTTGGGTAAAGCCAAACAAGGTACCCGAACCTTGCATTAGCAGAGGGTTTGGCCGGCGACCCTCATGGGGCGTACCCTATCCAACAGAATTATAGCCAAGCCAGGCACCCGAACCTTGCATTAGCATAGGATTCGGCTAGCGACCCTCATGGGGCATACCCAACCTGACAGAACCATGACCAAATAAGGTACCCGAACCTAGCATTAGCGTAGGATTCGGCTGGCGACCCTCATGGGGCGTACCCTACTTAGCCGAGTGGTATACAGCCCCGACTGGCGCTGGGGGCCGATTATTGGCTCGCATGGTGCGTAGTCGGGGAAGATGACGTCCCGACTGGCGCTGGGGGCCGATTATTGGCTCGCATGGTGCGTAGTCGGGGAAGATGACGTCCCGACTGGCGCAAGTACTCGGTAAGTAGCCCTCATGGAGCATCCCGAGTATATTTTGGCAGACTTGTCCAGCCCCTGAGCGTAGGAGATAGGCTCGCAGCCCTGAGTTCCTGTCACGCATATCCGGAGCTGGGCCTGCAATATAAAAATATCGGATGAGTAGCATCTGATGATGAAAACAATCATCCGAATTAAATGTATTTTACAATATATGTAAATTCATGTTCTTCCTCTTATTGATATTAATTTCCCCGAGTAGTTGATCCCTTACGTTTAAGCACTCTGCCCGACTAGTCATAGCCCCCTAGCGTCGGGAGTTGGCTCATGGCTCTTTCCCAGACACGCGTTTTGGGTGACTTGAGTTCATCTTTCATGGAGCAAAGTTTCACGGATTAGGATTTATGCTACTTGAGTACTTTTGCAATCATTTAAGAGCAAAAACAGATAAGAGTGCGGCTTGTGCACCTATTAGGTGTAAGCGGCTGCGGCATTGGTAAAGCCGAGTGAAGAAATATTTATCAGGAAGCGACTTAGCTGTTCGGTATTTCGGAGTGGGGATGCCATCCTTGCGTTTGAGCTTGTGAGCCCCCGAGCATGTCACTTGTTGTCCTGATAGTCTTCAGTTGTTGAAAGTCGAAGACGATTGTGACCGACTGCCACAATAGAGCTGTCTGACTTGCGTTTGCGATTCCCAGCTTTAGTCGGGACCGCGTCGTCGGTGTCGTCCCGCTTCTTCTGTCAGGGTGACTTGTTATCATCGAGGGCCTCGGCAACAGCGTGGGCCGAGTCGGCGTACTTGTTTGCCATGTCGAATAGGGCCTTGACAGAGTTGGGAGGCTTCCGCGTGAATTTGTCGATGAACGAGGTGTCTCTGACTCCTTTTCGAAAGGCTGCGATGATGACCTCGTCCTTGATCTTCGGGATTGAGTTCCTCCTCTCAGAAAACCTCTTGATGAAGTCACGAAGAGACTCGTTCTTCCTTTGGCGCAACTGATATAGGTCGTACTCGGAAGATGGCCTCTCGTATGTTCCCTGGAAGTTGGTGATGAATCGTTCCCGGAGTTCTCCCCAAGAGCCGATTGATCGCTTTGGGAGTCCTGTTAGCCATGTCCTCGCTGAGTCGGCTAAAGCGACTGGGAGGTAGTTAGCCATGACTTTGTGATTTCCTCCAGCTGCTCGGATCGCCAGAGTGTAGTCCGTGAGCCAGGACTCGGGATTGGTCTTGCCGTCGTATTTGTCGATGCCTGTAGGCTTGAAACCCGGCGGCCAGTCGACCTGTTGTAGCTCCTAGGTGAAGGCTGGTATGCCTCCGTCTTCATGTGGACTCCGACCCCGACTACGGCGGCGAAACCGCTCGTGGTGGAGGCCGAAATGCTCGTTCTCGTCTTCCAGTTGGCGTCGCTCGTCTTCTTCTCGTTTGCGGTGCCGAGCATTAATGTCTTGCTGAAGGTCGTGCCGCAGTCGGTCTCGGAGGTCCTGGTTGCTCCGACGGTCGCTTCGACGTTGCCGGTTGTTGTGGTTGCCGAGTGACGTCTGGCTTGACTCCGCGTGCTGCCGACTAGAGCCGGCCGCTCGATGTCGCTTTGAGGTGGATGAGACTGTTGCTGGGGAAGTTGACCGACTGGTCAGTACGAGTGTGTTGCCCGACTGTTGGTGCTGCTGACATGCGGCAGCGGTAAGCATGGCTTTTATCCTTGCGATCGTCGGGGTGGCCTGGTGATCAGGCCCAAGTTGGACCGTGTCCAGTAGGGTTGCGGCGGCCACGATGTTCTGTTGTGGTGTGACGAAGACGTCGTGGTCGCCGACTTTTGTTTGGAGGGTTTTTTGCTGAGCGGTTCGCCCAGCCCTGCGTAGGCCATCGTTGCGGGCGTGCAGGCGTCTTGCTTCTTCCTCACTGTTGTTCTCGCAGTCGGCAGGCCTCTCTCCTCTTGTTGTTCGTGTAGTCGGCGTGATTCCTGAGTAAGGAGTGGAGCCTTTGGAATGCCATGAAGATTTCTCGTGGCGGAGAGAAGCTTCGCCGAGCTGCTGTCCGACCTTAGAGTCGTAGTCCGACTGAGAGTCGGAGTCCGACTGAGAGTCGTAGTCGAATAGTTGATGGGGGTGATTACCACTCCGACCTCTAGATCCGATCTCGAGCGGCTCGGGGCCATATCCGAGTCGAAACTCCAGGGGATCGGGTTTGCCGCGTCGGACGTAGGTTGTAGATATCCGCGGCGTCGCCGAGTCCGAACGGGAAATTGACGATCTCTTCCTTCTCGGCCCGATCTCGCCGGCTCGAAACCGAGTCCGAGTCGAACACTGAAAGGAAGAGTTGTCCCTGGGCTCGGGCGTATAGGAGATCGCTGCGGCATGTCGTCGAAGATTGCCGCAGCGTCGTGTGGGCCGACTGGCGCGGAGTCGGTTGGTTCCTCAGTCGGTTGGATCGGGTCCATGTCGGCCAAGGCGAGATTGCCGAACATGTCGGCGACGAAGTCGAGGCTTCCGAATGAGATTGTATCTCCAGGAGAGAATTTGCCGCCGTCGACTCCGGTTGCTGGATCCATTGAGCTTGTAGATGTAGATCGCGCCGAAGCCCCTACCTGGCGCGCCATCTGTCGATGTTTTACACCGGCAATAAATATATGGGGCTAGTCGGCGGATGGAAACTCGGTGGATTGCAAAGGAACACAGGGAGATTTTATACTGGTTCAGGCCCTCGATGTGAGGTAATACCCTACGTCCAGTTTATATGTATTCCTTTGAGGAATTATGATGGTGGTTCTGATGAACTTGTGTGCACCTTTGAGCTTATGAGTGCTCTTGCCCCATGGGCGCCCTGCCTCCCCTTATATACTGGGGACAGGTTACAAGGTAGGAGTCCATCGGATTACGACTAGGAGATCTCCCCTTAGAGATATAACGCACCCGACTAGGACTGTATATTCCTTTCTATACAAGGCGAAGTCTGCCGAATCTAGCTATATCTCTAATTAAAAGGCTAGCCCATCCTCTGTCGAATGGCCCATATGCTTGTCATGAGGTACCCGGGGCCATGGCACCCACACCGAGTTGACGCTCGAACCGCTATCCGACTTGGTGTCGGACTCCGAGTGGTTTATCGGAGTTAGGACGACCCCGACCTCTCTAGATCCAATCTGAAACGGTTCATGACCGTGTCCAAACTGAATCGCTGGAGGTTGGGTCTGCTGCGCGGGTTGTGGATGCACAACGTCGCCGAGTCTGTACGGGAGATTGACGATCTCTCCCCTTCTCGGCCTAACCCGCGCCGGCTCAAGGCCTAGCGCGAGTCGGACGCCAAAGGAGAGAGTTGTCCCGATGTCCGGCGATGTGAGGAGCGTCGTAATAGATCGTCGAGGAGATGGCGCGTCCCGGGGCCGACTGGTGCAACGCTGGCTAGCCTCCTCAGCTGGTGAGATCGGATCTGCTTCAGCCAAGGAAAGACTGCCGAGTCGATCGCGACGAAATCAAGGCTCCCGAAGGTGATGGTGTCTCCGTTGGAGAACTTGTAGCCCTTGACTCCGTTGATGGGATCCATCGAATTCTGTTGATTGAAGAATCGCCGGGCCCCTACCTGGCGCGCCCAACTGTCGATGCTTGCACCGGCAATAATACTAGGGCTACTCGGCGACCTGGAATTCGGGGATTGCAGAGGAACACGGGAGAATTATACTGGTTCAGGCCCCGATGTGAGGTAATACCCTACGTCCAGTTGAGGTGTTATTCCTCTGAGGTGGTTTTGCGATCAATTGATCTTGCGTGCCTCATGGGCGCCCTGCCTCCCTTTATATACTAGGGGACAGGGGTACATGGTAAGGATCCGGGCGGATACGACCAAGGATTTCCTTCTTAGAGATAGAATCCTATCCGACTAAGGCTAGGTTTCTTATTATACAAGGCACAGCCTGCGCGGTGCTATCTTTATCTCTAAATTACATGATCTGGCCCAATCCCTCTCCATCCGAGTGGCCCATGTGTCTGGGAATGAGGTACCCGGTGGCCCATGGCTCCCACAATAACGGCTAAGAATATTGCATTAGAGCGCATAAGAGTTAGCTTTTTTTACTAGATGAGTAGCACTAGTTTAAGAAAATGCGTCGGGAGATGGAATAGGGACGATGGAAATTTTCATTTAGTTAGTCATAGTAGTATCCTAGGTAAGTAGTGTATAAATATTTTTGGCTTAGTGAGGTTAATAACTTGCGTTTATTGGTTATTTAATATATGTTGCTATGGATGATCCGGTATGTCCAATTCAGTCGACGACTCCGATGACGAGCCTCCGCCATGTGTTGTGTGAGATAATTGCAAAGTTGCAAAAGTGAGAAGGATTACACATACCGCAAAGTAATTGATGTGTGCAAATTACGCCTACTCCCCGGAAGGAAACCGAAAACACAAGGGCAAGAAGGGGAAGCGAAGAAAACCATGAGAATACGAATATTTTGTTACTACGAAATATTTGAACCCTGAGCGAACAAATTGTATATGTCAAGCACGAGCCTCTCTCCTCTGTGCAGGTGATAGATACAGAGATCCGTCCACAGGACGCCGCATGGAATTCTTCGCATGTCGAAGAATGCACAGGACCACCTTGAACGTCTTGGCGGCAGAGAAAAGTGGAGGCTGAGTAGAAGAGAAGGAGGAGAGAAGAGCGGCAGGAGAGAGGAAGCCCGTAGACAGATTAGGGAAAGAAGCTGTAGAGGCACGGCGTGGCAAAGAAGCTGG
>RYFJ01002241.1:0-84731 GCA_003991445.1 Oryza meyeriana var. granulata
TGTTTCGCAAAAATACCCTCATAAACTCACCGAGCATGTCCATGACCGTGGACGCGGCTATTCAATAGATTAGTTAAACACTCTACAGAGGTTGTATAGCTTTACCCACAAGATAACATCATCCTCTTAACGGCCATGCGCAAATGTCACACTTCTCCTTGTGTGCGGCCAAGAATCTGCAACAAGCTTTTTAGAAACTCTGCCTCAACACTGCCTTCCCCCATGAGCCACCTTTCCCTCACACAGAGAAGCAAAGTACCCATGGCTAACCATAAAACCTACCATCTACCACCTGGCAGCAGTGCCAAAGACTCGAACCCTACTGGCCAGTCTCCACTAGGCATGTGGTTGTACGTTAGCTTCAGATCATGACTTATGAAGTGAAGTCCTTAACTACCAGGGCAACTTGCCAAAAACTATATAGCACACAGCTTCAATTAGGCTCACACAGAGACCTAATCTGGTAAGGATGACACAATACCTTAACCCCTTACTAGTTCACACAGAACCACCCATCACCCAGTCCAAAACATTTATTCCACCCGTGTTTACTACACGTGCAATACATGTGAAGGACCGAAACAGCGACTAGAGGGGGGGGTGAATGGAGCCGATAAAAATAAACTTTCAAAAAGAAACTCGGCCTATGTCCCAAATTTCAACCCAACGCCCCTCGTCAATCAATCGTCAAGATTACTTACCCCAACTAGTGGTTTTGTAATAATCTTAGGACGATTAACAAGTTCTCCAAGCCGCAGAAGCAAAAAAATAAAGACAGCTCAAAACTGCCCTGTAAAGAATTCCTCAAACACCCTGCTGCACTGAACAAATAGCAAGCAATTCTCTGATTCAGAGCAACGGAAAACACAACTAGTCATCGTATATAATCATGTCCAGATCACACATACGTAGCGACAACCTGCAAAGCAATCAGCAGAAAAAAAACAAGTAAAAAGGCAAACGTATGGATTTAAACCGGAAGCCAAGATCTGTGCCAATGGCTTGACCTGACAGCAGCTTGCTGGTGCGGCAAATAGCAGGTGCTGAACTCCCGTCCTGGCTGCTCGACCAGCACCAGCAGGGAACGGCAACGACACCCAGCGGACGGCAGAAACTGGACTCCGCGACGGCGCGCGTGAGTCACTGGCGGCAGACAGTAGGAAAAGTAGATGCAAAACAAAAAAAGAACAATTCACCAAGATGAATGATAACTCCCAGGTAATTTTCTACAGAACTGCATCTAGCCTCCGCCCGATCGTTCCCTCCCTCTCTTGATTGGAGAGCCCCTGGTCCCCACCACCACCGTCAATAAAAATCTCTCTCTAGACTTGAAAGACCTAGGCTAGATCGAGAGAGAAGTGTGTGTCCCTGGAACCCTAGGCACGGATACTGTTCACGTGAACAGTATCTCGCCCAAAAATCCCAAAGCCCCCCTCCTCAACCCTAGTGCCAATATTTATATCTTCCAAAAAGGTGCCCACCTAAATACAAAGTTTTGTGTGGGGGTTCTGTCATTACGCGACGTAAACGACACGTAATGCATGATAATCATATCCAATCAATCACGTCCTCCATGTCAAATTCCCGATGTTCGCGATCCCTCCATCTCCACGATGTGATCTCGCGATGTCGCCCGCACGACCATCCGAAATCCCATATCGCGATCGCCGGAAATTTCCATCTTCGGCCACGCCGCCGCACGAGCTCCCGGTACGTCCTGGTTTATGGCTCAACAAGAAACCGTCCACCGACGTCCTCCCCCGTGTAGCCAGATACAGTAGACGTACACCGCACAATCTCCTCCCTCGAACGCGAGCGTCGAACCACCCTTCACCGCCCCGCGTTCATCAGCATGGCATCCATCCCCGTTCTTCACAGATCCGCATGATTAGTCTCCACTGTCACCTGCAACCACAGCTGCCAAGAGACACGTCAACACGCACACCGTGTTGTCAATCGCTCATCACAAGGCACTAGCCCACGGGCATCGCAACATGCTACCGAAAGATAGCACACAGCCCACAGCTCAATAAAACATTATAAATAATATCATTAATCATTATTAGTTTGCCTGAAACGACTGAGCGGGGCTAAGCATTACTACTCTACCCTGAGTTGACCCCTATGTTTAACTCACAAAACTAGGGTGACAAGTATACAGAATATCAACAATCAAAGACATGGAATACAACAATTAGGTCATACTACCCATCGATAATTTATAAACAAAATAATGCATGTTTCACAACCAAAACATTTTATAAATTGGGGTTCATATGTCAAACGGTCACTTGCCTTGCTCCAAGACTGTCCTTGCTCGGCATCTCTGAGGCGAACTGCTCCTCGGCTTCCGTGTCTATACGTCACAACGAAAAAAATAAATAACAAGAAAACAGCCTAAATAACATCAATAAAATAAACAACTGAACCAAGAGGTAGAGCTCGATTTAGAAGAATTTAGAACAAGAACGGGTCGAATCAAGAGTCCGGATGAGAATATGAACCGCCGAAGTTTGGAATCAGGAAAAATCCGAGGAAAAAGGAGAATGAACATTCCCGGAATATTCCCTGATTTTAAATTCTAAAAATTGAATTATTTTTGTGGAGGAAGGAACAGGACACCGGTCAATGAAAATGTGCACGACGGACTCGCGTCTATGGACCGGGGAGTTAAGGTGTGGGGATAGGATGACATGCACGCCACGTGCGACACGCGTACTGGATTGGATGACTGGCGATGATGTGGCGAGGTGAAGTGGCAAGAATTGATTAGAAATCTACGGCTGAGATTAATCAGGAAATCTAACGGTGTGGCATCAACAGATATTTACAGGTGGTCCCACGTGTCAAAGACACAAGGGGACACAGAGCCTGCCGGCTGCTTTGGCCTCAGCTACGCAGCGCAGCCACGGTGCAGCGGAGCAGGGGCAGCATAACCGGGCGGCGCGTCGTCGGCGAACGTGGACCGGCGGCGTCGGGACCGGCGCAGCGTTGGCCGAGGGCAGGCGCAGGCGCTGGCGCATCGTCGGCCGGGAGACAAGACACCGGCGAGGAGACAGGACGTCGGGCGACGAGGAAGGCCAGCGCAGCGCTGCTCACCGCCGGGCGTCGGGGCGTCGGCGCAGGCTAGGCGGCGTTTTGCTCGGCGTCGGCGGCGGAGGAAGAGGACGGCGCGTGGCGATTTCAGAAGCAGATGGCGGCGGCGGTGACTCGAGGAAAGAGAACAGATGAGATGCTGTACGTATATATATATATAATATATAATATATATATATATATAATATATATAATATATATATAGATATATATATATAGGGCGCTCGCGGCGCTAGGGCGAACGGGCACGCCGCGGCGTGGGCCTGGAGACCGACGCGTTGGCGCGCCCAGGAGGCGGTGCGGCACAGGGGCAGGGCAGGCCGGGCTCGGCGCGGGTGGAGCGTGGCCAGGCCGGCGCGGCCGGCAAACAGGAGCAGGCTCGGGCCAGGCGGCACGGCGCAGGCGGACCGGCCGGCGGCCACAGGAGCAGGCAGCAGGCCCTTCGGCTGCCGAAGAAGGAGAAAGAGGAAAAAAAAGAAAAAGAGAGAAAGGCAGGTCCTAAGTGGAAAAAGAGAATAGGAAGGGAAAGAGAAAAGGAAAAAATGGCAGGGGCTTTTGCGCGGAAATTGCGAATTCCGGATCTTTTGAATTTGTTAGATTATTTGAGGAATGGAGATGAACTTGACCTCCGGGAAACTTGAATTTTATATGGATGCGAAAATTAGAGTCTGGAGTCAGGGGAAAATAAATTGGGAAATGAGCTCCACTTCCGAAATCCAAATAAACCCAATAAGCAACGAAAAAAAAATCATACCGGTAATTAATTATAATCATATTAAATCCTTTTATTATGGAATTTTTCATTAAGCTATTTTAGGCAAATAAACCAAGGGTGAATTTTCGCAATTGGACAAAAAGAACGGAAAGCGAAAAATCCGGACGTGACAAACCTACCCCCCTTAAACGGAATCTCAACCCCGAGATTCGGACAGGCTTGGGAATAACTCGAGAAACTCAGCCCTTAGATCATCTTCACGCTCCCAGGTGGCTTCTGCTTCGGTGTGATGACTCCACTGAACCTTACAGAAACGGATAGTCTTACTCCTTGTGGTTCGCTCTGCAGTTTCGAGGATCTTGATTGGATGCTCATGATATGTCAGATCTAGCTGCAAATCATCTGCCTACAACAGGGTTTCTTCTTCTGGCACTCGAAGACACTTCTTCAACTGCAAGACGTGGAACACATCATGTATCCTTGACATTGATGGCGGCAGCTCTAACTGATACGCAACTTCTCCTCAACAAGCAACGATCCGGAACGGACCTACATACCTCGGGGCAAGCTTTCCTTTCACTTGAAACTCTTGGTTCCTCTTAATGGGGTTACCTTCAAATAGACATAGTCCTCCTTTTCAAAAGTTAAATCTCTACGACGGTTGTCTGCGTAGCTCTTCTGTCGAGACTGAGCTACCTTTAATCTATCCTTGATCAAAGCAACTTTCTCTTCGGCTTCACGGATCACATCGGGTCCAAAAACCATTCTTTCTCCATTCTCATTCCAATTCAAAGGTGTTCTACATGATCACCCATATAAAGCTTCAAACGGTGCCATCTGTAGACTTGCCTAATAGCTATTGTTGTAGGAGAACTCGGCATACGGTAAATTCTTATCCCAGCTAGAAGCATAGGCTAAAGCACAAGCTCGGAGCATATCCTCCAAAATCTGATTAACTCTCTCTGTTTGCCCATCCGTCTGTGGGTGATATGCAGTGCTGAAATTGAGACGAGTACCCATTGCCTCATGCAAAGCATGCCAAAAGCGAGAGGTAAACTGGGTCCCTCGATCTGAGACTATCTTCCTGGGCACTCCATGCAAGCACACTATCCGATTCACATATAGTTCTGCCAACTTGTCACCTGAATAGGTCACTTTGACTGGAATAAAGTGAGCGACTTTGGTGAGACAATCCACAATAACCTAGATGGAATCATATCCTGACTGAGTCTTGGACAAACCTGTGATAAAATCCATGCCAATCTCATCCCACTTCCATTCTAGTACCTTCAATGGTTGTAAAAGTCCAGCGGGTCGTTGGGGTTCTGCCTTGACTCGCTGGCAAACATCACAAAATGCTACATACTCTGCAATCTCTCGTCTCATGCTGGGCCACCATAATTTTCCCTTGAGGTCTTTGATACATCTTGTACTACGGGATGGATGGAAAAACAAGACTCATTTGCCTCTGATAAGATAAGCTTCTTGAGTTCAGGCTGATCCGGCACAACCAACTTCTCCTGTAGCCATATAACACCATTCTCATCCTCAACAAATCCTATGGCTTTTCCTTTCTTCATGTTGAGTTTGATTTCTTTGACATTTGCGTCATCCTTCTGAGCTTCCTTGATTTGGTCTTCCAAGGTGGGTCTGACCTCTAGATTAGCCACATACCCTTCTGGCACTATCTCCAAACTCAACCTTTCAAACTCCTGAAAGAGTGATACTTGGCTCTCTTGAATTTCCATGTTACTACAGTAGACCTTCCTGCTTAGGGCATTGGCAACAACATTTGCCTTGCCTAGGTGGTAGTGGATTCCCACATCATAATCCTTGATCAGCTCTAACCATCTTCTTTGTCTCAGATTCAAGTCATGCTGTGTGAAGATATACTTTAAACTCTTGTGGTCTGTATACACCTCACATCGGTTACCTATTAGGTAGTGCCTCCATATTTTCAGTGCGTGTACCACTGCGGCAAGCTCCAAATCATGGGTCGGATAATTCTCCTCATGCAAGCGTAGTTGTCTTGAGGCATAGGCAACCACTTTGCCCTCTTGCATTAGAACACAACCAAGTCCTGTACGAGATGCATCACAGTAGATGTGAAACCCTTTGTGGATATCAGGCAAAACCAACACTGGTGCTGATGTCAAACTCTTCTTCAAGGCTTCAAAGCTACACTGACACTCTGGTGTCCACACAAACTTTTTCTCTTTCTTCAACAATTGCGTTAGTGGACGAGCAACCTTGGAGAAATCTTCTATGAATCTTCTGTAGTAGCTAGCCATTCCAAGAAAACTGCGAACCTGTGTCACGGTCTTAGGCGGCTGCCAGTTGATAACTGTACTCACTTTCTTTGGATCAACTGCAACTCCTGCGGCGGTCACAACATGTCCAAGGAATTCAACTTCTTTCATCCAGAACTCACACTTACTGAACTTGGCATACAGCTGGTGTTCTCTTAGTTTTTCCAAAACAAGCCTCAGATGGTGCGCGTGCTCTTTCTCATCTTTAGAATAGACGAGAATATCATCAATGAAAACAACAACAAACTTGTCCAAATATTCATGAATACCTTGTTCATCATGTTCATGAATAGGCAGGGGCATTTGTTGTCAACCCAAAAGACATAACTGTGTACTCATAGAGTCCATATCTAGTGGAAAACGCCGTTTTAGGGATATCCTCGGGTCTGATCCTAAGTTGATGATACCCCTGATCTAAGATCATCTTGGAGATACATCTGCTCCTTTCATCTGATCAAAGAGATCATCAATCCGTGGCAAAGGATACTTGTTCTTGATGGTTACATCATTCAAGCAACGATAATCAACACACATTCTCTTCGTCCCATCTTTCTTTTCAACAAAAATAACTGGGGCTCCCCATGGCGATGAGCTAGGCCTCACAAAACCTTTCTCTTGCAACTCTTGTATCTGCTTCTTCATCTCTGCTAACTCATTAGCTGCCATACGGTATGGCCTCTTGGATATGGGCGATGTCCCTGGAACTAGATCGATGACAAACTCAATATCTCTATGTGGTGGCATGCCTGACAATTCTTTAGGAAAAACCTCTGGATATTCTCTAACAACCGGTACTTTCTGTAGCTCAGAGATCTCCATGTGGTGCACTACGGCTCCTTTCCAAGGGGGATTAGCTAAGGCTTTGAAATTCACCTTCTCTCCTTTAGAGTTTTCCAAAGTGATTGATCGACTTCCACAATCTAACACTGCTTTGTGGGTCTGCAACCAGTCTATCCCTAGGATGACATCAAGCTGGGGTGTATCTAACATAATCAGATTGGCAAAGAACTCTACACCCTCTATTTCAATTTTCACTCTTGGACAACCGGTTTGGGTTCTCATTTCTGACCCCGGGGTTTGGATAAGCAAAGAGCACTTAAGAGGTATGGTGGGAAACTGATGTTGAGAAGCAAAAACCCAAGAAACAAACGAATGCGAAGCTCCAGAATCCTATAAAACTGTTGCAAGTATAGAGTTAACTAGGAACTTACCCACGACAACATCCGTAGTGGTCTGGGCTTCCTCCGCAGTGATATGGTTGGCACGTCCTTTGACCACAGTCTGCGGTGTTGCTGGTGTAGCATGTTGGCCGGCTCCTGGTGCTGGCGTCTTGGCTGGGGTATTTCCTAGATTGAACTTCACAGGCGTAATGTTCCTGGGATGAGGACAATTGTTGGCGAGATGGCCTGGGTCCTTGCAGTTGTAACAGCGACGTGTATATGGTTGACTTCCAACTCCTTGCACTGGTTGAACCGGATTAGGCGGGCGAGGTGTCTGAGTGTTTGGAGGTGGCATTTGTGGAATAGTCCTAGATTGTGGGGTAGCTGTCTGACGACTGTACTGCGGAAACATTCCACGTTGTCACTGGCTTGGGCCATCGGCGTTTTGGCTCATTCTGTGCTTGCGATCCTCACCAAGCTTCCTACGTTCTTCCTCTAAAAGGAGAGTCTTGTTCACCAAGCTTTGAAAGCTGCTGAAATCATGGGCAATCAGTCCAACCTTGAGCCCAGAATTGAGACCTTTCAGGAAGTGCCTCTGACGATCTGCATCTCTAGCAACATCTTCTGGCGCATAGCGGGCCAAAGTAGTGAACTGGGTCAGGTACTGTTGAACTGTCTTGTTATCCTATTGAAGAGTATGGAACTCTTCCTTCTTCAGCTCTTTGATGCCAGCAGGGACATAGTAATCACGAAAGGCTGCACAAAACTCCTCAAAAGTTAGAGCTTCAAGGTCATCCAAACCTCCTCTAAGATTCTCATACCAGTCTAAGGTAGCTCCTTCTAACTGCTGGACAGTGAAGAGGACTTTCTCTCCATCAGAGCACTGAGTGATCTCAAGCTTGCACTCCATGGTACGCATCCAGTCTTCCGCATCAAGTGGAGTACCCAATCCCTTGAAAACCGGCGGCTTGGTACGCAGAAATTCAAACATCTTGCTCGGTGGAGGGGGAGCATGAACATGGCCCTGCGGTTGCTGTTGCGGCTGCTACTTTTGTTGGTTTTACAGTTGTTGCGTCATCATCCTCATGAGCTCAGTCTGGACTTGCATGAAGGCTTGAAAATTCTGTTGGTTCACTTGAGGTGCTTGGGGTTGTTGCTGACCATCTGGTTGAGCATCATTGTTCTGGTTATCTCCACTGTGACCCCCAATCCTGATGTTCACCATCTTTTCAACACATGGCCCGTTAGAGAGGTACTAGGAAGAAGAGAACAGCTCTAAGAAGAAGGGCAACTAATGGGGTAGAACAGCACATCCAGACCAAAGCAAACGTATGACTGTCAAAAAGCTGGAGGGCTACAAACAGACCATACGACAAACCGAAAAAACCAAAACCTAAAAAAAACAAACAACGCCTCTAACACACAACCTTAACGGCTTACTAACATGAACTACTAACAACAGGCAAGCGACCCAAAACAAGAGCCACTCCTATAGCTAACCCTGGTCCACGATGAAGCTTCACGAGACCCAATGCATCACTGATGCAGATCCTCCTTCCATGGTTGACGGTAGAAATTAAAACAGATAGAGGAAGATTCCGAAAAAGGGAAGAGTCAAGAAAGAATGAGTAAAGAAGGAACAAATTATATTGTTTTGTGATTCTTTTAAAATAGTTTTGAAGTACGACCAGGCTAACTAAGGCTGCGACCTACAGTTGACATCGGCTCTGATACCAACCTTCGGACCCCAACACAGGACCCTCTGTGTATACGTACTAGCCCAGGATCACGCTAGCACACACAGTCATAAGAATAATATCACAGCCAACATCACGAAGGAAACTGTCACAGCCCCAAATCTAATTCCAAGTAATTAGGGTTATAACCTAATGCCACTAGAATGCATAAACAAAATCCTTGCTATGTCGCTTCATGCAAAATTAAAGTTTGCAATATGTAAACCTTCAATAGTTAAAACCCTAATCGGTAAAAAGCAAACCTTACCAAATAGTGCATCAAGTTGAACAGAAACATATGTGGGAAATAATTTATTCAAATACTATTTTAATTACCATGAATCAATATAATTTTTCCAGAATTGATTTCATTAGTTTAGACCCCTCACAAATTACAAACAAGTTTCAGCCTGGATCCTTCTCTTTGCCATATGCTTTGGTACAGTCTAAGGATTTTTCTGAAGATGTTAGGTTGCACATAAAACCATGGAAAAATTCCTGTAAGCACTATCTCACCAAATCAACCCACTGTAAATTTTACATAATTTTATCACTTCAATAAATACTTCAACTAAGTCCCTCAAATCAGCAAAACTAGAAAGCTGGCTGAGACAAATTAGTTTACTTCTAAAATTCACCAAATAAGAGTGAAGATTAATTAGACAGTGCAATTCTACCAACAGGTGTGACACCATGAACCCTACTACCAGGAATTTTAGTTTAATTTAATTCCCAAGGAAATCACATAAAATAATGAGATCAAGGCACTGGAGGAATAAATCAAGCTGCAGAAAAACTGGGTCTGTGTGCCTACTTTGCATTTTCACCAAAGGCAAACCAGAACACTTCTAACCATGAAATTTGGTCAGCATGTTAAATACATCTTCCTCTACCTCCCATTATTTTCCCATAATTTATGCTCCTCATTTACTTAGTGAAACAGTAATTTTAGAGAACTGCATGTTGGACAACTCACAAAAATAGTCTCTAGAGGTTTCCTCTCTCTCAAGACACTGACAGTGGACCCCACAAGAACTGGCCCACTTGTCAGCCTCATAGCAGCCTGTGACAGTGTGTTTCACCAGGAAATTCACCCATACTCCTCCACTCCTCCTAGACCATCACTACTTGGACCCACAGCCATAGAGTAAATCTGCTAAATATGAGTAGAATATTGTTGCCTGACATGTGGACCCACCAAGGCACTGTGGAGATGGAGCAACTCAGCATTGCATGAGCCAACGTGTCACTGCCTCCTTCTTCTTCTCTCTTGATTTACAGAGCTCCCTGGATAGCTTAGCCTGGAGACCTCGACCATTTCGCCTCTAATCTCACCAGCAGAACCTCCCTCATCCTCTCCACGATCCCACGAGAAAACCCACGGAACCTCCAAGAATCACCGCCGGCAACTTCATCTTCCCCGGCGCCGGCAGTGTTCGACAGAAACCCAGCTTAGCTCCAGTGAGCCCCATCCTCTTCCCTCTGCAAGAACATGATTCACCCTCTAAATTCGTTCCGTTTTTCGCGTTACCTTGCCTAGGAACCGCCGGCCGAAGTCCGCCGCCGTGCCCTGCCTTGTCCCGGTCAGAGTGCCGCCGTGACACCATTGCTGTTTCGGCCGCCTCAGAGCGAGTCTGACCGAGCCTTCGCGCCAACACCGTCGCCCTGCCCCCAGAAGACCCCTAGCCGAAGGAATCAGGATATAGCGCAGTGTACCGGGAGGTCGACGTCGTCTTCTTCCCCTCCTGTCAATCCGTCACCGCCGCCGATTCGTCCTCTCTGGTGAGCCTCCGCTCGATTCCCTACTCCGGTACCTTCCCTAGAGCTTCACTAACTTGGTGGACATCGTTTCCCAGTCACCCATGGACCGAAGTTAGCCGACGCCGTCGCTCAGAAGTTTTCCGCCGCCGCCGGGCTAGTTCCGCCGTCGCCGTTGTGGTCCCAGCTTCGCCAAGACCAGCACGAGCCTTGGTGAGCACTCCGGTACTCTATATAACCGCGTGCATGCATGGTTCTGGAAAGAATCGGGTCGTAGCTCGTTTTGCCGCAGCCTCCCGAAACACTCCGCCGCTGGAGCTCGCCGCCGGCGAGATTCCGGTGACCCGAGGTGCCAAGAAGACCACCCTTAGCTCCGCCGTGAACTCCTCTACCTTTTCTGTTTTTGGCCTGACCGCAGCAGAGCTACCGTTCGCCGTCGCCGCCGCCGAGAAGCCCGCCGGCTCTGTCTGCCTGCGCCCTTCTCTGTTCGCCGCCAGGCCGGACCATACACTCCGGGAACGGACGGTCCGATCCATGCGCCCGCGCCCTCGTGCTCTCGTGCCCGCGCGCTCGCGCCCTGCTCCCGCGCCCTGCTCTGCTTTGCCTCGCTGGCCTGCGGGCCCGGGCTGCAAGGGAAATCAGAAAAGAAGAAAGAAATAGGAAAAGTAATTAAAAGATTTATCTTACAACAGAAAAATGGCTAAACTTTGCAAATCCATAACTTCTCCTTTTTGACTCCAAATTGAGTGAAACCAATTTTGTTAGCTCTGTAAATTTGTGAACTTTATTACTGTAAAATAAAATAGGACAACTTCTGTACAGAAAATATCCATAAAATAATATGAAGCAAAATTGACTTATTTTGGGCTTAGTAACTTGAAATATTCCCATAAAATTCATCCTATTTGCTAAAAATGTGAAACCACTTCTGTTAAACTCAGAAAATTGTAACCTTACTGTGGAAAAGTTGTATTTGATAAAAATCCTCCCAAAATAGGCCTAAGTAATTTTCTAACCTTTCTTTTTGTTAAACTTGTAAAATTCATATCTAAATCAATTTAAATCGGATTTCAGTAAACCAAATTTTGTCGGAACCAGGAAGATATGTATTTTCACATAAAAATGCTCACACTCATAAAATCCTACCAGAGAAGGCAAGCACTTATTTTCTACTTAGAGTTTTCCTATAGTTTCGGCTTTTGCCGTTTTCAGCCCTTCTACGTTGTTATTTTTGTATCTCCCAATCCACGGATGCAAATGACTTGGTTCTTTCTCCTAAAATCTTGTTAGGACATGCCATACCTACTGTATTTATCTCATAATTAATTAATCATGTTGCATAGACATGTTTATTGCTTCTTATTTGCATATTGCTTCTTATCGATAGATTCTGAGGATACGGAGTACGTGGAGATTTACCCAGAGCCTGAGTGTGACTCATCGCTGCAGCAACGCAAGCGTCTAAGCATATTGAACCTATGTTTTCAATAAATTGATTTGTTTGTGAAAACAATATCTATATGCATGCTTCAGTCTATTTAAAATGGGAAAACGGGTAGAGTCAATATTACCCAATTGTATGCATTTCCATTCCTTGGTTATTGATGCCATGTTTATACATTGTC
Organism: Oryza meyeriana var. granulata; assembly: GCA_003991445.1. Lineage (NCBI taxonomy): Eukaryota > Viridiplantae > Streptophyta > Magnoliopsida > Poales > Poaceae > Oryza > Oryza meyeriana. The sequence goes on from RYFJ01002241.1 coordinate 12,400, forward strand.
ACCACTGGTTAAGGACTTTGGGATAATTTTATTTTACCGAATGCTTAGCCATGCTTATTCTAGACTTAGCAAAATCCGATAGATGGAGCTATCGGTTCAAAACTAGTTGAATGCGAATAGATGGGTTACAATCTGACAAGAATAACTTCTAATTAATATTTGAGAATATGTTTGACTTGGACGGATGATAGGGCGATGAAGGGATGGTGTTTCCCCGATGCACGTAGCTCCGTCTGTGTCGTTAAGGACCGAACATGTTGACGTCTATTCAAGCACCCTACGTACTTCCACACGCCGGGAGTGGGACGGCTTAACTCAGTAGCACAGGAGGCTGTAGCCATCTACGCCCGTCCGTCAGTCGTGAGGATGGATTTCCGTTGGAGGACCTCGAGCGCGCCTGGACTGGCCGGAGGTGCCTCCCACGACGGTGAGCCCGCCTTAGTCACCCTGTGTGTGGGGCTAAGTCGTTGGGGGCCCAGACGTGGTTTAGGTGGTTGAGGCTAAGCGTGCGAAAGGTTTTGTTGTGACCTCTAGTCCGCACTCAATGTGTAGAGTGTGGGTACTTGGCCGGTACAAATCAAACTAGAGTGTAGCCGTTTGGCTTCTATCACATCGTGTGGGTAAAGATGTACACCTCTGATCAGAGTAAGAACTATTCGAATAGCCGTGTCCACGGTTACGGACGACGCTTGATGTGTTCCTCACTCATGTTAGCATCCAACTTGGGTTATGTGATTATACCATGACTTAGGATAGTCATCGATGGATGGGCTTATATAAGGGATTTTTAATGTGAAATATGACTTGGCTTTAGCCACGAAAAATGGTGTGCTAGTGTAGCACAATTGTTTGGGCAAGGGTGGCCCATGGATGATGCTTAAAGCATGGTTTATGCTCATTTATGTTCCATTTTCAGAACCATATACTTGCTGTCTTAAAATTTCAGATTGAGTTATTTCACAAAATGCTTATAGTTTCAAGTATTACTTGTTCAATAAAATCAGCTTTGTGCAAAATCAAATCAATATAGCCTTCTTCCTTGATGTAGAGGCCAGCATGACTCCTTTGTACTATTAATATCGTGTAAGTCTTGCGGAGTACCATTCGTACTCACGTTGCATTTTTCAGGTGAGGATATCGACGAAGATGGTGTGATCTACTGTTATCCCGCCGACGGTGGTGAGGATAATGTGTAGTTGTGGTTAAGCTCTATCCCCAGTTGGTTGCCCTGGTTGGGTATGGCACCACTGGTCTTATCTTTTGTGTTGATATTCCGCTGCTATATTTTGTGTACTTTGGATGAATTAGGGTGTGAGAACCCTCTATGTAATATTTATAACCCTGCTGCTCGTTTATCCATTTTTAGAGTACTTGTGATGTTTATCAATTGCTTGCGATGAAAGTGGGAGGCTAGTCGCTTTCCTGGGGACTAGCTGAACATGAGTATGAGTTGTGTATAATTGAGATGGTTGGGGGATAGCTATTGTGGTTCGAGTCCTCTGGGGTACGTATCGTGTTTGGTCGCCACATCGAGTGGTTTGACGGGCGTATGACGGGGAGGACTGGCAAGCTATCCTTATGATTATCTCTTTTGTCCACTACTCGGCATTTTGGATTTGTATTGTGAGTGGGTAAAGATTATGGCAAGTCTGCGATGAGGATGGATGGTTACCGCATTTATTCGGGTTTTATTTGAGACCCCATCCATCTAGATAGTTCGCGTTGCCGTAATAGTTACTCTTCATAATGCACTTCCGGGGTGCCCACAGAAACCAAACTATTTATTAATAAATTGACTGTGACAAGCCTTATGGCTAAAGTTTACATTTATTATGCCACGAAGGCCTAGAGAAAAACAAGATAACAGCGGAAATAAAATAAATACGTGGAAGCTCCATTTAACATGCCACAGGCAGTCAACTGGGACTCACAGCCTATTCCTCATTTTTAGCAGCATACTCCTCCGGAACAGCGGACCCTTTCTTCTGGAATTGGGGGGAATTGCAAGTTAGTACATGTAATACTCAGCAAGTGCACAGAAATATGCATATGCACAGCTGACAAAGAAAGGCTAAGGCTATTTTGCATAACACAGCAGTTGCATTTATAAACCTTTTATAAACAGAGTTAAAAACAACATTTAAAATCACGGGTATTACCACCCAACCATCCACAAGATCTATCACACAGGACCACATAGCTAATTACATTTTCCTACACACAGCATCCATTACCATCCCTTCTTTTCACAAACTCCCCTCATTAGAAACTCACCGAGCATTGTCCATGACCGCGGACATGGCTATTCGAATAGATTAGTTAAACACTCTGCAGAGGTTGTACAGCTTTACCCACAAGATACATCATCCTCTTAACGGCCATGCGCAAATGTCACACTTCTCCTTGTGTGCGGCCAAGGAATCTGTAACAAGGCTTTTTAAAAACTCCGCCGCAACACTGCCTTCCCCCATGAGCCACCTTTCCCTCACACATAGAAGAAAGTACCCATGGCTAACCATAAAACCTATCATCTATCCATCTGGGCTAGCAGTGCCAAGACTCAGAATCCTACTAGGCCAGGTCCTTCCCACTAGGGCATGTGGTTGTACGCTAGGCTCAGATCATTGACTTACGAAGTGAAGTCCTTAACTGACTAGGGCAACTTGCAAAAACTACAGTCGCACACAGCTTCATATTAGGCTCACACAGAGACCTAATTTGGTAAGGATCACACAGATACCTTAACCCCTTACTAGGTTCACATAGAACCACCCATCACCCCAGTCCAAAACATTTTATCCGCCCGTTGTTTACTACACGGTGCCACATGCTACCAGAAGATAGCACACAGCCACCAGCCGTCAATTAAAACAGTGATAAATATATCATTAATCATTATTATGTTTTGCTTGTAAACGACTTGAGCGGGGCTAAGCATTTCTACTCTACCTAAGTTGACCCCTATGTTCAACTCACAAGACTAGGGTGACAAGGTATTACAGAATATTCAAACAATCAAGGCATGGAATGACAGTAATTAGGTCATACTACCCATCGATAATTAAAAACAAAATAATGCATGTTTCACAACCAAAACATTTTATAAATTGGGTTCAATATGTTCAAAGGGTGCACTTGCCTTGCTCCAAGTACTCTCCTTGCTCGGCATCTTCTGAGGCGAACTGCTCCTCGGCTTCTGCGTCTATACGTTCACAACAAAAATAAATAAATAACAAGAAAACAGCCTAAATAACATCAATTAAAATAACCAACTGAACAAGGAGGTAGAGCTTGATTTTAGAAGAATTTAGGAAAAAGAACGGGTCGAATCGGAGTCCGGATGGATGAGATATGAACTTCGGTAAGTTTGGAATCTGGAAAAATCGAGGAAAAAGAGAAGGAACATTCCCGGAATATTCCCTGCATTTTAAATTCGGAAATTGAATTATTTTTGTGGAGGAAGGAACAGGGACCACCGGTCATGAAAAGGTGCACGACGGACTCGGTCTATGGACCGGGGGAGTTTAGAGGTGTGGTGGATAGGATGACATGGACGCCACGTGGCAACACGCGTACTGGATTGGATGACGTGGCGATGATGTGGCGAGGTGAAGTGGCAAGATTGGATTAGGAAATCTACGGTTGAGATTAATCTAGGCAAATCTAACGGTGTGGATCAACAGGAGATTTTACAGGCGGGTCCCACGTGTCAAAGACACAAGGGGACACAGAGCCTGCCGGCTGCTTTGGCCTCAGCCAGCCGGCCGCGCAGGACCACGGCGCCGGGGCAGAGCAGGGCGGCGAACCAGGCGGCGGCGGGCAGCGGCAGCGTCAGCCGAGGGCAGGGCGCAGGCGCTGGCGGCATCGTCGGCCGGGGAGACAAGACACCGGCAAGGAGACAGGACGCGGGCGACGGAGGAAGGCCACCATAGGGCGATGCTCACTGGCGGCATCGGGGCGTCAGCGCAGGCTAGGAGGCGCGTCGGCTCGGCATCAACGGCAGAGGAAGGGGACGGCGCGGTGGCTTCGGAAGCAGATGGCGGCGGCGGCAACTTCGGAGGAAAGAGGAACAGATGAGACGACTGCATGTATATATATATATATATATATATATATATATATATATAGGGCGGCTCGCGGCGGCTAGGGCGAGGGGAGGCGCGGCGATGTGGGCCTGGAGACCGGCGGCATCAGCGCGGCCTAGGAGGCGGCGCGGCACAGGGGTAGGGGCAGGGGCAGGCCGGGCTCGGCGCGGCAGCGGCAGGAGCAGGCCGGGGCCAGGCGGCGTGGCACAGGGGCAGACCAGGCCCAGCAGCCAGAGGAGGCAGGCAGGCAAGCCTTCGGCCTAGCCGAAGGTAGGAGAAGAAGAGGAAAAAAAAGAAAAAGAGAGAAAGGCAGGGGCCTGAGTGGAAAAAGAGAAAGGAAGGGAAAAAGAAAAGGAAAAAATGGCAGGGGCTTTGCGGAAATTGCTAAATTCGGATCTTTTGAATTTGTTAGAATTATTTGGAGGAATGGAGAATGAACTTGGACCTCCGGGAAACTAGGAATTTATATGGATGCGAAAATTATAGTCTGGAGTCAGGGGAAAAATAAATTGGGAGATGAGCTCCACTTCCGAAATCCAAATTAAACCGATTAAGCAACAGAAACAAATCATACCGTAATTAATTATTTAATCATATTAAATCCTTTTTATTATGGAATTTTCATTATGCTATTTTAGGCGAATAAACCAAGGGTGAATTTTCGCAATTGGACAAAAAAACGGAAAGTGAAAAATCTGGACGTGACAAGCTTCATCTTGAATCTCCGAAGACTTTGAAAAGTTTCTTCTAAGATGGCGACGAGGTCCTCCTTGACTTTGCTCTGCATCACCACGTAATCAACATATGCCTCCACATTGGGCCCTAGTTCAGTGTGAAGACACTGCTGGATAGCATGTTGATATGTTGTGCCAGCATTTTTCAACCCGAATGGCATAGTGACATAGCAGTATGCCCAAATGGCATGATGAAAGAAGTCTTCAAGCAGTCCTCCTCCTTTAAGATGATTTGATGATATCCCGAGTAACAGTCAAGAAAACTGAGTAATTCGGTAGACCAAATGGATATTTGGGACACGCTTTGTTTAAGTTGGTATAGTCGACGCACATGTGCCATTTACCGTTCTTCTTCCGGACTAGGACTGGGTTTGCCAGCCAATCCGGGTGGTAGACCTCTTTGATGAACCCAACTACTAGGAGGTTGGTTATCTCCTCCCGAATAGCATCTTTGTGGTCTTGTGCGAAGCGCCATAGTCGCTGCTTGACTTGTTTGGCGCCCGACTTGATGTTTAGGGAATGCTCAATTACCTCCCTTGGTACACTAGGCATGTTGGAAAGCTTCCAAGCAAATATGTCCTGTTCGCCTAGAGGAAGGTGACGAGCTCGTCTTCCTATTGGGGGGTGTCTATCGTGACCGAGTTCACTTCTTGGGTAGTTAGCTTCTGTTTGTGCTTGGACTCGCATGCAGAGGGCACTCCAAATATGTGATTGAGCTCAGCCTGGGGATCCTGATAGTCGTCGGTTGTCAATGTTTTATATCGGCAAGTATAATATGGGGCTACTCGTGAGACCTAAACTTGATGGACTGCAAAGGAACACGAGATAATTTATCCTAGTTCAGGCCCTCGAGGTGAGGTAATACCCTACTTCTAGCTATTGTGTATTGCCTTTGAGGTTTCTCTGGTAAGATTGTATGATGTTCTTCTCTTCTGCCCCAGGGGGCTCCTTGCCTCCCCTTATATACCGAGGAGGAAAGGTTACAAGGTACGAATCCCAGTCGGACTTGACCAAGGGATTTCCTTCTAGGAATACAACGTACCCGACTAGGACTATATCCTTTCCTTATCGTACAAGGTAATATTCACCTAGTCCTGTTGCATCCCTAATTAGAAGATTGGGCCCATCCTCTGTCCGAGTGGCCAAAAAGCTCTTCATGAGGTACCCAGGGCCCATGGCCTCCACAGTAGCCCCTGAGACCTTCATAGTTGAGTCACAGCTAGTGCTGAGTGCTCATCCTCCTTGGTGAAGATTTCCCGAGTGCCTTGCTCCTGAGTACTCATTGTCCGTGTGCTTCTTCTCCATATCTTGCTTCATATCAGCTGGCAACAAGGCTATGAAGGGCTTCATAGAAAGATATGAATAGTGTGCACCAAGTAGGCATACCTATGAATAGTGTTGGATTGTGGCACGGTGAAGCTACGGCTTTTAGAGAAGCGAATGATTCTTCAACAGCAAGAGATCATCAACTGACGTCTAGCCGAGGGTGAGTCCATCCCTGCTCCAAACCTAGGTGAAACCGTGGTTTTCACTTCATTCTTTGATCGCGGTTTGGCTCTTCCATCCTTGGATTTTCTCCGCCACCCCCTTGCCTTCTACCTGATTGAACTAGTGAACCTTACTCCCAATACTATTCTTCAAATCTCTATCTTTGCCACTCTTTGTGAAGCTTTTCTGGGGGTTAAGCCCCACTTCAATCTCTTCAGATACCTCTTCCACATTAAGCCCCAACCATCCAAATCCAAAATCCAAACCATCGGGAGGCAGGCCTTCAGCTCAGGAATGAGATGAAGAAGGCCTATCTCAACGTCCCTGAAAAAATTCTTTCAGGGGGTGGCATCGAGAGTGGTTCTACTGCTTGAATCTGGAACCCTCTCTCCCCTCTTTCACCGGCAATCCTCCAACTGTTCTGGAGAGCTGGTCCTCTGTGCCATCGTAGGAGGAAATGTGGCAGGTCTACCAGCTACTGGAAAAGATTGATCTGCTGAAGGGGAAAGGGTTGACTGGTCCCTAGGTGGCAAGGTGTCTTTTGAATCACCGAACTCGACCACTGAAGGCCAGGAGCCATTTTGGATTTGACTACAAGGGCAAAAACGATCCGAGCCATGAATATCTCGACTTCATTGACAAGAATAAAGTCACTAACACTTTGTTAGGCTTCTTTGTCAATGGAGTTGTGGAGACTGAAGATGAGGCACGAGCCCCTATGCCCCGGCCAAAGGTAACTTGCTATATTGCTGTGAATTTGATATCCATCTGTGATGAATGCCATGAAGGTTGTCCAGCTCTACTGTGTGTAATAGATAATATCCAAACATTTGCAAGTGTGGAGGCCACCCTGAGGCTTGTACCGTTATTTGCAGCTCGCCACATTAACGCTAACTATTGGAGTGGTGGGGTCTCGAATAAAACCAAATAAATACTGTAACCACCACACCTCAAAGAAGACTTGACATCGTGAGCCACAATTACGTTACAAACTCATGGTGCCGAACCCGAAATAAATGAGATACTCAACAAAATTGCCTCCACCAGTCCTCCCCAAGATATGCCCGTCAAACAACGCGATGGTGGCGACCATGAGACTACATATCACAGAGGACTCGATCTACATCAGCTATTAAGCAAATATCTCAATTATTTCAAGCTCATGCCTGTGCTTGACTAGCTCCAAGGAAAAGTGCTAGTCACACACGTTCATCTCAAGCAATGGTATACAACAATAGGGTATACAAGTAAATAACTAAATCTACAAATCAGAGTTTACATAGGCCGACCGGCCGAATAATGCGGTTCAGCAGAAGCTTATCTACCAATACCCACAAGCAACCGACTAGGGGTTGGCCTCTGATAGAACCATTCCAGAAGAAGCAACGGATCCCACGGTACTCATCCTATTCAACTCATCACCTGCAACAAGTCTAAACCAGCAACATAGAATAAAGCAAGAGTCAATACATTATCGAAATAATGTACTGGAAAGGTCAATCCTAAAACACTACATGCAAGCTCTAAGCCAAGGAGGCTATCTGTAGGTTCAGTCTCGCGTAATGCAAATTTTAGTTCACAATCATTTACAACGGTTTTTAATAAAACAGTAAAACATATATCGAAAGTAAATAAAATTATCAACATAACATCATCATTTTTCTTGCTACCCTCCCCGGCAATAAGTCATCATAAGCATCATAATTATCAGAAATCACCGATCCATATCCCAATTTCATAAACGCATTTGTAAAGTTCAAAACTATACTCATGACACATCACTATGTCGCTCATGACCACGAGCACGGCTAACCGATTAGTTTTGACTCTACAGAGTTTGTACAACTTTACCCACATGATGTGAATTCTCTAGTTTGTCTTGTGCTAGACCGAGCACTATCACACTCTACACGTTGAGTGTGGTCGAGAGGTCACAACGAAGCCTTTACATTGCTTAATGCCTAGCCTTGCACCAGCAACGGCAAGTGGGAATCCACACCGAGGTGCTACCTCGATGTCGCTAGGTGGCGGGCCCACGCCTTAACCTAACACCGTGGCGGCAAACAAAGTAAGCCCTTTGTTTCCCCACGAGGCACTATACCATTGTATAGGACAGACTTAGACGCTTAATGCCGTTATGGACCTTTAGGTAGTTCCTATGAGCTAATAGCGCGACTTAGCCCATACTACTGCGGCCTACCATGTGCAAGGCAAAACATTGGACAACTTAAAGAGCTAAGGCCATCCCATACTAGCACATGTGGTTGTACAGTATACATAAGTTAGTGACATAGAATTCGGTCCTTAATCGACTCAGGCGAACACTCCCCCTATCGGTGTGCAACTATTCCATATGCACACCACTTGCCTCCTAAGTCTAAAACATGTTTCTTTCCATTTTGGTTCACAAATACCCAGAGGCTTCACCTCTGTCCAAAAGGTGTAAAATTCTCATTTTAACAAGTATAATGTGACCATTATATTTATTAGCATGTTTCTAAGCATGGCTAAGCATATAAAAGCATAATAAGCAAGTATAAACCCATTTGAGCACAAGTGAAGTGCTCTAACCATCACTAGGGTTTCAAACAGCAAGGAGTACAAGGTTTCAAGGTGGATAATGCAACAAATAGGTCATCGCTACCAATTACCTCAATTCAAATATCGTTATTCACAGATACACATGCAATTTTATAAATAACACGTTTCATTCCCCAAAACATAGGATTTAACTTGTTCAAAGGAGGAGGGGAGAATACTTGCCTTACTCTTGAATACCTAGAGTAACCTTTACTTCACTTCTTAACCGACTTCGAATTCGTCCTCTAAAAGGAAATTATCGTTCGATTGTATAAATAGCAAATAATACGAATAATCCAAAATGCTCTAATATGCATGAGGTTTACACAGTGCTTAGGTACTGACCTAAAGTGAATTAAGGTGAAAGAATTTCTATTTTATCTTTTTTTATTTGAGGGGTACGAATTTTTCTCCTCCTATGTACGCAATAAGGTAGTTGTACCTTATATAGATTTTAGAGGCACTTTACTAGGTGTTTTGCCAAGTGTGAGCTTTAGGCAGTGGATAGGTACTGGTTTTGCAAGATTTTTAGTGAAAGAAGTTATACATTACCACTTCACGTCTCAGAGATATAAATTCTAGAAGCTATACGGGTGAAATATGGTGTTTGCACTCTAGATGGATTTTGGGATTACCTTAAGGGGTAGTTTTGTCAAATTTTACCTTTAGTTAAAGGTACTATTTTCAAAGAAGTGTGGTGCAAGAGATTCTAATTTATTCTTTGGTATTTGAAAAATATTGTATTTAGAGCTTTTATGCGTGAATATGTTTAATTACGAAATAACATTAAATATCCAAATTACCCCATCGCGAGTGGAACTTATACTGTGGTTGGGTGCTGGTCTTAGATGAATTATTGTGAAGAAAATTCCATTTTATTCACTTTTATTTAGAAGATTTGAATTTTGTAAACCCTAGGCCTGTATACTGTATTTATATGTGTATTTAGTATATGTGTTCTAGGACTAAATTTTTATGAAATATAACTTTACATATTTTGCGAAGAATACCTTATGAACCTACTACCATTTGGGTTTATTTCATTTAGTGTTAAACTATAGTTCTATGATTTTTAGAAATTCTTGTACATTTTATCCCTTAGACAAAATATTTATCTATTATACAAGTTGTAAAGGTGTTTTGGTGTATTAATTTTAGTAAATCTTCTCTTTACAGAAATATAGGGCAAGATATTATGAAGCTAACAAACTTGGGTTCATGTCATTTAGAGTTAAGATGAATTTCCTATGCATTTTCGAAGTTAGTACATCTTTTATGCATTAATCAAAGTATTTATCTATTTATGCATTGTATTTTAGTTTAGAACAGAAAAGTTCAATATTTTGTGAATTTATCAAGTTTTGATTTACCAAGTTTGGAGTTAACATGAGGTGGATAGGATTTTTAAAGTGTTTATGTACATTTATACTTTATCTAATTTTTGAGGCATTTTAAGTACTATTTCTTCCCATTTTAATCTACAGAATTAAAGTTCATAATTTTGTGATTCCAACAAATCTTGTTTCATCCAATTTGGAGTTAAAGTGAATTAGTTATGGATTTTTTGAAGTTTGCACAATTTTCAGTGGAGCAAATAATGCAATTTAGCATTTTCTTTTATTTTTCTAGATTTTAAATACATGGGTCCACTGGTCAGTGAGAGCCAATATGCAAAAAGGCCCTCGGGGTTTCTAGAAATAGAACCCACGGTCCTCGTCCACATGTGAAAAGTAGTTTTCTTTAAGAGTGCAAATAGTTTTTAGTATTTAAGTTCAGGTCCTTGGGCCCATTTGTAATAGAGTGAAAACTTTACTAACCAACCTAACATCTTTTGATTTCGTCACAACTTGGTCCTCGTCTGCTACTCCCTGCTGACAAGTGGGCCCCGCGTGTCAGCGAGACAAAGCAGGGGAGAGCGAGGTAGAGCAGCGCCAGCGAGCTTCTCAGCGGCGGCGGCGGCGAATGGTGGCACATCTCGCCGGGCGGCCAAAAGAAAAAGTGAAGGGGAGATTGAGGCGAAGCTATTGGTGGTGGTCTCATCCCCAATGGTGGTTGGAATCAGATGCCATGGCGGCACGAGCGGGGAAATATCTTGGGATGGCATGACAAATGGAGCTACGACTTGATTCATTCCAAATCCATGCATGCATGTGGTTATATAGAGTACCACGGTGCTCACCAGGGCCCGATCGGGGATGGCAAGGTCTAGGCAACAGGGATGACGATGGAGATGGTTTGGCGGTGGCTAAATCCTCTGGGGTCGTGTCATTGGCTTGCTCCCGCTGTCCTGCGGTTGAGGTAAGGTGCCTAACCGGTTAGAGACTTCATAGAGGCGGTTCCATGATAAGGAATCGAAGTGGGGCTCACTAGAGAAAAAAAAATCGACGGTGGCGACAGTCAGCCGGAGAGAAAGAAGACGAGCTGGATCTCGAGTTTCACGGCACCATATCTCGATTCCTTCGGTCAGCTCGCTCCTGGAGGCGAGGGGACGACGTTGGCGCGATGGCTCGGCTTGTGGCGTCCTGGATCGGCCGGAATGACGACAATGTCATGGGGGCGGTCCAGTGGAGCAGAGGCAGTGCACGGTGGCGGCACGGCGGCTTCGACCAGCAAACCTAGGGCCATCAAGTACGAAAATGGAATGATTAGGAGATGTATATCATGTTCCTATGGTTGAGAGAGGGTGGAGCTCACCGGAGTTAGCTCAGGCTCGATCAAACACTATCGGTGGTGAAGAAGATGCTTCTATCTCCAGCGATCCTAGAGGTTTTCTCCGGTCTTCTCGATGGGAACGTGAAGAGGAAGGAAATGAGACTCTGTTGGCACGTTTTGAGGTGAAATGGTCGAGGTCTTCTAGGGATGGTCCTGTCTAGGTGGCTCTGCAGGCTGAGAGGGGGAGAAGAAGGAGAAGAGGGCACGTTGGCTGTGGCTGCTGAGGTGTGCCCACTTCTACAGTGGCATGGGTGGGTCCCACCTTGCAAGAAATATTTTGTTACATACTTTGGGCTAGGTTTAGACCATGACTAGTGGGTCCATGCAGTGATGTCCTAGGTGGAAGTGAGGAGGATGGCTAGACATTTGGGTGAATCACACTGTCCTAAGCAGTGGTGAGGCTTACAGGTGGCCCAGGGGTCTTGTCGGGTCCACATGGAAGTGAAATAGAGAGAGGAGTCCTCAAGAAGCTAAGTCCTGCTAGCTGTCAAACATGCAATATTTACACTAGTGTTTTACCAAGTTACCCAGGGTTATTAAATTGGGAAATATTAGTGGAGGTAGAGGAGGATGTGCTTAACTTACTGACCCAATTGCATGGTTAGAAGTGATCTGGTTAATCTTTGGTGAAATTGTAAAGTAGGCATGGTGACCCTGTTTTTCTGCAGTCCAAATTATTCCCTAGCCCTTTGCTCTTATCATTTTATGTGATTTCTTTCAGAATTAAATTAGGCCAAAATTTCTGGTTGTAGGGTTCATATTGACACACATTTTGGTAGAAGGGAACTGCCTGATAAATCTCCATTTTTATTTGGGAAATTTACTAATTAAACTAACTTGTTTTAGCTATCTTCCTAGTCTTGCTGATTTTGAGAGATTTCAGTGAAGTATTTATTGAAGTGATAAAACCATGCAAAATTTTCAGTGGTTCAATTATGTTGTGTTGTGCACATGGGAATTTTTCCATGATTTTATGTTAAACCAAATATTTTTTAAAAATTCCTTAAGCTATACAAATGCATATGCATCCTATTATGAAAATGCATTTTAAAATCCAAAACAATCAAAAGAAGACCTGGACATGAAATGGTAATAAATTTATTTATCTCCATATTTTTATGTCAAACTTTTATCTATACATATGTAGTCATATTACATTTTTCTGTTTTTGTAATTTAATTACTAAAATCTTTATGCACCAACCCTAAGGTATTTTAATTCGGTCAAAACCTCTTATACCCATTTGGACGAATTATTCCCCTTCCCATCTGACCTACAAAAGGTTTCAGAAATTTGCTTTATGGATTCCAGAGCTGCGCTTTATTTTCTTTTATTATTTTATATTGTGACCTAGGGTAAGTCTTTAAGTATAAAGGTTTTAGAGTTTCCCCTTTTTAAGATTTAGTTTAGTAAATCTACCCCTCATTTTACTCCTTTGTATAGAAAGCATAAGATTTTACTTCTGAGGGCTTTTTATTAACTTATTTTAGTTAAACTTTCAAAATTCAAAATTTTGGTATGTTATAGCAATACTGCGAAGAAATTGATTCTGATTCCCTAAACCAGTCAGCCGTGGGATCTAGGAAATGCCCAACTAGCCCTTCAACTGCCCAACCCAGCCCCAAAAAGGCTAGGAAAAGACCAGCAACTGACCAGGGCAAGAAGAAGGATGTGTCGAGTAAGGCACATGGGAGCTTGAGGATTAGGGACACCAACAGCACTGCCCCCAGGCCTTCCAGCCCCCGGACAGCACCGCCGAGTGCCACCACCCCCCAGTCGGCCGTATCCGGCATAGCACCGATTGGGCCAAGCACGCCCCTATCGACTGCCACGCTGATAAGCCCAACAGTCGGCAGTTCTCCATCACCGAGCAGGCTATCCAGCCCCTCGCTGGCCTCCTCTGCCCCCAGCGCACCGGGATGGAAATTTAAAACTTCCAAGAGGTATGAAAATCTTCAATCTTCAAAGAGACTTGAACATTCTTTCAATATCTTGAAAGTTGTATGTTTGCTGTAGTAAGCCGAGTGATGTTGACCCCAAGGGGATGGCGCCACCAACCACTGTGGTAGATCCTACCCTAGCTGAGCCAGAAATAGCCACGTCACAAGTTGAGCCGGAGATCACCCCAGTCCCAGAGGCTAAGGTAATCCCACCAGCTGAGCCACAAGCGTCGGCCAGCCAGGACGTCGCAATTGAAGCCCCAGTTCCTGAGCCCATTTAGGAGGCCATGCCGCCGACTGAACCAAGGCCTAGGACTCCATCACTTCCGCTGTCATCTTCTTCTGATGAAGGCAATCTCCCCCGGCTCGAGGCTCCCCCGCCAATCTTCCCCTGGACATTTTACTGGGTTACTCCAGAGGGGGTAGCTGAAAGCTTCGAGAACGACGAGCAAGCGGCCGAGAGAGAAAGGGTGAACCTGATGTACGTGGCCATCTCTAAGTCGAGGGGGATCTAGGTACATGATTACTCTTGCTATGTCTACTGATTGGTGATTCCCTAGAGTTTTACATCCTTGTTGTTTGTTTCATTTGACTTTGATACTTCTTGAGCAGAAAGTGGTCGATCGGTCAGAGAAGATGGGCAAAGTCCTGACTGAACTCACCCTCAGCTTACTCAGCTCTAACAACTCCGAAATGCCAAGGAAAACCTAGAGAGATCCAGCAAGGAGAGGGAGGAGTGACTGAGGGGTTCGGTTGACAAGCTTAGGGGTGAAAATTGGGCCCAGGCTAGGACAATCAGAAGTAAGAATCCCTTTTGCCCGAGTCAACTTGAGTAAATCTTGTAGCTGTATTAAGTCTTGAATGTCTTCTTGCTATAGCCCTTGAGTCTAATCTCAGTGCCCAGTCCCAGGAGATAGAGCACTTGAAGAAAGAATTGAAAGAACTCGAGAAGGCTAAGTCAAAAGTGGACGCTGACTATGTGAGTAAGTCACTCGTCCGGCTGCATGCTCGACCCAGTCAGGCATCTTGGTTTACTGATATTCTTGTCTATGTGTAAACAGCTTCCAAGGCCAACTCACGGATCCAATTTGGTGCTTTTGCAAAGGAGATAAAGGTCATAAAGGAATCACGGCAGATCATTGTGGACTCCGCGAAGACCTTGCTTAACATCATGCAGCCACACCAGGCTGGATCCAGCTCTAGCCCGATTGCTCAAGTAGCGGAACACCTCGAGGAAGCTCCAGAGATCTTGAAGAAATACTCGGATAAGCGCATCACCATCGGGATTGCCCAGGCCTTGGCCATGACCAAGTATCTCTATCCCCATGTAGATATTGTGGCTGTTGGTGAGGGCTTTGCCATAGGGACTACTCCAGAGTAGGGCTTGGAGCTGATTAGCTAGGTTAGGGCATCTGCAGAAGATATAGCCAAGGACCTATCAATGTAGACAAAAACATTTATGTAGTTGGTGTTTACCAAAAACAATATGTGAATATTGTAAATGTTTTTGCTGTTTGTCATTAAGTATTGCTGAGTACTTGCTGCTTTTGAGCCATCATTAGCTTTACCCAACTAGATAGTTTACACCAAGTGAATTGAGATTAACCTAATAAAAATCATTGACCTCTTAGGATTATACTCAGGAAAACCTAACATAGTTGTTGTAAGGCTTCATGACTCAGAAAAAACAAGCTCAGACTCTATTGATGACAACAGGCATGTATTAACATGTAGCCCCCGACTCACTACGCGGTTGAAACAAGCGACGTAGTGAGTCAGAATAACTAACATTATTTATATGTACAAAAGGAGTACAAAACTCATGTATAGAAAGGACATAGCTATTCTATGTTCCATGAGTTGTTGATTAGGACGCCATCTTCTGTCTTCAGTCGGTAGGTGCCCGGGCGTGTCACCTCAGCGATAATGAACGGCCCCTCCCAAAAGGGAGATAATTTATGCCTGTCTTTGGTGGTTTGAATTTTTCTCAAGATGAGATCTCCCACCGAAAAGGTGCAACCACGAACATTCCGATTGTGATAACGACGTAGGCCTTGAAGATACCTTGCCGACTAAATGGTTGTGATGTCCCTTGCTTCCTCCAACTGATCTAGTTCGACCAGTCGGTCTTCAGCTAATTTTGCATCTGAGTGGGCCTAGACTCGTGGTGAGCCCAACTCTAAGTCGGTTGGTAACACAACTTCAGCACAATAGACTAACAAGAATGGGGATTGCCCTGTTGCCTGACTAACCGTGGTTCTTAAAGGCCAGAGAACAGATGGAAGCTCTTGCACCCACCACCCTGCATATGGTTGTAGTTGGTCGAACACCCTAGTCTTGATACCTTTTAAGACCATGCCATTAGCGCACTCAACTTGCCCATTGCTTCGTGGGTGTGGCATAGAAGCATAACAGATCTTGATGCCGAAGTCATCACAGAAATCTTGGAAAACGCCGCAGGTGAACTGAGTGCCATTGTCCGTTATAATGCGGTTGGGAACTCCAAATCGGTATAAAATACTCATGATGAAGTCTTTTGCCCTTGCCGCTGTTATGGTAGCAACGGGTTTTGCCTCGATCCACTTTGTGAATTTGTCCACTGCGACAAACAAGTGTGTGAACCCTCCTGGCGCTTTTTTGAATGGCTCGACCATGTCAAGGCCCCAAACTGCAAAGGGCCAAGAGATTGGAATTGTTTGTAGTTCTTGAGCTGGAAGATGTGTTTGCTGGGTGAAGAACTGGCACCCCTCGTATGTCTGAACTATGTCTTTAGCGTCTGTAACCGTAGTCGGCCAGAAGAAAACTTGTCTGTAAGCCTTTCCAACTAACGTCCTTGATGCAGCGTGGTTGCCACAAATGCCCGAGTGGATGGACTGCAGTATCTACTTGCCCTCCTCAGGTGTGACGCAGCGCATGAGGACTTTGGATGAGCTTCGACAATAAAGGTCTTCACTGATTACGAGGAAACTTTTGCTTTGATGTTTAATCCGCTCAGCTTCGTTGCGATCTTCTAGGAGCTCGGCTTCGTTGCGATCTTCTAGGAGCTCGTCTTCCAGGAGGAACCTGATGATTGGAGTCTGCCAATCTTGAGAGATGATTTGTCCTTCATTTGTTGACGGGGTAGGTTCAGCCCCTGACTGCTCGAGTACTGGTTTTTTCTTGACTAACGGTTCCAATAGTTACTTGACAAAGATTACAGTCGGGACCGCTTCTCGTTTGGATCCCATGTTGGCTAACCCGTCTGCAGCTTCATTATATTGGCACAGCACATGTGTGATCTCCAGCCCATCGAACTTGTTTTCCAGCTTTCGTACCTCCTGACAATATGCCACCATGTTGTCGTCCAGACACGTCCATTCTTTCATGACCTGGTTGACCATGTGTTGAGAATCTTCGCGTACTACCAATCGGCAGATGCCAAGTGATATGGCGATGCGGAGCCCATGGATGAGTGCTTCATACTCGGCGACGTTGTGGGATGCTGGAAAGTGAATCTGGAGGACACATTTCAATTTTTCCCCAGTGGGTGACGTCAGAACAACACCAGCCCCTGCTCCACCGATCCATAAAGAACCATCGAAGTACATCATCTAGTATTCTAGCTTGTCCATTGTTGTAGCCGTTTGAACCTCTGTCCACTCGGCTACAAAGTCGACCAGTGCCTATGACTTGATTGTGGTCCGAGGTTGAAAGACAATGTCAAATGCCATCAGCTTGAGCGCCCCTTTAGCGATTCTGCCAGTGGCCTTGCTGTTGTGTAGGACGTCCCTGAGTGGATACGATGTGACGATTGTGACTTGATGCGACTGGAAATAAGGCACCAACTTCCGGACAGTTGTGAGTAAACCATAGAGCAGCTTCTAGACTTGGGGATATCTTATCTTGGAGTTAGCTAGGACTTCATTGACGAAGTAGACTGGCCTCTGTACTTTTTGTATGTGCCCAGGCTCTGCCCGCTCTATGACCAACACTGTGCTAACTACTTGAGTAGTTACTGCCAGATACAGCATGAATGGTTCTTGGGGCATAGGTGATGCCAACACGAGTGGTGATGTGAGAAACTTCTTGAAGTCTTCGAAGGCTTGCTTGGCTTCGGGTGTCCATTGAAAATTGTTGGCTTTCTTTAGTAATTTGAAAAAGGGCATGCCCCGTTCACCGAATCGGCTGAGTGCCGCCATGTAGCCAGTCAGCTTCTGTACGTCCTTCTGGCTAGTCGGGGGTACCATGTTTATGATAGCGTTGACTTTCTCTAGATTAGCCTCGATGTTTCGGTGTGATATGATGAAGCCGAGTAATTTTCTCGAAGGTACTCCGAAGATGTACTTTTCCAGGTTCAACTTCATCTTGAATCTCCGAAGGCTTTGGAAAGTTTCCTCCAAGTCGGTAGTAAGGTCTTCCTTGATTTTGGTCTTGATTACCATGTCATCGACACCGCTGGATAGCACATTGATACGTTGTGCCAGCGTTTTTCAACCCGAACAGCATAATGACATAGCAGTATGCTCCAAATGGCATGATGAAAAAAGTCCTAAGGTAGTCCTCCTTTAGGCTAATTTGATGGTATCCCGAGTAATAGTTGAGAAAACTGAGTAACTCACACCCCGCGGTTGAATTAACCACCTGATCTATTCTTGGTAGACCAAATGGATCCTTAGGGCATGCTTTGTTCAAGTCAGTGTAGTCGATGCACATGTGCCATTTACCGTTTTTCTTCCTGACCAGAACTAGGTTTGCCAGCCAATCCGGGTGGTGGACCTCTTTAATGAACTTGGTTGCAACGAGTTTGGTAATCTCCTCCCGAATAGCATCTTTGCAGTCTTGTGCAAAGCGCTATAGCCATTGTTTGACTGGTTTGGCGTCCAGCTTGACATTGAGGGAATGCTCAATCACCTTCCTTGGTACACCAGGCATGTTGGAAGGTTTCCAACAAAAATATCCCTGTTCGCCTGGAGGAAGGTGACGAGCGTGTCTTCCTATTTTGGGTTGAGTCCAGTCCCAACGAGCGTAGTCTTGGAGGGGTCAGAAAGGTCCAGGGGGATCTTCTTTGTTTCTGAATCTGCTGAAATTCCCAACTTGGTTGCTTTTTTCGCCGGACTTTGGTCGTCCTCGTTTGCAGATGTCACGGCTAGTCAGATGTTGTTCCGCCCGACTGCCGCTTCTTGAGATTGGGCCAGGTCACAGCTCTCCTTGTCGCAGGTGAAGGCTTGCTTGACATCGCTGCACAGGAAAAGTACTTGTGACATCCTGGCCCAATTAGGATCTGGCCTATGTGGCCCATGAGTGCTATGTGCACTTGATTAGTACCACCTTGCTAGTTGAGCAAGAGTTGAACCAACTTACAAGGCCTTGTCCCTCCAACCATAGCACTTCCGGGTTAACCCTTTTACACGAAGCGAGGACGAAAGTATAAGTGGGGTGCTATGTGTAAGTGGGCCCGCCCGTTGGATGGGCTGGGCTGCACAGTTCTGGAGGGCAGGCTGTTACAGTACTCCTATTGGTCCTGGCATCTTGAGCACCATATATGTGTAATGAGGCACTGCCATGAACTTGGCTAGTGCTGGCCGTCCGAGTATGGCGTGATACACGGTCTCGAAGTCAGCAACCTCGAAGCAGATATTCTTGGTGCGGAAATTCTCCAGCATGCCAAAGGTGTTCAGCTTGATACTTCTGATGATCGGATCCTGACCAGCGCAGATATTGGGGGGGCATCTATTGGGACCGAGTTGACTTCTCGGGCTGTTAGCTTCTGTTTTCTATTGGACTCATAGGCAGACGGCCCTCCGAAGATGTGGTTGAGTTCAACTTGGGGATCTTGATAGTCACCGGCTACACCCGAGTCTGGCTTGTCCATGTTCTTGTTATCGCTAGACGTTGATGTCTGCTCGGAAGCGAACTTCTTAAGCATGAAGCAATCCATAGCCGTGTGTTCCCCTTTGGGTGGAAAGGGCATGGCCCATTCATGACTTTCTGGTAGTCGTCCGTCCTTGAGGATCGCAACCGACTGCGGTCCACAGCTGCTACGACGTTGTCTGACTTGCGCTTGTGGTTGCCGGACTTGGTCTGTGCTTGTTGATGCTTTATATCGGCAATAAATATATAAGGCTACTTCGCCAGACCGAAACTCGATGGATTGCAAAGGAACACAAAAGGTTTATACTGGTTCAGGCCCTCGAGATGAGGTAATACCGTACGTCCAGTTGTGGTGTATTTCATTTGAGGATGTATGATTGTGATCTTGGTGATTCTACCCACAGGGGGCGCCCTGCCTCCACTTATATACTGGGGGACAGGGTTACAAAGTAGGAGTCCCAGTCGGACTACGACCAAGGGATATCCTTCTAGGAGTACAACATGCCCGACTAGGACTATATTTTCCCTGTCGTACAAAGTTAAGTCTGTCGAGTTCTATTGTATCCCTAATTACAAGGCTAGGCCCATCCTCTGTCTGAGTGGCCCAATAGTTTCTCATGAGATACCCCGGGCCCATGGCACTGATAGTGCTGCGTCATCGGTGTCTTTCTTGTCCTTCTGTTGAGCCTCCTTCTTGTCGTCTAGGGCCTCGGCAGCAGCGTCGGGCATGTCGGTGTATTTGTTGGCCATGTCAAATAGAGCCTTGACAAAACTCGAAGGCTTCCGAGTGAACTTGGCGATGAACGAGGTGTCCTTAACTCCCTTGCGAAAGGCAGCGATGAGGACCTTGTTCTTGCTCTTTGGGATCGAGTTCCTCTTCTCAGAAAACCTCTTGATGAAGTCACAAAGGGACTCATTCTTCCTTTGATGGCATTGATACAAAATCGTACTCGGAAGAAGCCCTTTCATATGTTTCTTGGAAATTTGCAATGAAGCGTTCTCGGAGTTCTCCCTAGGAGCTGATTGACCACTTGGGAAGTCCTGTTAGCCATGTCCTCACCGAGTCGGCTAGGGCGACCGGGAGGTAGTTAGCCATGGCTTTGATATCACCTCCGGCTGTAGACCAAGACCTTAACTAATTACAAAAATTTGCTAGAATTCAGACCAAGACCTTAACTAATAACAGTAAAATTTGCAATGCCTTCCTCACAAAATTTATACATAAAATGACAAGCCAAAGATCTCTGGCTTAGGCTGGTGTGCAGAGGAGGCTGATTTTGTACCACAGTTTGCAATTTCACCAAGAAAAATGTACCAGTCACATGACCCTGAGATTTGGTACAGTGTTGGACAACATCACCCTCTAACCATAGTAATTTTTCCATAATTTGATTGTCACTGTAGCTAAGTCAAATGACTAGATCAATGTAACCCTCAACTACAGCATTTATACTTAGTCTCTAGGAGGGTTTCTCTCTTACCTTTCACTGCCAAGTGGGCCCCAGCCACTGTGGGCCCACCTATCGGCCACAGAGACTCTCCAACATGGCCCCACCCCATAGAATGCATGCGCCACACACGAGGACATGCGCCAGCCGCCGACTGAGCTCTCCTCCACCTCACTGAACGACGCTAGCGCCTACATCTCCATTTCCTCAGCCGGGTCGATGACAACCCGAACCACTTCACCATTACACTCTCCTCTCTAGCCTCTCTCTGCTCCATGGAAAGCCCGAGGCAGAACCCCACCACAACGCTAGGAATGCTGCCTCTTTCCTTGGTACTATCGGGCTCACTGCCGTCGCTGTCCTCCTCTGGTGAGCTTGGTTGCAGCCGAGCTATGGGAATGTGATAGCCATCCAATCCCTAATCCATTTTTCCCTTCTTCTTTCCCTGTCCTCAAGGTTGAAGACGCCGTGTCATGTGCCCAACTCTGGAGACCATCGTCATGGTGCGACCGCGTTCTCCTTGACCCATGCAGGACCGGTGCCGATCTTTAGCCAGCCGCATCGCGACCCCAAGACGACTCCAAGGACCAAGCACGAGCAGCTGACGAGCCCCAGAACACCAGATCCATGTCTTCCTCTTCTCCACCGACTGCCGCAGCCCTTTCTTGTTTTCTCTATCCATGGTGAGCAATACTCCAATTCTTTACACATATAGCTACCTTATGACATCATTAAGCTAAGGCCTATGGCTCCCCTTTGGATTGCAGCCCAAATCTAGCCATCGCTGTTTGCCCGGAGTGCTCTGCCACCGCTGGACCACTTCTAAAGGGCTCGTCATCATTCCAGCCTCGTCGAGCCATGCAACACCTTCAGTGAGCATCCCTAGCACCTTAGATACCACATGCATGCTTTGCTTTGGCCTATAATGAAATATTCACCTGCATGCCGAGCCATGCCGCCGCCTCCACCATCATCACCATCGATTCCGGTCACCATTGAAGCCAAGAAAGCCACTGATAGCTGTGCCTGGAACCCCTCTACCTTTTCTCTGTTGATAGCTCAGCGAGATCTGCCGCCGTTCGCCGTTGCCACCGCCACAAAGCTCGTCGGACGCGCGCGCCATCGGGGACTGTGTCCCGAGCCACCGATGGGTGGGCCCCATTGTATTAGCGCGTCAGAACACTATCAGTGAAGATTTAAAACTCCCAAGGTTCTTTTAGCAAAAATGCCAGTCACTGACGAGTGGGCCATGGATCTAAATTTAAAAACTGAAATCAGCAGGGACTCTTAATGGAAATCGTCCTCCCACGTGTTTTAGGACTATGGGTTGGTTTCCGAAAACTCCAAGGGCCTCAGTGCAAATGTTGTCTCGCTGACATGTGGACCCCCTTTAATTTAAATCCGAGAAAAAACCGAGAAAATGATTAAAATCTTTTCTATTGCACTAGAAAATAGATTTAACTTTCAAAATTCATAGAAAATTCATTTCAACTCCAATTGGGATGGGAAAAATTGCAGTAGACTCATAAAATTTTGAACTATTTTTCTAGAAGGTTAAAATCCACAAAATAAGCCTCTAAGATATTTTTAAATTTTGATAATAATAATAATCCACATTATTAGTATAAAACCTTTGAAAATTTGTATTTTCCAAACAAAAGCCAATAAAATAGATATTTTCTCACCAAAAATCCTCCTATAACAGTCCTAACCCACTGTAAAACGTGCATCCATAATAGAGCATTTTAAGTTTCCTCGTACAATTGTATTTATTCGGTTATACATTATTTGTTTAGCGGGAGAAGTCGAATTTGACGAAGAGGATGAGCTTGATGCTAATATAGGCATTTCTATTGAACAAGGCAAGCAACCTCCCCTCTCCCTTGAACATATTGCTCCTATGTTTTGGAGGAAAATTATTTGTTTTATTAAATTGCATGCTATTTATATAAAAAAAGAAAATTGGAAAATGGGGGATTGGTAGCTAATGCCAATTAGATGCATTATAAAAACCCCTAAAACTTGAATTTCTCACCTTTGCAGCCATAGGATGAATGTGGAGTACCTTTCTCACTCAGATGGGTTATCTATGATATAAATGTATATGTACATGCTTAGCCATGCTTAGCTTTGTATTTTAATTCATTTGGCACCTTATAAATATTGAAATGTGTATTTTAATAATCCTAGACAGAAATGTGATTGGTGACAAAACGATGCACTAAAATGATGAAAATGACTTTTTAGATTTGGGCGGCAAGTGGTACTCATACTTGATAGTTGCGTACCGATAGGGGGAGTGCCCACCTAAGTCGGTTAAGGACTGAAATCAATATCTTTTACTACAGAATATAGTACGACCACATGTGCTGATATGGGTCAGTCAAAGCTTACTACGTTGCTCAATATTTAGCCTTGCATTTGGTATGCCGGAGTAGTATGAGTTACGATGTGGTAGTAACTCATAGGAACTACCCATTAACCCATAACGTTGTAGGTGTCCAAGTCTATCCAATACAACGGTATAGTGCCTTGTGGGGAAACAGATGGTTTGCCGCCACGGCGCTAGGTTAAGGCGTGGGCCCGGCACCTAGCGGCTCTAGAGTTGCTCCTAGAGTGGATCTTCACTTGCTGTCGCTGGTGTAGGGCCAAATCGTGAGCAATGTAAAGGCTGTGTTGTGAGTACTGAAACAGGTACTACGGTATCGCGTGGCATGTTCAACATGAACACTATGACACATCGTGTGGGTAACGTATACACACTCTGCAGAGTTAGAACTAATCGATTAGCGGTGCTCGCGGTCATGAGCGGCCTAGTGACTTATGTTGAGTATAGATTTGTGAAAGTGTGTTAAATATAGTGTGAGTACAAGTGGATAAAATTGAGAGAAGGATTTTATGAACTCCTCGGGCTCACCACCATGGAGGTGGTATGTGCCACTTATATACGTTGAAATGGAATCAATATATATAGACACACACACACATTATGGATTCCAGTTACATGTTTGTGAACTGAGCCTTAAAAACGTTTACCAAAATCAAATCTTGCTTTTACGCAAATAAGTAGCCCTATTAGCTCTTCCTTGATATTACCCTTCATGTAATTTAGGCTTGGCATTGCCAGTACATTGTAAAAATGTACTGATTCTTGCACTTGCATGTTGTCTATTGTCTTTAGGCTTTGATGTAGGTGAGGAGGTAGTGGATGATGAGTTGCTTGATGGGGATATTCCTGAGTTTCAGGACGGTTCACACTAGGGTTTACCCTAGTCGGTCGCCTGTGGAATATTTTGGGTAGAACAAGCTTCCACAAACCACTATCTATTTGGCCGGTCGGCCCGTGTAAATTATGGATGTATCACTAAGTTACTTAACTAGTTAGACTACTACCTTATTATGATGTCAACTACTAAGATGAAAGTACAGAGCTAGCATACTCTCTTGGGGCTAGCCTTGTACGAGTATTTACATAATAGTCGGTGGGATCAAGTCCTCTATAGTATGCCTTCTGTGGTCACCATCATCGAGTGGTTGACGGGCATACTTCAGGGTGGACTGGCAAAAAGGCTATTTCGTCAGGTATCTCACTCGTTTTGGGCCCGGCACTTTGAGTTATATCGATTCGCCGTTCATGATATCAGGTCAACTTTGAGGGGATGGTGGTTACTGTAATTATTTGGGTATTATTTGAGACCCCACCACTCCAAGAGTTAGCGTTGACATGGCGAATTATGAATTTTGGTACATGCCTCAGAGTGACCCCACACAAATCCTAATGCGGTCCATGGCAATCTGGTGATGAAATCCATCCCCACTTCCATTCGAGAACCTTGAGGGGTTGCAATAATCCTACGGGTCTCTGATGCTCAGCTTTCACCTGTTGGCATACGTCATAAACAACCACATAGTCAGCTATTTCTCTTCGCATGCTAGACCACCAAAACTTCTCCTTAAGATCTTGATACATCTTGGTGCTGCTAGGATGGATGGAATACTGAGTCCCATGAGCTTCATCCAATATCAGCTTCTTTAGTTCTTCGTTGTCTGGTACACAGATTCGCTCTCCAAACCACACAGTACCTTGTTCATCTTCCAAAATCCCAGTGGCTTTCCCCTTCTTCATGTTCTTCTTGATCTCCAAAACGTTTGGGTTGTTTCTCTGTGCTTCACGGACCTGATCCACCAGAGTAGGTTGTGCTTCCAAGGCTGCCACAAATCCTTGACTAACTATACCCAGAGCTAACTGTTGTCCTTTCATTGCTGTGCAATAACTTTTCTAACTAAGGGCATCAACCACCACATTGTCCTTCCCTGGATGATAAAGAATTCCAATGTCGTAGTCCTTGATCAGCTCCAACCATCTTTGTTGTCTAAGGTTCAGATCTGGCTGGGTGAATATATACTTCAAACTTTTATGGTCCGTATAGACCTCGCTACGGTTGCCAATGAGGTAGTGTCTCCAGATCTTGAAAGCATGCACTACCACTGCAAGTTCCAAATCATGGGTAGGATAGTTATTCTCATGAGGCCGTAACTGCCATGAGGCATATGCCACGACTCTTCCTTCTTGCATCAGCACACACCCCAAACCCTGCTGAGATGCATCACAATAGACTTGGAATCCTTTCTTGGGATCTGCCATGATCAACACAAGCGCGGATACTGTAACGCCCTAAAAATCGTCTTAGATTAAAATTATCGTGGGTAAATGGAAATACAAGAATACACTAGAAAATTTTTGTTTGAGAAAAGAGTTTGAATAAAATTTTGAAATTTCCAATATTAAAAATCCCGAGTTTAAATCTTTAAATAAATACTTGGATGCTTTTATATTCCACGGGTTTTGTCAGAGTATTTTAAGCGTTTGAGTATTTATAATAATAAATTCTTCGTGTTTCGTGGTGGCATTTACTTCTGGTAAATTCCCCGTGATTTAATAAACCCTCTGAAATTTTCTCGGATTTTTCGGAGCTATAGAATTAATTTTAATGATATAAAGATCACTAAAGTAATTAAATAAATATAAATAAATTCATTTTCCTTTCCCCTGTTCGGGTCCTTCCTGATTCAGTCCTTTGAAGTCTCCTTGTTCATTGTGAACTCTGACTCCCCTTTTCTTCTAGGGTTTTGTGTCGTTCCTAGAACCCTAAAGTCACCTCAAAAACCTAAATCCAGAGTTACCGGATTTATTCTTTTTGAAACACTAGAACTCTTTTGGACTTTCAATCCGAGATCCTTTGTATTTGAAATATCTATATTTCCCTTTGAGATAAATCCCAGATATTCCCTTAAACCCCTTTTCTGTCAAAATAAATCCAAATCTCCAATCGTCTGAGATTTCTCCAAATTCCGGTCCCAATAAAACACCGTCGTCAATTCCCTAATCCCGAAATATTTTATTTGGAATATTCTATTTCCCAGTTCTCAGAAAATCTCCTCCAGTTCCCAACCCAAAGAATAATCCAAAATTTTATTCCCTAAATATTCCTCAAATATTTCGATATTCTACTCCCCAAAATTCCCTTGGGAAAATATTCTTTATTCTCTAAATCCCACAAAATATTCCGTCTCCTGGACCCCACTACATATATTCTATTTTCTAATTACTTCCAAATACTGTTTTATTCCCAATATATATTTATACCTATGTATATATATACGTATATATATATATGTGTATGAATATATATATCCTCATATTCGGAGAAACCCCTCTCCCTTTTCCTTTTCCCTTTCCTCTTTTCTTTTTCCATGTATTCCCTTTTTGCCCTTCTCCCTGTTCATCTTCTTGCTCCAGGCCTCCTTTCTCCTCCCATCTCCCTCCCTATCTCTCTGCGCCGCAGCCAAGCCCTAGCCCAACCTGCGCGTCTCCAGCCCACGCGCGTCTGCCCCATGCCGCCCTGGCCTCCACGGTCCACACCGCCGCCACCGATGCTAGGCCTGGCCTGGCCTGTGCGTCCCGCCGCCTCACGTCGCCCTCACCGCCGCTTTCCTCGGTGCTTGCTGCCAGCACCGCCACCCCTATATATATCACAGCCACCGCCCTAGAAGCCCTAGCAGCTACTGCCTCTTGCTCCCTGGCGCCGTTGCCCTTGCCGTCACAAGCCGCCATCACCGTGCATGGAGCCGACGCCGGTTGCCGCGAACGCAGTCATCGCCTGCACATCCTTCACCCACCGCTGGTGAGCCCGAAGTCCATTGCCGTCCCTGCAACTTGCCGCCACCCCTGCTGCTTCCCCCTCCTCCTCGGTGCCGCCCCTCCCCTGAAGCCACCACTGCCCTGCAGGCCGATCTAGCCGCCGCCTGCGAGTGACGCCGCCCCTCCCGCTCTGCGCTGTTGTCGTGTCGCCTTGCTGCACGCCATGACGCCATTGCTCCTGCATCCTGCACCGCCCCATGCACGCCGCTGCCCAGCCATCTGAGCCGCCTCTCACCCGTGTGCTAGCCGCGCCGCCGCCCGAGGTCGCCGTGGTCGTCATCATCCCCATCTACCGCCTGTCGCCGGTGAGCATCCACCCCGTCGTCCCCGACGCCTCCATCTTCTTTTCCTCCTTCGGCACCTCGGATCGGAAAGCCGCTGGTCGTCGTCGTTGCCTGGTAGTCACCGTCGTCGTCGTCTACCGCCTATCTGACGCCGATCTCTGGTCCTCGAGCCGCCTCGGTCCCATGGTCAAGCTGCCGCCTTTTCTCTTTACCCCACTGGCACACTGTCGTCCGTCGTCGCCGACGTCGTCATATGCGCCAACTCCGCCAGCCGCCGTCACCGTTCCCTCTTCGTCGGTTTCGCCGCCTGCCACCGCCATCCAGAGCCACCAACCTGCGCCGCCGCATCTACTGCCGCTCACTAGCCCGCTGACGCCCTGCTCTGCTCTTGTCGGCGCCGCTGCCCTTCTTCCGACGTCATCACCAGCAAGCCCGCCGCCGCTGTCCAACACCATCGTCGCCGGGCAGTCGTCGTCGCATTCGCCTGCGCCCACTGGTGAGCTCCAGGCTGCCCCCATCTTTTCTCTATTCCCTGGTGCCCTATTTCTTTCCCCAGCCCACCGTGTTGCCCGTCCCTCATCGGTCTTGGCTCGCCAATGAATCATTGCCGCCGAGTAGTCGCCATCATCGTCGTTTACTGCCTGTTACCATTGAACATCTCCTCTGTAGCCGCCCCAACGTTGACGACCACCATGCTGTGCCGCCGTCACTCACCGTCTTTGCCGATGCCTGCTTCGCCTGGCCGAGAGCCGCCGGCACACGGTCCTCATGGCATCTCCCTCCCCAGTGCACGGTTCTCCAACGGATCTCGGCTGCCCATCGTCTACGATTGATCTAGGCCATGCAATCTTCGTAAAGCTCGCGATTAAATCTCGCCGGTCCGAATGGTCTCAATTTAATCCGAGCCGTCATGTTTCTCCAACCCCCAATCAGTGTCATCTCAGCCCTAATCACCACATCGGCATTTGCATCATCACCATCACATCCTGCCAACCCAGCCTATTCATCACTCATTACTCTTATCTGGTCCATGGACCTAGTCCATGTGATCCCGGTCATTGCTAGGGGGCCCCACTAGTATACACAGCCAAAATATTCTTGTTAAACCCAAAATCCAGGGAATATTCCCAAGAATATTCCTTTTCTTTTTCTATCGGATTTATTCTGCATTCAATATTCCGGAGGCCGTATCTTTTCCGTTTGAAGTCCGATTCGACCCGTTCTTCTTCCTAAATTCATCTAAAATTATAATCTACTTGTTTATGTATTTTTATGTACTATTTATTTGGAGTTTCTTAGGGTTTTTATCATTTTGCGTGTAGTCACGTACAATCGTCGTTTCGGAAGACTGCGGAGTCTACGGAAGGGTTTGGAAGAGCAATTGAAGATGTTTTGTTGCAAGGCAAGTCACACGACAATCTCCTTGAGCATGTTGATCCCATTTGTGAAATCTATTTTATTTTAAAGTTATTGCATGAAATGTTTTTGAATGTCATTATATGGGTATTTATTTATTATCCTATGATCCTTGACTATTATGGCCATGTCGATATTGATTCCTTTACCTTGATACCTCGGGTAATAATATTGACTAGCTAGATGTTTAATTATTTATCAGGCTAGATTGTTTAGGATTTTGCTTAGCCGACGCCTAGAAGTTGAAGAATCACTTTATGTGGGGAAACAATTCAAACATCAATGACCCTTTAATGTTAAATGGCTATATTTTCACGACAGTGAGTCGTGGCTGATTAATTAACTATGTCAAATAAAACTTAACTGAATGGTGGGTTGTGAGCACCAGGATTGTGATGTTGCTAGCGGTGCTCATGACAGTTAAGGACCGGTTCACGGACTACTTGTTGCAAAGCAACACTCGTGCTAACCACAAGCCAAAATGGGTAATGGTGGGAACTAAAGTGTAGTATGTTCAACCGGGGTCCACCATGGTGTGTTGTGGCTGTGTCAATAAGACCACCATGGCTGCGTCAATAAGTCCATGTGTTGGGCGTTGGGCCGTCTCCCTGTCTAGGTATCTAATCAATCCTACTGGAGACTGGTGGTCCAGTGGGTGGCTCCCTTGTTGGGCAGGTTACATGGAGGGACCTGTCACAATTCCTTTCCAAGATACCGTGGTGGTATTAAGGCACACAGTGATGTGTTGTGGAGTTGTGTCTTGTGGGTAAATTGGTATACCTCTAGCCAGAGTAAAAATATTCGAATAGCCGTGCCCACGGTTAAGGGCGGCCTAGCAATGTTTCTGTGATTAGTCCCACACTACTTAATAATGATGATAAATGATGGAATTTTTTGCTCCTGTTTGGAGAGTTATGGTTTTGGGCCTGAACTGCGTTGGAGCGCTATTCAGAGATGGATTTAATGTTGATATTAATTAAACTATACGGTTTTCAATGATTTTAAATGCAAATGTTTTAAATGTTGTTTTACGCAAGTAAGCCATACTATGCCTTTCCTTTGGTATCCTGTTGCATTACATTGCATTTCCTAGTGTGGCTTGTTGAGTACAGTGGGTGGTACTCAGTCTTGCATTGTTGCAATCTTTAGAGTGAAGCCTTAGCGAGGAGAAGTTTGGTGTTTGGCTTAACCCCAGTTGATCTGCCTGTCGCTTGGTGCTGAAGCAACGCTAGTTGCCGTTCTGCTGCTGTTTTCTTCTATGTGAGGACTAAGTGCCTCCGTTGTAAGTATTTATCGTTATTTCATTTTGGTTATGTTTATCAAATTGTCGATTTGTGTACCTCAGCTAATTCCTGGACGAGGATTTATTACACAAATTAGCTTTGGAAATTCTGGTGAATTTCTGGGCGTGACAGATACAAGCTTCTTCTTTAGCTCTTGAAATTCTTCTCACACTCTTGAGTCCATGAAAATTTCACATCCTTCTAAAGTAGACGGGTCATGGGCTTGGCGATTCTGGAGAAGTTTTCTATGAAACGGCGGTAATATCCCGCCAATCCTAAGAAACTCCGGATCTCCGAAACTGTTTACGGCTGCTTCCACTTGGTCACTGACTCCACATTAGTTGGCTCTACTACAATCCCTCTAGCGGTGACGATATGTCCGAGAAACTTCACTTCCGGAAGCCAAAACTCACACTTACTAAACTTGGCGTACAACTGGTGCTGTCGAAGGGTCTCCAGAACTATACGAAGATGTTGTTCATGTTATTCCTTAGTCTTGGAATAAATGAGGATATCATCGATGAAAACTACCACAACTTATCCATGTACTCCATGAACACTTTGTTCATCAAGTTCATGAAGAAAGTGAGTGCATTTATCAATCCAAAAGACATGACGGTGCACTCATATAACCCATACTGAGTGGTAAAAGCGGTCTTGGGAATATGTTCCTCTCGGATTCTTAACTGATGATAACCAGAACAAAGATCTATCTTGGAGACCACTGTGGCTCCTTCCAACTAGTCAAACAAATCGTCAATTCGAGGTAGGGGGTACTTATTCTTGATAGTAACCTCATTAAGTGCACAATAATCCACACACATCCTTTGAGTTCCATCTTTCTTTTCCACAAAGATGACCGGTGCTCCCCAAGGCAATGTGCTAGGTTTGATATACCCTTTAGCAAGTAACTCCTCCACTTGCTTCTTTACTTCTGCCAACTCATTTGCTCCCATCCTATATGGTTTCTTGTGGATAGGAGCAGTGCCTGGGGCTAGATCTATTCTGAACTCAACATCTCTTTTGGGTGGCATCCTAGGTAGATCATCAGGAAAAACATCTAGGTAATCCCGTACTATCGGGATTTCTGCTATGGCTGCCTGGTTCAGAGATATTGGAGAAGGAGAGGTAGGTAAGGCACGGAAGAACACTTTCTCCCCCAGACTGGAGATTAGGGTCACAGTTCAGGTGGCACAATCAATAACCCCTTTGTGCCGAGTTAACCAATCCATCCCTAGGATGACATTGATGTCTCTGGAGTCTATCAAGAACAAGTTGGTTAGAAAAGAGACTCCCAGAATTTCTATAGTCATAGAAGGATTGTAAAGGGTGGTAGGCATCTGGCTACCGGGAGAATGTGTAGCACCAGAATCGAACAGTACTATAGCAAGAACTGAGTTAATAGGGAACATATCCAAGACGACGTCTGGTGCAGCCTGAGCTTCCTCAGTGGTGACGTGGTTCACACAAGCTTTGACCACGCCCTTGGAGTTCTGTTCTAGTGCAGCTTGCTTAGTGCGTTTGGGCTTCGGGCATTGATTTGGAAAGTACCCCAGTTCTCCACAGTTGAAGCAGGTCAAAATCTTCCCTCCGACTTCTTTCTTGACTAGCTGACCCTAGCCAGGTGCAGAAGCCGGCCGAGGAGGACGATAGTTTGCCCCAACATTGCTGCCAATATTGTTGCTATAGAACTAGTGCTGTGGGCGTGGTGTTGAAGAAGATACTCCTTCCTGGGCCTGAGGAGGTCCTGCTGTGTGTGGCCTTTGACTGCTAGATTGTTGAGCCCTGAAGCTGGCAATCTTTCGCTTCCTTTGTTCCATCCGGTTGTGTTTATCCTCCTATCGGATGGCCTTGTCTACCAGCTTCTAGAAATCTGAGTAATCTCCAGAGATCAGCTGGACGGAGAGCTCAACATTTAGTCCATCTAGGAACTTCTCCTGCCTTTTTGAGTCCATGCTGACGTCCTCGGGTGCATAGCGGGCTAAGTGGTTGAACTCATACAAAAACTTAGTCATCGACCGTTTTCTTTGCTTCAAAGCCCGGAATTCACACTTCTTGAGTGCCACCACTCCTACGGGAATATGTGTCTTCTTGAAGGCGGCAGCGAACTCAGCCCAAGTGATAAGCTGTCCATTAGCTTTGCTGGTTCTGAAGTGATCCCACCATTCAGACATAGGGCCATGAAGTTGGTGCGAAGCGAAAGAAACCTTCTCCTGGTCTGTACATTGCAGAAGATACAGCTTCTTCTCAATGGCATGCAGCCAATCCTCGGCTTCCACGGGATTAGTTGTGCTGGAGAAGGTAGGAGGCCTCACCCGCAAAAACTCTGCAAGCTTGTTCTGGGGTGGAGAAGGAGGCGCCTATTGTTGTCCCTGATTTTGTTGATTCTGCATTTGCTGGAACATCATGTTCATTAGGTGGGTTTGATTTGCCAGGACTTGGGCAATAGTAAGATTGTCATCCTGAGGCGCCGGTCCGTTAGGCGCACCTCCGCGGTTATTGTTCTTGGTGTTGCCATCCTATTACTACCGTTGCGTGTGTTTCACCATCTGTAGAAAATAGAACAAAGATGAGAAAGAAAGAAAGAGCCCTTAGGACGGATTCATATTACTTAAACTTTCTCTTATATTACTCTGAACTGAATGATTAACATTTGTGTAGTTTAAAACTCACACCACCAAGAAACTCCTAACTTAAGCAGTTACATCACCACCCTCTGACATAAACCACTAACTAAACCCCACACACAAGCATCTCCTGAGAACACAATTGCTAAAACAATGCTCTAAGGTAAACTTCTACTAACGTGCTATTAAAGGGCTTCTCAACGTGGCGAAGGACTTCTTCTTGCATTGGAGTTGTGCTCAGGCTCCTCTTCATCATCCTGAGTATTGCCCCACTCCACTTCAGAGTGAGTACGAGCTCCACTATCTCCTAACCTTTCTGAAGGCGTGCTGGCTTCTGACTCCTCCGAGTCCTCTTCTGCATCATCAGTTGTGGGTGCCATGGGCCCCGGGTACCTCATGACAAGCATTTGGGCCACTCGGATAGAGGATGGGCCTAGCCTTGTAATTAGAGATATAGCTAGATTCGGCAGACTTCGCCTTGTATAGAAAGGAATATACAGTCCTAGTCGGGTGCATTTTATCTCTAAGGGGAGATCTCCTAGTCGTAATCCGATGGGGACTCCTACCTTGTAACCCTGTCCCCCAGTATATAAGGGGAGGCGGGGCTCCCCATGAGGGCAGGTGCACACAAGTTCATCAGAACCACCACCGTATATCCTCAAAGGAATACATATAAACTGGACGTAGGGTATTACCTCACATTGAGGGCCTGAACCAGTATAAAATCTCTCTATGTTCCTTTGCAATCCACCGAGTTTACATCCGCCGACTAGCCCCACATATTTATTGCCGGTGTAAAACATCGACAGTTGGCGCGCCAGGTAGGGGCGTCGGCGCGATCTACATCTACAAGCTCGATGGATCCAGCAACAAAAGTCGACGGCGGCAAACTCTCCCCCGGAGATACAATCGCATTCAGAAGCCTCAACTTCACCGCCGACCAGATCGGCAATCTCACCTTGGCCGACTCGGACCCGATCCAACCGGCCGAGGAACCAGCCGACTCCGCGCCAGTCGGCCTACACGATGCTGCAGCAATCTCTCATGACATGCTGCGGCGATCTCCCATACGCCCAAGTCTAGGGACAACTCTTTCTTTCGGTGTTCGACTCGGACTCGATTTTGAGCCAGCCGAGATCGGGCCAAAAAAGGAAGAGATCGTCAATTTCCCGTTCGGACTCGGCGACGCCGCGGATATCTACAATCTACATCCAACGCGGCAAACCCGATCCTCTGGAGTTCGACTCGGATACGGCCCAGAGCTGCTCGAGATCGGATCTAGGGAGGTCGGAGTTATAATCACCCCCATCAACTATTCCAACTACGACTCTCAGTCGGACTACGACTCCCAGTCGGATTCCGACTCTAAGTCGGATAGCAGTTTGGCAAGCTTCTCCCTGCCACGAGAAATCTTCATGGCATCCAAAGGCTCTACTCCTACTCAGGAATCACGCCGACTACACAAACAACAAGAGGAGGAAGCCTGCCGACTGCAAGAACAACAAGAGGAAGAAGCGAGACACCGACATGACGCCCTACGCAGGGCTGGGCGGACTGCTCAACAACAAATCCTCCAAACCCGAGTCAGCAACCATGACGTCTTCATTACTCCTCAACAGAACATCGTGGCCGCTGCGACTCTACTGGATACACTCCAGTTTGGGCCTGATCACCAGGCCACCCCGACGATCGCAAGGATAAAAGCCATGCTTACTGCTGCTGCATGTCAGCAGCACCAACAGTCGGGCAACACACTCATACCGACCAGTCGGTCAGTTTCCCTAGCGGCAGTCTCATCCACCTCAAAGCGACGTCGAGTGGTCGGCTCTAGTCGGCTCCACGCGGAGTCACGCCAAACGTCACTCGGCAACCCCAACAACAACTGGCGGCTCCGAGGCCAACCACGGTGTAACCTTCGGCAAGACATCAAGGCTCGGCGCCGCGAACGAGAAGAAGACGAGCAACGCCAACTGGAAGACAAGAACGAGTGTTCCGGCCTCCACCACGGGCGGTTTCACCGCCATATTCGGAGTCGGAGCCCTCATGCAGATGGAGTACCGGCCTTCACCTAGGAGCTACAACAGGTCGACTGGCCGTCGGGTTTCAAGCCTACAGGCATCGACAAATACGACGGCAAGACCAATCCCGAGTCCTGGCTCACGGTCTACACTCTGGCGATCCGAGCAGCTGGAGGAAACCACAAAGTCATGGCTAACTACCTCCCGGTCGCTTTAGCCGACTCAGCGAGGACATGGCTAACAAGACTTCCCAAGCAATCAATCAGCTCCTGGGGAGAACTCCGGGAACGTTTCATCGCCAACTTCCAGGGGACATACGAGAGGCCATCTTCCGAGTACGACTTATATCAGTTGCATCAAAGGAAGAACGAGTCTCTTCGTGACTTCATTAAGAGGTTTTCTGAGAAGAAGAACTCAATCCCTAACGTCAAGGATGAGGTCGTCATCGCCGCCTTTCGAAAAGGAGTCAAAGACACCTCGTTCATCGACAAATTCACACGGAAGCCTCCCAACTCCGTCAAGGCTTTATTCGACATGGCGAACAAATACGCCGACTCAGCCCACGTTGTTGCTGAGGCCCTTGAAGATAGAAAGGCATCCTGACAGAAGAAGCGGGAGGGCACCAACGACGCGGTCCCGACTAAAGCCGGGAATCGCAAGCGCAAGTCAGATGGCTTCATTGTGGCAGTCGGTCACAATCGTCTTCGACTTTCAACAACTGAAGATTATCAAAACAACAAGTGACATGCTCGGGGGCTCACAAGCTCAAACGCAAGGATGGCATCCCCACTCCGAAATACCGAACAGCTAAGTCGCTTCCTGATAAATATTTCTTCACTCAGCCTTGCCAAGGCCGCTTACACCTAATAGGTGCACAAGCTGCACTCTTTTCTGTTTTTGCTCTTAAATGATTGCAAAAGTACTTGAGTAGCATAAACCCTGATCTGTGAAACTTTGCTCCATGAAATACGAACTCAAGTCACCCAAAACGCGTGTCTGGGAAAGAGCCATGAGCCAACTCCCAACGCTAGGGGGCTATGACTAGTCGGGCAGAGTGTTTAAACGTAAGGGGTCAACTACTTGGGGAAATTAATATCAAAAAGAGGAAAAACTCGTATTTACATATATTGTAAAATACATTTTATTCGGATGATTGTTTTCATCATCAGATGCTACTCATCCGATACCTTTATATTGCAGGCCCAGCTCCGGATACGCGTGACAGGAACTCAGGGCTGCGAGCCTATCTCCTACGCTTGGGGGCTGGACAAGTCTGCCAAAATACACTCGGGATGCTCCATGAGGGCTACTTACCGAGTACTTGCGCCAGTCGGGACGTCATCTTCCCCGGCTACGCTCCATGTGAGCTGACAACCGACTTCCGGCACTAGTCGGGGGTCGTATATCACTCGGCTGGGTGAGGTACGCCCCATGAGGGTCGCTAGCCGAATCCTATGCTAATGCAAGGTTCGGGTACCTCGCTTGGCTATAACTCTGTTGGGTAGGGTATGCCCCATGAGGGTCGCTAGCCGAATCCTATGCTAATGCAAGGTTCGGGTACCCTGCTCGGCTCTCCTGAAGTCAGAGAAGACTTACATCGTCAAAGCGCATCCGGAGTTCTCATGCACTGCGTCACACCTGAGGAGGGCAAGCAGATCCTGCAACACACCTGCTCAGGCACCTGTGGCAATCAGGCTGCATCCAGAACATAAGTTGGAAAGGCTTGCGAATAAGGATTTCTCTGGCTGATTGCGGTTATCGACACCAAAAACTCATCCTGACATGCGAGGGATATACGAGTAGCATCCTACTTGGCAAGACTATAAACACACATTCCGACTGATATGAAGTCGAAGAGTCCTATATACGAGTAGTTCCCTACTCGGCAAGACTGTAAATCATATTCCGGTTGACATGATACCGAAGAGTCTCATATACCAGTAGTAATCTACTCGGAAAAGACTTCAAGGTTAAAGATCTTTGACTTTATGTTTAATTGTCTTCACAATTAAGCACAAAGTCGAGGGCTACACCTAATAGGTGCGCCTATTCGGCGCACGCTATTCCTACATCTACATGGAGCCCTTCATAGCCTCGCTGCCAGCTGACATGAAGCAGGACTCGGGAGAAGCAGCACTCAGACAAAGAGTACTCGGGAGCAATGCACTCGGGAAGACTTCACCGTGGAGGATGAGCACTCGGCATCAGCTGTGACTCAACTATGAAGGTCTCGGGGGCTACTGTGGGTGCCATGGGCCCCGGGTACCTCATGACAAGCATTTGGGCCACTCGGATAGAGGATGGGCCTAGCCTTGTAATTAGAGATATAGCTAGATTCGGCAGACTTCGCCTTGTATAGAAAGGAATATACAGTCCTAGTCGGGTGCGTTATATCTCTAAGGGGAGATCTCCTAGTCGTAATCCGATGGGGACTCCTACCTTGTAACCCTGTCCCCCAGTATATAAGGGGAGGCGGGGCGCCCCATGAGGGCAGGTGCACACAAGTTCATCAGAACCACCACTGTATATCCTCAAAGGAATACATATAAACTGGACGTAGGGTATTACCTCACATTGAGGGCCTGAACCAGTATAAAATCTCTCTGTGTTCCTTTGCAATCCACCGAGTTTACATCCGCCGACTAGCCCCATATATTTATTGCCGGTGTAAAACATCGACATCAGTATAAGCCATAGGTGGAACTATCTTGAGTGGGACTTGGTCATTCAACAAACGGGTCCTTGGTGCTAGCTGAATCCGAGGTGGAAGACGAACCCTCTTCCTTGCAGTGGTGCATATCTTGGCTCCTCCAGGGGGTGCTTCTCCTTTGGCCAAAGCTAGCTCTCTCGTCAAGCGATCCACTTTATTCTGCAGCCTACAGATCTTGGTGCGGTTCGCGTTCTCCCTTTCATGAGCTGCGATCACCACATCTGCCAGAGCGTTGTCCATAGCACTCAACATCCTTACGAGTCATTGTGTAGTTGCACTCAACATCCTTACGCACACTATTCATAATTTACCAAGAAGCCCTTCATAGCCTCGTTGCCAGCCGATATGAAGTAGGACATGGAGAAGAAGCACTCGAACAATGAGAACTCAGGAGCAAGGCACTCGGGAAGCATTCCCCAAGGAGGTTGAGCACTCGGCATCAGTTGTAACTCAACTATGAAGATCTCAGGGGATGCTGTGGAGGCCATGGGCCCTGGGTACCTCATGAGAAGCATTAAGGCCACTCAGACAGGGGATGGGCCTAACCTTGTAATTAGGGATACAATAGGACTTGGCATACATTACCTTGTACGACAAGGAAAGGATATAGTCCTAGTCGGGCATGTTATATTCCTAGAAGGAAATCCCTTGGTCGGAGTCTGACTGGGATTCCTACCCTGTAACCCTGTCCCCCTAGTATATAAGGCGAGGCAGGGCGCCCCCTAAGGGCAACTGAGACAATCTCATCAGAGCAACCTCAAATGCAATACACAACAGCTGGAAGTAGGGTATTATCTCACCTCGAGGGCCTGAACTAGGATAAATCATTTCGTGTTCCTTTGCAATCCATCAAGTTTAGGTCTCATGAGTAGCTCTATATTATTATTGCCGATATAAAACATCGACAGTTGGCGTGCTGGGTAGGGGAATCGGCGAGATCATCTTCGACAAGCCTGGTGGATTCAACCACAAGAGTCAACGGCGTCAAGTTCTTCCCTGGGCAAACGATTAGCTTCGGGAGCCTTGACTTCATCACCGACAAGTTCGGCGACCTCACCTTGTTCGACTCGGACTCGATCCAATCGGCCAGAAATCAAGCCGACTCCATGCCAGTCGGCCTACTCAATGCTGCAACAATCTTCGGTGACATGCTACAGTGATCCCCAAGATGCCCGAGTCTCGGGACAACTCTTTCTTTCGGTGTTTGACTCGGACTCGGCCTCGGCAATGCCGTAGATAACTTCAATCAACGTCTAATGCGACAGGCCTAATCCCCTAGAGTTCAACTCGGATATGGCCTAGAGCCACTCGAGATTGGATCTAGGGAGGTCGGAGTCGTAATTACCCCCCTCAACTACTCTGATTCTGACTCTAAGTTGGACAGCAGTTCGGCATGCTTCTCTCCACCACATGAAATCTTCATGGCGTCCAAGGGCTTGACTCCCACTCAAGAGGCACGCCGACTACGCGATTTACAAGAAGAGGAAGCCCGCCGACTACGTGAACAACAGGAGGAAGACGCAAGACACCTGCAGGCTGAGTGTGAAGCTCGCAACGACAATCTGTGCAAGGCTGGGCGGACTACGCAATAGGAAATCCTCCAAACCCGAGTCAGTGACCATGATATTTTGGTAACTCCTCAATAGAACATTGTGGCCACTGCAACTCTACTGGATACACTGCAGTTTGGGCCTGATCATGAGGCCACCCCGACGATAGCAAGGATAAAAGCCATGATGACCGCCGCTGCATGTCAATAGCGTCAACAGTTGGATGACACTCTTATGCCGATCAATAGGTCGGCTTCTCCAATGGCGATCTCATCTGCCTCAACATGACGTCGAGCGGCCGGCTCTAGTCAGCCGCACACGGATTCACGCCATATGTCACTCGGCAACCATAATAATGACCGATGATGCTAAAATAAAGATGACCGTCGGGACAACCAGGATGTCCGAGGCCAACTATGACGAGATCTCCGGCAAGACAACAATGCACGATGCCGCGAATGCAAGGAAGACGAGAATGAGCACTTCGGCCTCCACCATGAGCTGTTTCACTGCCGTAGTCGGAGTTGGAGTCCTCATACTAATGAAGGAGTGCCGGTCTTCACCCATGAGCTGCAACAAGTTGACTGGCCATCAGGCTTCAAGCCAACTAGAATTGAAAAATACGATGGGAAGACCAACCCCAAGTCCTGGCTCACAGTTTACACTCTAGCGATCCGAGCAACAGGAGGAGATCACAAGGCCATGGCTAACTACCTCCCAATTGCTCCAGCTGACTCGGCAAGGACATGGCTAACTGGACTTCCTAAGTGGTCAATCGGCTCCTAGAGAGAACTCCGGGAACGCTTCATCGCCAATTTCCAAGGAACGTACGTGAGGCCATCTTGCGAGTACGATCTATATCAGTGCCATCAAAGGAAGAATGAGTCCCTTCGTGATTTCATCAAGAGGTTCTCTGAGAAGAGGAATTCAATCCTGAAGATCAAGGATGAGATCGTCATCGCCTCCTTCTGTTAGGGTGTCAGAGACACCCCGTTCATGCCAAGTTTACTTGGAAACCTCCCTCTTCCGTCAAGGCTCTTTTTGACATGGCGAACAAATACGCTGACTAGGCCAACGTAGTTGCTGAGGCCCTGGACGACAAGAAGGAGCCCCGGCAAAAGGACAAAAAAGACAAGGACAAGCCAGCATAGAACAAGTCCGGCAACTGCAAGCACAAGTTGGACAACGTGGTGGCTGCTGTGGAGTGTACTCAGCCGCAACCCCTGAGGACAGATGAGTACCAAAATATGATGAATTGGCCATGCCCCTTTCATCCAAAGGGCAAGCATGCGGCTAAGGACTACTTCATGCTCAAAAAGTTTGCTTTCGAGCAGACTTCAACATCTGGCAGCAATAAAGACAAGGACAAGCCAGATCCGGGCACAGCCGGTGACTACCAAGATCCCCAAGCTGAGCTCAAGCACATCTTTGGAGAGCCGACTGCATACGAGTCCAAGAGGAAGCAGAAGCTCACAGCACGCGAAGTCAATTCGGTCACTGCACACGCCCCTCCAATCACGTTTGATTGCGTGGATCACCCTGATCGGGTTACTCATCTAGGACGTTATCCACTTGTTCTGGACCCGGTCATTAGAAGCATCAAATTGAAAAAGTTCTCATTAATGGAGGAAGCGCTCTCAATATTTTGATCGCCAAGACGCTCGTCGAGATGAAGATCCCTCGTTCCGAGCTATGGCCCAGTACAGCGCCCTTTGACAGGGTAATCCCCAGCCTGTCTTCCACTCCACTCGGACAGATAACTATGTTAGTTACTTTTGGCACGCGGAATAATTTTTGCACCGA
This sequence comes from Oryza meyeriana var. granulata, assembly GCA_003991445.1. Lineage (NCBI taxonomy): Eukaryota > Viridiplantae > Streptophyta > Magnoliopsida > Poales > Poaceae > Oryza > Oryza meyeriana. Next base: position 53,130 of record RYFJ01002241.1, read on the forward strand.
GAATACCTGCTTCGAGGTTGCTTCGAGACCGCGTATCACGCAATACTCGGATGGCCAGAACTAACCAAATTCATGGCAGTGCCACATTATACATACATGATGCTCAAGATGCCAGGACCAGCCGAAGTGCTTTCTCTTCACAGTGACGTCAAGCAAGCCTTCACCTGCAACAAGGAGAGCTGTGAGCTGGCCCAATCTCAAGAAGCGGCAGTTGGGAGCAGCAACATCCGACTAGCCACGACAACATCAAGCAAGGACAATCAAGTTCTGGCAAAAAAAGTAGCCAAGTCAGCAATTTCAGTGGACTCTGAAACAAAAAAGATCCCCCTAAACCCTTCTGACCCCTTCAAAACTGCTCTTGTCGAGACCGGACTCGACCCCAAATAGGAAGACGAGCTTGTCAGCTTTCTCCAGGCGAACAGGGATATATTTGCTTAGAAACCTTCTGACATGCCTGGTGTACCAAGGGAGGTGATCAAGCATTCCCTCAACGTCAAACCAGACGCCAAGCCAGTCATAGAATGACTACGGCGCTTCGCACAGGACCGCAAAGATGCTATTTGGGAGGAGATAACCAAGCTCCTTGCAGCCGGGTTCATCAAAGAGGTCTATCACCCGGATTGGCTGGCAAATCCAGTCCTGGTCCGGAAGAAGAATGGTAAATGGCGCATGTTTGTTGACTACACCTACTTTAACAAGGCGTGCCTCAAAGATCCATTTGGTGTACCTAGAATAGATTTGGTGGTTGATTCAACTGCGGGGTGAGAGCTACTCAGCTTTCTCGACTGTTACATGGGATATCACCAAATCATCCTGAAGGAGGACTGCTTGAAGACTTCTTTCATCACGCCATTTGGAGCATACTGTTATGTCCCTATGCTGTTCGGGTTGAAAAACACTGGAGCAACGTATCAACGAGCAATCCAGTGGTGATTACACACTCAACTCGGTTGCAACGTGGATGTGTATGTCGATGACGTGGTGATCAAGACAAAATCCAAGGAATACCTCATCGCTGACTTGGAGGAAACTTTCCAAAGCCTTCGAAGATTCAAGATGAAGTTAAATCCGGATAAGTGCACCTTCGGTGTACCATCCGGAAAGCCACTCGGCTTCATCGTATCACATCGAGGCATCGAGGCCAATCCAAGAAAATCAACGCTATCATAAACATGGCACCCCCCAACTAGTCAAAAGGACATCCAAAAGCTAATAGGCTGCATGGCGGCACTCAACCCATTCATCTCCTGATTTGGTGAATGGGGCATGCCCTTTTTAAACTATTGAAGAAAGCGGACAATTTTCAATGGACACCCGAAGCCCAGCAAGCCTTCGAAGACTTCGAAAAATTTCTCACACCACCACCAGTGTTGGCATCACCCATGCCCCAAGAACCACTAATGTTATACCTGGTGGCAACCAGTTAGGTAGTCAGCATGGTGCTGGTAGTCGAGCGACCAGAGCCAGGGCATATATAGAAACTATAAAGGCCAGTCTACTTCATCAGCGAGGTCCTAGCCGACTCCAAGATGAGATATCCTCAAATCCAGAAGCTGTTGTATGGTCTACTCATCACTGTCCGAAAGTTGGTGCACTATTTTCAGTCACATCAAGTAACTATTGTCACATCGTATCCACTCAGGGATGTCCTACACAACAGCAAGGCCACTGGCAGAATCGCTAAATGGGTGCTCGAGTTGATGGCGTTTGACATCATCTTTCAGCCACGGACAACAATCAAGTCTCAGGCTCTAGCCGACTTCGTGGCCGAGTGGACAGAAGTCCAGACGACTACAAACACGAACAAGCTAGAGTACTGGACGATGTACTTCGACGGTTCTCTATGGATTGGCGGTGCAGGGGCTGCCTTCGTGCTGACGTCACCCACTGACGAAAAACTAAAGTATGTTCTCTAGATTCACTTTTCGACTTCCCACAATGTTGCCAAGTATGAGGCACTCATCCACGAGCTCCGCATTACCATATCACTCGGCATCCGCTGACTAGTCGTGCGCGGGGATTCTCAACTCGTGGTCAGCCAAGTCATGAAAGAGTGGACATGTCTCAACGATAATATGGCGGCATATTGTCTGGAGGTACGAAAGCTGGAAAATAAGTTCGATGGGCTAGAGATAACTCATGTATTACGACAATACAACGAAGTTGCAGACGAATTGGCCAACATGGGATTCAAACGAGAAGTGGTCCCGACTGGGATTTTTGTCAAGCAACTATTGGAGTCATCCGTCAAGAAGGAACCAGTGCTTGAATAGTCAAGGACTGAACCTACCCCGGCAACAAATGAAGTGCCAATCATCTCTCAAGACTAGGGGACTCCAATTTTCAAATTCCTTTTGGACGATGAACTCCCAGAAGATCGCAGTGAATCCAAGAGGATTAAACATCGAAGCAAATGTTTTCTTGTAGTCGGAGAAGACCTTTACCGTCGAAGCGCATCCGGAGTCCTCATACGTTACGTCACACCCGAGGAGGGCAAGCAGATTCTGCAGTCAATCCACTCGGGTATTTGTGGCAACCACGCTGCATCCAGGACATTAGTCGGAAAGGCTTACAGGCAGGGTTTCTTCTGGCCAACTGTGGTAACAGATGCTAAAGACATAGTTCGCACATGTGAGGGATGCCAAGTCTTTGCAAGGCAAACACATCTTCCAGCTCAAGAACTTCAAACAATTCCAATCTCTTGGCACTTTGTAGTTTGGGGGGCTTAACATGGTTGGGCCGTTCAAAAAAGCGCCAGGAGGGTTCACACACTTGTTCGTCGCAGTGGAAAAATTCACAAAGTGGATCGAGGCAAAACCCGTTACTACCATAACAGCGGCATGGGCAAAAGACTTCACCATGAGTATTTTATACCGATTTGGAGTTCCTAACTGCATAATAACGGACAATGGTACTCAGTTCACTAGCGGCATGTTTCAAGATTTCTGTGACGACTTCGGTATCAAGATCTATTATGCTTCTGCGGTACACCCACGGAGTAATGGACAGGTCCAGCGTGCCAATGGCATGGTCTTACCAGGTATCAAGGCTAGGGTATTTGACCGACTGCAACCATATGCAGGGCAGTGGGTACAAGAACTCCCATCTGTTCTCTGGTCTCTAAGAACCACGGTTAGTCGGGCAACAGGGCAATCCCCTTTCTTCCTAGTCTATGGTGCTAAGGCTATGTTACCAACTGAGTTGGAGTTCGGCTCTCCATGAGTTCGGGCCCACTCAGAAGACAAATCAAACAAAGACCGACTGGTCAAACTCAATCAGTTGGAGGAAGCAAGGGACATCGCAACTATCCAGTCAGCAAGGTATCTTCAAGGCCTACGTCGTTATCACAGTCGGAATGTTCGTGGCCGTGCCTTTTTGGTGGGAGATCTCGTCCTAAGAAAAACACAAACCACCAAAGATTGAAGACGGTGGGGCCGTTTATTATCATTGAGGTAACATGACCAGGTGCCTACCGACTAAAGATTGAAGATGGTGCCTCAGTCAACAACTCATGGAATATAGAACAGCTACGTCCTTTCTATACCCGAGTCTTGTATTTCCTCTATACATATGAATAAAGTTCTTTTTCTCTGACTCACTACATCGCTTGTCCCAACCGCGTAGTGAGACGGGGGCTGCATATATTATGTGCCTTGTTAATAAAATCCAAGCTTGTTTTATCTAAGTCATGAAGTTCTGGAACTATTATGCTAAGTTTGCTCAGGCATAGCTCTCAGAGGTGAACATTTTTTTCTTAAGTTCCTCTCGATCTACTCAGTGCAGACTACGTAGTTGGGTAAAGCTAATGATGACTTAGAATAAGCAAGCACTCGGCAGCATTTTATAGATATTTACAAGTGCCTTTACAAAAATCATGTATGCTCATCAATAGTCACCGACTGCATAATCGTTCTGTTTTTACATGCCCTGGTCTCTGGCTATTGCCTCCGCCGTCGGCCTCACCTGACTGATTAGCTCCAGCGCCTCATCAGGAGTCGTCTCCTCGGCAAAAGCCTTTCCAATGGCCTCAGTGTCTACCCTAGGGTAAATTGATTTGGTCATGGCGAGAGCTTGGGCGATGCTGACAGCCACACACTCATCCGAGTATTGCTTCAGGATACTCAGGGCTTCACTTAGGCGTTCATACACTTGGGTGACGGTACTGGAGCTGGTCCCAGGATAGTGAGGCTGCATGATGTCCAGGAGCCCTTTCATGGATTCGACAAGCACTTCCCATGACTCCTTGATCATCTTAATCTCCTCGGCGAAGGTGCCAAACTGAATCTGGGCGTTGGCTTTTGAAGCTGTTCAGATGCATCGACAAATATATTGGTCAACCAAGATAAGAAGTCGAAGCAACAAGCAGTCGGGCTAAGATCATAGTCGAGCAGGAGACTTACTGGCATAGTCGACCTCCACCTTGGCTTTGGCCTTCTCCACTTCCTTCAGCTTTTTATCTTGTTTTTCCCTCTCCTTTGCCTAGGCTTTCAGCTCGGCTTCGAGGGCTACAAATCAAAATAGTCAAGAACTCAAGATTTCAGTCAAAACTATGCTAGAATCAACAACGCTGGAGAAATCTACTCGGGATTCACTCGGGAGGACAACACAGAAGACTTACTTCTAATCTTTTCAGCTTGGGCCCAGTTTTCGTCCCTGAGCTTATCTACCGACCCCCTTAGCCACGATTCCCTTTCTTGGCTGGTTCACTCTAGTTCATCCTTGGCAACCTGGAGCTGGTGTAGTTGTTGTAGTTGGGGGGCGAGCTCGGTTAGGACTTTATTCATCTTCTCTGAGCGTCAACTATCTTCTGCTCAGCACAAACCAAGGGAAATCAAAGTCAGACGGTGGAACACCAGATCAACAGGAGTTATCAAGCACTCAACATGGCAAGACTCGCTACATACATGGGCTCCCTTGGATGCAACAATTGTAGCATACATGAGATTTCTATGTTCTCTTAGTGCTGCTGTCTCGTCATGCTTGTAGCTCTTTGCTACTCCCTCAGGGATGACCCAATAAAAAGTTCTTGGGAAGTTGCATAGAGGGGCTTCGAGCCTGGGGAGGTCTCTTTCATCAGAAGACGATGATATCATTAGCGATGGGGTCCTAGCCTTGATCTTGACTGCTGCAGGGACTTCAGCGATCTGCTCGGGGGCTGGAGCAGCAGCTTCAATTTCCGCTGATCGGCCAACGCTAGTAATTCTATTGTCAGGGCTACTTCAGCTTCAGCAGGTAGGGTGGCCTCTGGCTCGGCAGATGAAATTGCTGGTTTTGGCTTGGCTGGGATGGGCTCGGTGGTAGGAGTTGCTGGCGTAGTCCCCTTGGGATCTATGTGCCCAATATCAATACATTTACCATATCATTCAAGATTCTCAGAAGATTGAAGGTATTTTTTATTACCTCTTGGAAGTCATGAATTTCCACTGAGGAGCTCCAGAAAATGTCGGCGAGGGGCTTGACAGCCTGCTCGGCGTGGAGAGCTGCCAGCTGTCAGGCCAGTCAGTGTAGCAGTCGACGGTGGAGATTTGGTCCTAGTCGGCTCTTTCCCCAATGTAGCCGACTGGGGGGTCGAGGCGCTTAGTGGAGCTGACCTTGGGCTAGGTGATGCCGGTCTTGGGCTTGGCGGCCTGGGAGCTAAATCAACAGGATCCTTGATCTTCAAGCTCCCTGGCGCTGCACTCGGCATGCTTGTTTTCTTCTTGCCCGAGTCTTCAATTGGCTTCTTCACAGCCCTCTTGGAGCTAGGTTGGGTGGCACAAGGGATGACTGGCCACTTCTTCATTTTGGGAGTCATTATCAAACTCCACACAGTCCTACAAGTATTTCGACGACATACATCATGCATTGCAGAACAATCCAAGACAGAAATCCACAGACATTCATCACAGAAGGATGACAATCCAATATCAATATTTCAAGATTACCTGTGGCTGAGTCCTGCTCTAGCTGTAGGGCTTGGGGGCGCATTTTTCGTCCTCAGTCTCCACTACCCCATTGACGAAGAAGCTGAATAGAGTATCAGTCACCTTGTTCTTGTTAGCTATGTCAGGGTATTCGCGGCTAGGATCATCCTTGCCTTGGTAGTCCCAGCCAAAATGGCTCCTGGCCTTTAGAGGTTTGGTGTGGCGGTTGAGGAAACACCTTGCCACCCAGGGACAGGTCAGCCCTGTGCTCTTCAAGAGGTCGATCTTCTCCATCAGCTGGTACACTTGCCCCATTTCCTCATACATTGGTACAGAGGACCAGCTGGGTAGGACAGTTGGAGGAGAACCAGTGAAAGAGGGCAGAGAGGGCTCCAGATTTGAGCAGTAGAACCACTCTCTATGTGAGCCCTTGAGTGATGTCTTCAGAGGAACATTGAGATACGTCTTCTTCATCTCGTTCCTAAGTTGAAGACCGGCTCCCCCGATGACTTGGATTTTGTTCTTGGACGGCTAGGGCTTTATGTGAAACAGGTACTGGAAGAGATTGAAATGGGGCTTGACCCCTAGAAAGGCTTCGCACAGAGTGGCAAAGATAGAGATGTGAAGGATAGAGTTGGGATTCAAGTTCACCAACTCTATTTGATAAAAGGATAGAAGCTAGCGAAGGAAATCTGAAGCTAGGAGGGTGAGACCGCGATCAAAAACTGAGGTGAAGACGACAGTCTCACCAGATTTGGGCGCTGGTATCAACTCTCCCTCCGCAGTGCGCCAGTGGAATACATCCTGACGTTGCAGCATCAATTGCTTCTCTAATAGCTTCAGCTTCACCGGGCTACAGTCCGACATTAGCCAGACTTTGGCAGTCATCTCAGGGATCTCAAATGGGGCTTTTGGCATTGCTGGAGGTGAAAAGATTTGGGGGAAAGACTTGTGGAGGCTTGGAATGGATGTGGCAGAGCAGAATCAGGTGAGTCTCGAGTGGGGATGCAGGCTACAGCGATTGGCAGATTGGAGAAGAAGGGGGAATTTTTTCTCTCTCTCCCCGCTTTATAAAGCCTGTGCTGATAAGTGGGCTCAGGTCGACTAACTCAGTACTGGGCCATAAGACATGAGTTTCTAAATGGCATACTCTATTGAGCCAACTGCTGGCTGTGTTGAAATCATAGTGCAGATGCTATTTACAGAAACCGATTAAATAATCAAATATGCTTCATAAAGGCCTAATAGCTGGACATGTGTGTTCAGATATCTGCATTATTTACCAGGTATTGAGGATATATCCTTATAAGGATCAATAGCTGGTCTCCATTAAGATTGGGGATGCAGGTATCTCTCAAGTACACCTGACCACATATTAGGTTAAAATCCATAAAGTGGTACTTGGCTTACATGTTTATCCAAAAATTGCCCTGAGCAAAAATTCTTCCTGCTGACATGATGCTGAAGAGTCCAATTTCCGCGTAGTATACTACTCGGGAAAGACTAAAAGGTTAAAGATCTTTGACTTTATGTTTAATTATTTCACAATTAAGCACAAAGTTGAGGGCTACACCTAATAGGTGTGCCTATTCGATGCACACTATTCATATTTTACCAAGAAGCCCTTCATAGCCTCGTTGCCAGGCGATATGAAGCAGGACTTGGAGAAGAAGCACTTGGACAATGAGAACTCGGGAGCAAGGCACTCGGGAAGCATTCCCCAAGGAGGATGAGCACTCAGCATCAGCTATCACTCAACTATGAAGGTCTCAGGGGCAGTAGTGTGGAGGCAATCGGCCCCGAGTACCTCATGAGAAGCATTTGGGCTACTCGGACAGAGGATGGGCGTAACCTTGTAATTACGGATACAATAGGACTCGGCATACATAACCTTATACGACAAGAAAAGGATATAGCACTAGTCGGGCACGTTGTATTCCTGGAAGGAAATCTCTTGGTTGGAGTCCGACTAGGATTCCTACTCTGTAACCCTGTCCCCCGGTATATGAGGGGAGACAGGGCGCCCCCTGAGGGAAGAAGAACAATCTCACCAGAGAAACCTCAAAGGCAATACACCACAACTGGACGTAGGGTATTACCTCATCTTGAGGGCCTGAACTAGTATAAATTGTTTCGTGTTCCTTTGCAAACCATCAAGTTTAGGTCTCACAAGTAGCCCCATATTATTATTGCCGATATAAAACATCGATAGTTGGCGCGCTAGGTAGGGGCATCGGCGAGATCATCTTCGACAAGCCTAATGGATTCAACCACTAGAGTCGACGGCATCAACTTCTTCCCCGAGCAAAGAATCACCTTCGGGAGCCTCGACTTCGTCACCGACAAATTTGGCAACCTCACCCTATCTGTCACGCCCCGAATTTCCACCCAAAATTCTGGAGTTTTATTATGTGTACATCGTCATCCAGGAATCAACTGAGGCACACATGACACAGTTGATAATCAAAGTACTTGTTTACATATTGAAAGTATTTATTACAGAGGCGAATGGTACCTCACAAAATAATAAAGTTCTAGCAGCGGTAAATAATACTAAGACAACATGACGAAACCCACTCCACGAGCACTGCTAGCAACATTCACAATCCTGGTGCTCGCAACCCACCTTTTAATCAAGTTTTAGTGGACCATTAAGTCATCCTTGTACGACCACCGTCGTAAATAGAATCATCATTTCATGTGAAATAAATATTGTAGTCAAAGTTAATGTTACCTCCTAGAAATTATTCTATAGTTTGCTAAGCATGGCTAAGTAGAATCCTAGACGTAATCTAGCTAACCAGTAAATAAAGCTAGCTAGTCATATTTATCCCATAGGTTCAATGTCTAGTAATCAAGTCAAGTGGCCATAAACAAGAATTAGGGTTTCCCTTTACCAATGACATTCCAAAATAAATGCAGAGTTGAAGAAAAAATATAGCTTTAAACATAGGAACAATATGCTCAAACGTATTGACGAATCTATGTGACTTGCCTTGTTGCTCCTCACAAGCCTCGGAACTCTCCTCGAGAAATTGCGTGTTACGCCCTGAAAATCGCTTTAATTAAAAATTATTTTTAGGTAAATGGAAATACAAGAATACACTGGAAAATTTTGTCTGCAAAAGTGTTTGAATAAAATTTTGAAATTTCCAATATTAAAAATCCCAAGTTTAAATTTTAAATAAATACTTGGATGCTTTTATATTTCCGGGGTTTTTGCTAGAATATTTTAAGTGTTTAAGTATTTATGACGATAAAATCTATCTGTTTTGTGGTGGCATTTATTTCTGGTAAATTCCCCATGTTTTAATAAGCTCTCGGAAATTTTTTTCGGAATTTTCGGAGCTCCAGAATTAATTTTAATGGGACAAAGATCATTTCTATAATTAGATAAAGATATAATAAAATCCCTGTCTTTTCCCCTGTTCAGGTCGTTCTAGTTCAGTCCTTTGAAGTCTCCCTGTTTATTGTGAATTTTGACTCTCTTTTCTTCTAGGGTTTCCTGTCGCTCCCGGAACCCTAAAACCTCTTTGACATTCCTATTCTCAAAATATACCGATATTTCAAGCGATCGAATGTCTCCTAAACTATTCTCCTCCCCAATACTCAACTCCCAAAATACTCCCCATATTTTGGAAGTTCATTTATTCCGTTTCCCGACCCCCCTGAAATATATTTCTCGAATATCCTAATTTCTCGGTCGACGCTAAATACCCTCTATTTTTCCCCAAGTTCCTGATTTCGTAAATATTCCCAATTTTTCCTGATTCTGAAATATTCCTGCTAACTCTTTATAATATTCTAGAAATCCCCAAAAATCTCCACCTTTTCTCTTTTCCTTTTTCTTCCAATTTCCTCCTTTCCCCATTTATTTTTTTCGCTCCTCCTTTCTGGTACTCCCTCTCCTGTTCATCTTCTTCAGGCCCCTTCTCTCTCTCTGTTGCTCCCGATGGAGCTAGGAGCTCGGCCTGGCCTGCCTTCCCTGTGCCATCCCTCGGCCCCGCCTGCCCCTCGGCCTCGCTCGCCCGCTGTGCGCCGTCCCGGACCCGGTCTCCTCCACCTCCCGTCTCCTTCGCCCCCACGACTCTGTCATTCTCGCACGAGCCGAGGTCACCTTCCACTTTCCCCACTCTCTCTCCTGTTTTTCCCCCAAAACCGCCTGCATGGCGCTGCCTCGCCTGTGCGCCAATGCCGCCCCGGGCTGCTCATGCCCCTGCGCCGCACCACCGCTCCTCCTCGCCACGCGTAGCACCGCCAGCCGCTCATCCCCGGCGTCTGCAGCCCTTGGGCCGTGCCGCCGCCGCCTGGCTCTGCCCTGAGCCGCCGCTCGGTTCCAGTGCGCCACCACCCCAGGAAGCCACCGCCTACCTCCTGTCGTGCCGCCGCCTCTTCTGCTCCCCAAGCCCGAAGCCGCCGCCCCGCTCACCTCGCTTCGTCATCGCGTTGCCGCCAGAGGTCGCCATGGTCGTCGTCATCCCCACCTAACGTCCATCGCCGGTGAGCATCCACTTCGTCGTCCCCGACGCCTCCATCCTCTCTTCCTCCTTCAGCGCCTCTGTCCTTTCCCCTTTTGTGCTCGGCGTCCTCGTCGTCGTAGGTCTTGCCATTGCCATGTACACCGGTGCCCCATTCCCTCCTCAGCCCCGACACCGCCCCGGTCTGCCATCGACACAGCCACGCCAAGGAGCACCATTGCCATCTCCTAGCCGTGTCACCCATGCTGGTCGCCGTCCTGCCTGCCGGACGCCACCATGCTGCCGGCCCTGTGCTCCCCTCGGTGTCGCCCGTCCTCCATCCCCGCGGCCGAGCCACTGTCGTCCTCATCACTCCGTCACCGGTCATTGATCTGCCCATCGCCCTTGGTGGCCGTCGCCCTGTCATCCTCGGCCGGCGCCAGGGCAGGAGCTCGGCCTCTTCTTCCTGTGATGCTGCTGCGTGGGTCCCGCGTGCAGTAGTTCGGCCACCCTAGCTATTGGATCATTCTAGGCTGATTAGTGCTGTCCGATCAATTGAATCTAATCTTTACCATCGGATCTCCATAAACCCTAGGGTTGAATCTTGGCCATCCAATCTATATCAAGTTCCCAAATTAATCTTGGCCGTTTAGATCCATCCAGATCGAATCCCAGTCATCAATCCTTTGAGACCTAATTCGGACCGACGGATCCACATAAAATACCAAGCCGATCGCAACCAATGGTTTGTCCAGGTTGAGTCTCCACCGTTAGATCCACACGTTTAAATCCAACACCACGTTAATCCTAGCCAGACCATCTCGTTTGCCACCTCACCCCTGTTTTCCTCATCATCGACCCACCTCATCGTCATCTCACCTTTCGTGCCACACTAGCATCCACCTCAGTAGCGACATCATTTCTCTGTCCACGAGGTAGACACATCACTCCAGTCCACCACCTCACCTTTTCCCTCGGTCCATGGACCTAATCCACGGGATCTGTGTCCATGACAGTGGGTCCCATTCATTTATCCATTCAAAAATAATTCTTTTAATTTAATTCCGAGAGAATATTCTTTTCCCATCCTTTTCGGATTTGTTCTGAATTCGATACTCTGGAAGCCATATCTGTTCCGTCCGAACTCCGTTTCGACCTGTTCTTCTTTCTAAATTCATCTAAAATCATGCTCTACTTGTTTATGTACTTTTTATGTACTGTTGATTTGGAGTTTCTTAGGGTTTTTATCATTTTATTTGGAGTCATGTATAATCGCCGTTTCGAAGGATCGCGGAGTCTACGGAAGAGTTCGGAAGAGCAATCGAAGATGTTTTGTAGCAAGGCAAGTCACATATTCATCCTTGAGCATGTTGAACCTACTTTGTAAAACATTTTATGATTTATAAATAAATTGCATGTTTTGCCAATTACATGGAATATGGGACTACCTATCCGTTTGCTTGAGACCCTGTTTATTTGTTATCCATTCCTTGATAACTTTGGGTGATAATTTGACTAGCTAATGTCTCATTCAGTGACACAGCTAGAGATAGGACCTGCTTAGCCATGCTTAGTACCACTAGATCACTGAAGGGATAATCACATTATTTCTATATTGGTAACCTATTGAGTTGCGTGCCCAAGATGTTTGACCATGGTAATTGGTAAAAACTAATCAACTAAAATTTAACTGAAATGGTGGGCTGTGGGTGCATGGTTTTGCATGTTGCACCATGGCAATTAAGGACCGGTTTGCGAGTTCTGGGACAACTCTCTTTCCTGACGTTCAACTCGAATTTGGTTCCGAGCTGGTCGAGATCAGATCCAAGGGAGGCAAGATCGTTAATTTCCCACTCGGACTCGACAACGTTGCAGCAATCTTCAATTCCAATTTGATGCAACAGACTCAATCCTTTGGAATTCAACTTGGATACAACCCAGAGTAGCTTGGGATCGGGACCAGGGAGGTTGGGGTCATCATCATGCCGCTTCACTACTCGGAATCCGACTCTCAGTCGGACAACAGCACGGGAAGCTTCTCCTCTACACGAGATCTTTATGGAGTCCAAGGGATCTATTCCAACACAAGGTGCGCACCAACTATGCGAACAGCAAGAAGAGGAAGCTTGCCGACTGTTTGAGCAACAGGAGGAAGAAAACCGATGTCTATAGGCCGAGTGCGACGCTTGCAATCGCGATCTACACAAGACCAGCCAAGTAGTGCAACAAGAGAACCTCTCGACCAGGGTGGGCGACCATGGCATCTTTCTTACACCTCAGCAGAACATTGTAGCCGCACCCACACTCCTGGATACCATATAGCTAGGGCTTGATCATCAAGCAACTCCAACTATTGCCAAGATTAAGGCCATGATAACAACACAGCTTGTCAGCAACACCAGCAATCTGGAGATACATTCGTCCCTTCCAACAGAACACCATCGGATGTGGCAAAATCATCAACCACGGTGCGATGACGACCAGCGGGCTCTGATCAATGCCACTCGGAGTCCAACCGCGCATCACAAGGTAACCACAATGATGATCAACGGCAGTATCAACACAATGGGTGCCGGGATAACCGTGATGCCCAAGAACAACTACGATGAGATCTCCACCACGACATCAATGCTCAACACAGAGAACACAAGGAAGATGAACGTTGCAGATTGGAGGACGAACACGAATACTTCGGTCTCCATCACGAGCATTTTCACCACTACAGTCGGAGCTGGAGCCCCCACTCAGACGACGGTGTTCTAGCCTTCTCGTGCGAGCTACAGCAAGTTGACTGGCCCACAGGCTTCAAGCTAATTGGCATAGAAAAGTACGATGGCAAGACCAACCCAAAATCCTAGCTGATAGTCTATACCTTGGTGATATGAGTAGCTGGAGGCGACCATAAAGCCATGGCGAACTATTTCCCTGTTGCCCTATCTAACTCGGCATGGATGTGGTTAACGGGGCTTCCTAGAGGGTCTATTGGCTCCTGGGGGCAACTCCGTGAGTGCTTCATGGCCAATTTCCAAGGGACATACCAATGGCCAGCATCTGAGTACGATCTATACCAGTGTCATTAGAGAAAAATGACTCTCCGGGACTTCATCAAGTGCTTTTCCAAAAAAGGAACTCTATCCCTAAGATCAAGGATGAGGTGGTCATCGCTGCCTTCCGAAAGGGAGTCAAAGATGCGCCATTCATCGCCAAGTTCACTCGGAAGCTGCCCAACTCCATCAAAGCTCTCTTCGAGATAGCCAATATATATGCTGATTCAGCTGACACGGTGGCTGAGGCACTCGACGACAAGCCCCAATAGAAGGAGAGATGGGAGACGGATGACGTGGCCCTATCCAAGCCTGGGAACCGCAAGTGGAAATCTGAGGACCTCATTGCGGTAGTCGATCGCAACCGTCCTCGAACTCCTAGAAGCGAAGATTATCAGAACGACAAGTGACATGTTCGGGGCTCAAAAGCTCAAATGCAAGGACGGCATCCCCACTCCCAACTTGTGCAATACCGAACAACTAAGTCATTTTCTGATACATATTTCCTCCTTTATATGATATTCTCATCTAAATGAGGCAGGAGGCAACTCACTTCCCTATGGTTTGACTCGGATATAGCTTAGCACCAGTCAGGATCAGATCTAGGGGGATGAGATCGTCAATTCCTCACTTGGCCTCGCCAATGCCGCATCCACTTACACCTAATAGGTGTACATACTACGCATTTTTTGTTTTTCTATTTTTGCTCTTAATGATTGCAAAAATACTCGAGTAGCATAAATTCCGATTCGTGAAGCCTTGCTCCATGAAAGACGAACCATGTCACCCAAAACACGTGTATGGGAAAGAGCCATGAGCCGACTCCCGACACTCGGGGGCTATGACTAGTCGTGCAGAGTGTTTAAATGTAAGGGGTCAACTACTCGAGGAAATTAGTATCAATAAGAGGAGGAACACATATTTATATCTATTGTGAAATACATAAATTTCCTTCGGGTGTTTGTTTTTTTCATCAGATACTATTCATCTGATATGTTTATAATGCAGAGCCCAGTTCCAGATACGCGTAACAGGAACTCATGGCTATGAGCCTATCTCCTATGCTCGGGAGCTAGACCAGACTGCCATGATACACTTGGAGTGCGACGCTTCAAGAATCGCTCGGAATTCTCCACGAGGGATACTGACAAGTACTCATGCCAGTCGGAACATGGATGTCACCTTTACCTTGGTTTGCCCCATGGGGGCTAATAGCTGACCTCCGGCACCAGTTGGGGCTCGGGTGCCACACTGCTGGGTAGGGTATGCCCCATGAGGGCCGCCAGCCGAATCTTATGCTAATGCGAGATTCGGGTACCTTATTCGGCCAAAATTTTGCCAGGTTGGGTATGCCTCATGAGGGTCGCTAGCTAAATCCTGCGCTAGCACAGCATTTGGGTACCTATTTGGCCAAAACAAGGAAAGAAACCACTACTGAAGCTCTCAGCCAAGAAGAAGCTAGAACCCGTACAATCGTAGTCAGAACCCGTACAATCGGAGGCTACACCAAACTTGGAATCTACGGAGGTGCTCATCATTATTCAAGACTGGAAGACCCCAATCACTCGATTTCTACTAGAAGACGAAGTTCCTAAATATCACAACAAAGCCAAGTAAGTCAAGCACCGGAGCAAAAGCTTTATCGTAGTCAGAGAAGACCTATATCGTCAAAGCGCATCCAGAGTTCTCATGCACTGCGTCATACCTGAGGAGGGCAAGCATATCCTACAATCTATCCACTCGGGCATCAGTGGCACCAGAATGTAAATCGCAAAGGCTTATAGACAAGGATTCCTCTGGTTGATTATGGTTACCAATGCTAAAGCATTTGTCTTGTCATGCAAGGGATGTCGATTTTTTGCTCAGCAAATTCACGTACCAACACAGGAGCTACAGACTATCCCCATTTCGTGGCCCTTTGCAGTCTAGGGGCTCGACATGGTCGGGCCATTCAAGAAGGCGCCTAGAGCGTTTACACATCTTTTCATCGCGATGGACAAGTTCGCAAAGTAGATTGAGGCCATACTGTTGCTACCATAACTGTGGCCTAAGCAAAAGACTTCATATTGACTATAATCTATAGATCTAGAGTCCCCAATCGTATCATTATGGGCAATGCACTCAGTTCATGGGTGTCGATGCTTTGCACCAGCAATAAAACTATAGGGCTACTCGGCGAAGGTGAATTCGGTGGATTGCAGAGGAACACAGAAGATTTATACTGGTTTAGGCCCTCGATGTGAGGTAATACCCTATGTCCAGTTGAGGTGTTATTCCTCTGAGGTGTTTGATGATCGATGATCTTGTCTCTTGCCCTAAGGGGCGCCCTGCCTCCCTTTATATACTAGGGGACAGGGGTACATGATAAGGATCCTAGCCAGATACGGCCAAGGGATATCCTTCTTAGAGATAGAGACCTATCCGACTAAGACTAGTTTTCCTCGTTATACAAGGCAAAGCCTGCCGGGTGCTATCTTATCTCTAATTACATGGTTCGGCCCATCCTCTATCCGAGTGGCCCATATACTGGTAATGAGGTACCCGGGGCCCATGGCCTCCACAGTAGCCCCTGAGACCTTCATAGTTGAGTCACAGCTGATGCCGAGTGCTCGTCCTCCACAGTGAAGATAGCCCGAGTGCAATGCTCCCGAGTACTCTTTGTCCGAGTAAGTCTTCTTTCCGAGTCCTGCTTCATGTCAGCTGGTAGCGAGGCTATGAAGGGCTTCATGTAGATATATGAACAATGTGCGCCGAATAGGCGTACCTATTAGGTGTAGCCCCCGACTTTGTGCTTAATTGTGAAGACAATTAAACATAAAGTCAAAGATCTTTAACTTGGAAGTCTTTCCCGAGTAGATTATTACTGGTGTATGAGACTCTTCGGTATCATGTCAACCAGAATAAACTTTATAGTCTTGCCGAGTAGGGAACTACTCGTATGTAGGACTCTTCGACTTCATGTCAGTCGGAATATGTGTTTATAGTCTTGCCGAGTAGGATGCTACTCGTATATGGGACTCTTTAGCATCATGTCAGCTGGAAAAAGGGGGTTTATAGTCTTTTCCGAGTGGCGTCCTACTTAGAAGTTAGACTCCTCCGCATCATGTCAGTAGGAAAAGATATTTATAGTCTCTCCCGAGTAGTGCACTACTCGAAAGTTAGACTCTTCCGCATTATGTTGGCGGGTATAATGTTGCTCATGGCAACTAATGGCCACGCATGTAGGCCGAGTACCACTTTATGAAAATAAATCCACGGTGTGGTCAGGTGTACCCGAGAAAGATACCTGCATCCCCAATTTTAATGAAGACCAGCTTGTGATCCTTGTAAGGATATATCCTCGAGACCTGGTGGATAAAACAGATACCCAAACATGTATGTTTAGCAATAAGGCTCTCATGAAGCATATCTGTTTACCTCATCGGCTCCTGTTGGTAGCACCAGCGCTATAATTACAACTCAACCTGCGGGCGGCCCACATGGAGCATGCTACTGTAGGAACTCATGTCTTGATGGCCCAGTGCTGACTATGTAGGCCCAAGCCCATCTAGTCGGCATCGGCTCTATAAAAGCAGGGAGAGAGAAAAAGATTCCTTCATCTTTCCCAAATCAGCCAATCGCTTCGTCTTCCACCTTTGCGCCCAACTTTTCGCTTCGCGCCCGGCTAGGGTTAGCTGCTGCTATTCCCCACCCGAACTCGGGCGATTCCAATCCTCTTTGTTTGTTCCAAGCCCCCGATTCGTTTTTCCCCAAATCTCGTTGCCTCCAGTCATGCCGAAAGCTTCGGATCTTGCGGGTGCACCGGGAAGTGCGTGGCCGATTTCAGATTGCGGCTCGGTGAAGCTGAAGCGGCTGGAGAGTGAACTGAAGTTGCCCAGCCAAGAGGTGATTCGCTGGCGGTCGGCTAAGGGTGAGTCGGTCCCAAATCCTCAACCTGGTGAAACGATAGTTTTCGCCTCTTTTTTCGATCGAGGCTTGTGCCTTCCGTCTTCTGATTTCTTCTACCGCATCCTTGACTTCTACGGGCTGGAGTTGGTGCATTTGAACCCCAACTCGATTCTTCAGATCTCTATCTTTGTTACTCTTTGTGAGTGCTTCTTGGGTGTTGAACCCCATTTTATCCTCTTTCGACATCTGTTCCACATCAAACCCCAACCCTCCAAGAGTAATATTAATGTGATTGGGGGGGCTGGTCTCCAGCTGAGGAGTGATGGGAAGAAGACATATCTTGATCTCTCCCTGAAATCTTCTCTGAAAGGCTGGCACTAGTAATGGTTCTATTGCACAGATCTGGCTCCCTCCTTGCGCCCATTTACTGGCTCGCCGCCCGTGGTTTCACCCAACTGGTCAGCAGAGACATCCTTTGAAGAGATGGGCCAGGCACATCAACTGTTAGTGAAGATAGATGACCTCAAGAGGGCTGGCCTGACAGGACCTTGGGTGGCTCGTCGCTTCCTGACCCGGCGCATCCAGCCGTTGAAGCTGAGGAGTGCATTTGGCTGGGCCTTTAAAGGCAAAAACGATCCTGACCGAGTAAGCAATGAGTCGACAAACAAGGGCGCAGTGACCGAGACCCTATTCGGCTACTTCTCCGAAGGGGTGGTCGCGACCGAGGACGATAACCGCCGGGTTGCGGCCTATAGCTTCATTCGGCCCCGAGCAAGGTAACCTTTAATCTTCTTATGTGATGAATGCCTGTGGAACTGTGATTGTTCAGCATTGTGTGATGTATTTTGTTGATTCACTTAGAGTGGCATGAAGAGTTTGATGAAGACTCCTGCCCGTTGTCGGCCGTTGCATCGAAGAAGAGGCTGAGGAGCCCCGCCGCCGCCCAGCCCGACTCCAAGAAAGCCGGGAAAAAGCCGATTTTGTATCAGGGCGAGGGGGCCATGACGCCACGCACCGTGGCAGGAAGCCTGAAGATGAAAGACACTGTCGCCGCGGCGCCCAGGCGATCAAGTCCCAGGTTGAGACCTGCGGGTTTGAGCCCGACATTGTCGAGCCCGGCAACAGCGCCGTCGAGGGGCCAGCTGGAGCAGACGCCACCAAGGACAGGGTCGCCCAAGCCAACCACACCGGAATCGGGGCTGACTTGGGCTGATGCGCCGCCGCCGACTGTAACGTCGACCGGGCCGACCACCGGAGCTAGCGCTCCGCCAGGACCAGGGTCGCCCGGCAGGAAACTGAAGTTCTCCAAGAGGTGTGCTGCTCCGGGCCTTCTAAAATTCTTGCATGTTGCTACAGTGTTTTTGATGTCTTGTTTCGCCATGCAGGAAGCGGGCTGATATCGATCTCAAGGAGACCAATCCGACCGCTCCCCTCGAAGAGCCTGCCCCAGCCGAGCCGGTGGCCGCGAACACACCCGCTGAGCTGGTGGCCAGCTCGGTCGCGGAGACCGAGGTGGTCCCGACTGCAAGGTCGCCGTCGCCACCCGACCAAGAGGCAGTCGCCGAGGTTGAGGCCCCAGCCCCTGAAGCGTCGCCCGTTGCGGAGGCCACCGTGGGAGCCCCTGAGCCGGTCCCCGAGGCCGCGGAGGACGGCGGCGTGGAGGCCGGGACCCCGTCGCCGTTGTGGTCATCGTCGTCGCCGTCGCCAGAGATCCCAAACCTGCCTCGGATTGAAGCTCCTCCGCGTATGATGCCCCGGACATTAACATGGACGGCGCCTGACGGGACCGTGAAGAGCTTCAGGCTTGATGAAGTCGTCGCGAGAAGGGAACGCAAAAGCTTTCTTCGTGCCGCTATCAGTGGGTCCAAGGGAGTCGGGGTATGATTCTTGTGGCAGAGTCTTGGCAATCTTCTCGTTTTGACGTCTGATTCCATCCTTGATTTGTCTCTTATCCCAAGCAGAAGCTTGTCGACCACAATAAGCCGATGACGGAGATCCTGGTCAAAATGGCTCCCCACTCGCGGAGTTGGAGCAGCTCCGGGCATTGAAAGCCGAGATGGAGGAGCGTCACGCGGGGAGGGAAGCCTGGCTGAAGAGTGGCGCCGCCCAACTCAGGGAGGAAACATGGGCCCTAGCCGGAAAGATCAGAGGTAAATCCCCCGAATGCATCTTCCCGATTGAACCATCGACGTATTCATCCAGCTGCGTTGTTCCCGACCGCCCAGTTATGTCACGACCGCACGGTTGAGCTCTTGGCTAATCTATCGTGCAGCCCTCAAAGCGGAGTTGAAGACCCGAACAGAGAGGGAATCGCAGCTGAAGGAGGCCGAAGAAGCCAGGGCCGAGCTTGAGAAGGTCAAGGCCGACCTGACAAAGGCCAACACCGAGCTTGATCGGGAGAAGGCCGAGTTGAAAGAGGCCATCGTCATGCTCGGTAAGGAAAAAGCCGAACTGGAGAAGACCGTGGCCGGGTGGGAGGCCGACTACGAAAGTAAGTCCTCAACTTGACCGTGATCTTATCCAATCCATTAGTTGTTCTGTCTGTAGCCGAATCTGACAAGCTTACTTGCCGGCGGACCTAGGCAGGCATGAGAGCCAATGTCCAGGCCCAGTATCGGTTTTACATATAGGAGATAAGGGTGATCAGGGAGTCACGGGAGGCCCTCGTCGGGTCCGTGAGATGGCTCCTTGACCTCATAGATCCCCGCCCTGTGGGAACCAGTTGCAGCAAGATCCCCCAGATAGAGGCGCGTCTTGAGGATGCACCGGGTGCCTTGAAAAAGTACTCGGATGAGCATGTTGTTGCCGGCGTGGCCTAGACACTGGCGATGACCAAGTCCATCTACCCAAGGGCAGATATTGAAGCCATCGGGGAGGGGTTTGCCGAGGAGACGACGCCGGAGGAGGCCCTAGAGCTGATTGCCCGGGCGAAGCCGACTGCTGAAATAATTACCCGAGACCTGGGTCTGTAAGGGCAACATGTTATGTAGTCGGTATGTATAAAATTTTGTGAAAGAACATGTGTAAATATGTGTGCAATGCCGCCAAGCTTGCTACACAGTCGTCACTAGCTTTACTTGACCGTGTAGTCTGCGCCGAGTTAGTCTGTCAGAACTTAATAAAAACATTCAAAGTAAGAAGCTGTACTCGGGCAAACGTGACGGTCGTAGTAAGGCTTCATAACTGATGTAGGATAAGCTCGTGTGTTATTGACAGAACACATATATACATGGCAGCCCCGACTCACTAACGTCCGGTTGATACAAGCGGCGTTGTGAGTCAGAGAAACTGTACACATGAAAATTATAAAACTCAGGTATAGAAAGGACGTAGCTGTTCTATGTTCCATGAGTTGCTGATGAGGACGCCGTCTTTAGTCTTCAGTCGGTAGGCGCCTAGCCGCGTGACCTCGGCTATAATGAACGGCCCTTCCCAGTTTGGGGATAATTTATGCCAGTCTTTGGTGGTTTGTATTTTCCTCAGAATGAGATCCCCGACCAAAAAGGCGCGGCCATGGACATTGCGATTGTGGTAGTGACGTAGGCCTTGAAAATACCTTGCCGACTGGATTGTTGTGGTGTCTCTTGCTTCTTCCAACTGATCTAACTCGACCAGTCGGGTATTGTTGGAGACATCTTCTGAGTAAGCCCGGACTCGCGAAGAGCCGAACTGTAACTCTGTCGTAGCATAGCCTCGGGCACCGTTAGACCAGGAAAGAAAGGGGATTGCCCTGTTGCCCGACTAACTGTGGTTCTGAAGACCACATAACAGACGGTATTCTTGACCCACCGGCCCGCATACGGTTGGTGAGTCGTCGAAATATTCTGGCCTTGATGCCTTGTAAGACCATGCCGTTGGCTCGTTCGACCTGCCCGTTGCTCTGCGGTGTGCCACAGGATGCGTAGCAATCTTGATGCCGAAATCTTCACAGAAGTCTTGGAATACGCCACCTAGAACTGAGTACCGTTCGCAGTATGATGCGGTTAGGACCCCGAACCGATATAGTATACTCATGATGAAGTCCTTTGCTCGTGCCGCTGTAATTAGTTGCAACGGGTTTAGCCCTCAATCCACTTGGTGAATTTATCCACCACGACGAATAAATGTGTAAACCCTCCCTGGCGCTCTCTTGAAAGGTCTGACCATGTCGAGCCCCATACTGCGACATGGCCAGAAATAGGGATAGTTGGAGTTCCTGGGCGGGCGCGAGATTTGTTTGTCATTGCGTAGAACTGGCAACCCTCGCACTTGCGAACAATGTCCTTGGAGTCTGTTACTGCTGTGGGCCAGAAAAATCCCTGCAGGTAAGCCTTTCCGACTAATGTCCTAGATGCGGCATGATTGCCACATATGCCTGAGTGAATTGACTGCAGAATCTGCTTTGCCCTCCTCGGTGGTGACGCAACGCATGAGGACACTAGATGCGCTCCTTCGTACGTAGGTCTTCTCCGACTAGTAGGAAGCTTTTGCTTCGACGCTTGATCTGCTCGGCTTGACTACGGTCTTCCGGGAGTTCATCGTCCAAGAGAAATTTGACAACAGGAGTCCTCCAGTCTTGACATATGTGCAGCACCTCGTTTGTGGCCAGGGTAGGCTCGCCTCCCGACTGCTTCGGCGCCGGTTTCTTCTTGACTGATGGCTCCATAAGTTGCTCAACAAAGATTCCAGTCGGAACTGCTTCTCGCTTGGATCCCATGTTTGCCAGCTCGTCTGCCGCGTCGTTATATTGACGCAGGACATGTGTGATTTCCAGCCTGTCGAACTTGTTTTCTAGCTTACGGACCTCCTGACAGTATGCCGCCATGGTATTGTCGAGACAAGTCTAGTCTTTCATGACTTGGTTTACCACGAGTTGAGAATCCCCGCACACAACCAGTCAACGTATGCTGAGTGATATAGCGATGTGGAGCCCGTGAATAAGTGCCTTGTACTCGGTGACAATGTGGGAAGCTGGGAAGTGGATTTGTAGAACGTACTTCAGTTTTTCACCGGTGGGGGATGTCAATTTGACTCCGGCTCCGGCGCCACCGATCCGTAGAGAACCGTCGAAGTGCATTGTCCAGTACTCTAGCTTTGCTGTTGGTGTTGGCAGTTGAACTTCTGTCCACCCGGCCACGAAGTCGGCTAGAGCTTGAGATTTAATTGCTGTCCGTGGCTGAAAAGTGATGTCGAGCGCCATCAACTCGAGTGCCTATTTAGCGATTCGGCCGGTGGCCTCGCGATTATGAAGGACATCCCCGAGTGGAAACGCTGTGACCACCATGACTTGATGTGCTTGAAAATAATGCACCAGCTTCTGGACTGTGATGAGTAGGCCATATAGCAGCTTCTGACCTGCGGATATCTCATTTCGAGACGGCAAGGACCTCCGCTGACAAAGTAAGGACTGGCCGTTGTATTTTCTGAATTGACCTTGTACGCCCGGCATGTCGGACGGTTTCCACGCGAAGATATCCTTGTTGACTTGGAGGAAGGTGACGAGCGCGTCTTCCTATTTGGGGTCGAGTCCGGTCCCGACTAGAGCAGTCTTGGAGGGGTTGGAAGGGTCCAGGGGGATCTTCTTCGTGTCAGAGTCCGCTGAAATTCCCAACTTCGCTGCTTTTTTCGCCGGAACTTGATCCTGCTCGACTTCTGTTGTGATGGCTTGCCGAATGCTATCGCGCCCGACTGCCACCTCTTGTGATTGAGCCAGTTCGCAGCTCTCCTTGTCGCAGGTGAAGGCTTGCTTGTTGTCGCTGCGGAGGGAGAGGATTCCTGTTGGCTCGGGCATTTTGAGCACCATGTATGTATAGTGCGGTATCGCCATGAATTTGGCGAGTGCCGGTCGTCCGAGTATCGCGCGGTACACGGTCTCGAAGTCGGCAACCTCAAAACAGATGTTTTCCGTGCAGAAGTTATCCCGCGTGCCGAAGGTTACCGGCAAGGTTATCTGCCCGAGTGGAGTTGATGACAGGCCGGGAATTATCCCGTGGAAGGGCGCGGTGCTCGGCCGTAGTTCTGAACGAGGAATCTTCATCTCGTCCAAAGTCTTGGCGAACAGGATATTGAGCGCGCTACCTCCGTCGATGAGGGTTTTCTTCAGCCTGATGTTTCTGACGACCGGGTCCAGGACGAGTGGATAGCGTCCCGGGTGGGAAACCCGATCTGGGTGATCTGCGCGATTGAAGGTGATGGCTATCTCTGACCAGCGCAGGTACTGGGGGGTGTCCGTTGTAGAGACCGTGTTGATGTCACACGCTGAAAGCTTCTGTTTGCGCTTGGACTCGTACGCGAGTGGCCCCCCGAAGATGTGGTTGAGCTCGGCCTGAGGATCTTGGAAATCATCGGCCGGACCCTGATCTGGCTTGTCTTTGTCCTTGTCGGCGCCAGACGATGAAGCCTGCTCAGAGGCAAACTTCTTGAGCATGTAGCAGTCTTTGGCCGCGTGCTTGCCCTTGGGGTGGAAGGGGCATGGCCCGCTCATGACTTTCTGGTAGTCGTTATTCCGCTAGGGCCAAGACCGAGTGGGCTCCATGTTGGCCACCTCATTGTCCAACTTCCGTTTGCGGCTGCCAGACTTGTTTTGAGACGGCTCGTTGTCAGTTTTCGCCTTTTGGTCCTTCTGTCGGGACTCCTTCTTCTCGTCGAGGGCCTCTACGACCGCTTCAGCCGAGTCGGCGTATTTATTGGCCATGTCGAACAGAGCCCGGACAGACGGCGGTGGTTTTCGAGTGAACTTCGCGATGAATGGGGCGTCTTTTACTCCCTTGCGGAAGGCAGCGATGACAGCTTCGTCGCGGATCGTTGGGATCTTGTTACGCTTCTTGGAAAATCTCTTGATGAAGTCTCGTAGAGACTCGTTCTTCTTCTGGTGCAGCTGTTAAAGATCGTGCTTTGAAGACGGTCTCTCGTAGGTCCCCTGAAAATTCGCGATGAACCGCTCCCTGAGTTCTCCCCAGGAACCGATCAACCGCTTTGGGAGGCCTGTTAGCCATGTCCTCGCTGAGTCAGCTAGCATGACCGGGAGGTAGTTAGCCATGGCTTTGTTGTCACCCCCAGCACCTCGAACTGCTAGGGTATATACGGTGATCCAGGACTCGGGATTTGTCTTGCCGTCATACTTTTCGATCCCCCTGGGCTTAAGGCCAGTCGGCTAGTGGACGTCCTGCAGTTCCCGAGTGAAAGCTGGGATCTCTTCATCTTCGTGGGGGCTCGGGCTTCGACCACGGCGGTTAAACCACTCGTGATGGAGGCCAAAGCGCTCGTTTTCGTCTTCCAGTCGGCGGCGCTCATCCTCTTGTCGCTCGCGGCGCCGAGCGCTGATAGCCATTGGCGAAGGTCATGTTGTATGCGCTCTCGAGGTCTTGATTAGGCCGGCGATCATACTGGTGACAGCGCCGGTTGTTGTTATTAGTAAGGCTGAGTGTAGTTTGTCTAGACTCCTCGCGTGGCCGACTTGATCTGGTCGACCGACACCGAGCTGATGTGGATGAGCCCGCTGCTGGAGATCCCGACCTGTTAGTCGGTACTAGAGTGTCGCCCGACTGCTGTTGTTGTTGTTGGCAGGCAGCAGCCGTGATCATCGCCTTGATCTTGGCGATGGTTGGAGTGGCCTGGTGATCAGGCCCGAGGTGGAACGTGTCCAGCAAAGTTACGGCGGCCACAACGTTCTGTTGCGGCGTTACGAAGACGTCGTGATCGCCGACTTTAGTTTGGAGAATCTGCTGCTGGGCTGCTCGCCTAGCTCTGCGCAGCCCGTCGTTGCGAGTCTCGTGATCAGCTTCCTCCTGTTGTTGCAGTCGGCGCGCCCTCCTCTGCTGCTCCTCTTGTAGTTGGCGCACCTCGGAGGGTGGTGTTGAAGCCATGAAGATCTCGCGGGGGAGGAGAAAACTCGCCAGACTAGAGTTCGAACTGGCGTTCGAACCGTTATCCGACTTGGAGTTGGACTCCAAGTAGCTTATCGGAGTGAGAACGACCCCAACCTCTCTAGATCCAATCTGAAATGACGCTTGGCCGTGTCCAAACTGAATCGTAGGAGATCGGGTTTGTTGTGAGGAGTGTAAATCCACAACATCGCCGAGTCCGTGTGGGAGATTGACGATCTCCCCCCTTCTCGGCCCAACCTGGGCTGGCTCAAGGCCTAGCGCAAGTCGGACGCCGAAGGAGAGAGTTGTCCCTATGCTTGGCGATGTGAAGGACTGCCGCAGTAAGTCGTGGAAGGAGATCGCGGCGTCCTGTGGGCCGACTGGCGCTACATTGGCTGGCTCCTCGGCCCGCTGGATTAGATCTGTTCCGGCCAAGGTAAGGTTGCCGATCTGGTCGGTGACGAAATCGAGGCTTTCGAAAGAAATCTTGTCTCCGGGGGAGAACTTGTTGCCGTCGACTCCGCTTGTTAGATCCATCGGATTCGTTGATGAAGAATTCACCGGTGCCCCTACCTAGCGCGCCAACTGTCGATGCTCTGCACCGGCAATAAAACTATAGGACTACTCAGCGAAGGTGAATTCAGTGGATTGCAGAGGAACACAGAAGATTTATAGTGGTTCAGGCCCTCAATGTGAGGTAATACCCTACGTCCAGTTGAGGTGTTATTCCTCTGAGGTGTTTGATGATCGATGATCTTGTCTCTTGCCCTGAGGGGCGCCCTCCTCCCTTTATATACTAGGGGACAAGGGTACATGATAAGGATCCTAGCCGGATACGGCCAAGGGATATCCTTCTTAGAGATAGAGACCTATCCGACTAAGACTAGTTTTCCTCGTTATACAAGGCAAAGCATGCCGGGTGCTATCTTATCTCTAATTACATGGTTCGGCCCATCCTCTATCCGAGTGGCCCATATACTGGTAATGAGGTACCCGGGGCCCATGGCCTCCACAATGGGCGGCATATTCAATGATTTCTGTGACGATTTTGACATCAAAATCTGCTATGCTTCAGTAGCACACTCCTAGAGCAATGGGAAGGTTGAGCAATAATCAAAATCTCTAGATTTTATAGGGCTGCGCTGGGTAGGTCGGTTTGAGCCAGCTTATTCGGTAGTAGGCCGAATATATGAGTTCTTAAATAGCATGCCCTATTGGGTCGCCTGCTGGTCGCGTTAAAATCGCGATGCATGTGCTATTTTACAAGAACCGATTAAATAATCAGATACGCTTCATGCTAAGCCTACAGCCGGGTGTATACATTTGGGTATCTTGATTATTTTAAGGTATTGAGGATATATCCTTATAAGGATCAATAGCTGTTCTCTATTAAAATTGGGGATGCATGTATCTCTCAAGTACACTTCATTACGCATTGGGCTTGGGTCCATAGTGATACATGGCTTACATGCTTAGCCAAATTGCCATGAGCAAAATTCTAGTCGATCGTTGGCTGAAGAGTCCAATTTCTGAGAAACATATCACTCGGAAAAGACTTAAAAAAGATCTTTGACTTTTTGTTTAATTGTTTCTCAATTAAGCTGCATCTCCTCATCTAAACCTACAAGGAATGTGGAGGCCATGGGCCCCAGATACCTCAATGAAGGTAATTATGACCACTCGGACAAAAGGTGGGCCAGTCCCTATAATTGGAAATAGAGTAGGACTCGGCTTCATATTACCTTGCATGACAAGGAAAGGGATATAGTTCTAGCCAGATACTCTTAGTCGTATCCTACTGGGTTTCCTACCCTATAATCCTCATCCCTCCAGTATATAAGGAGGGGTAGGGAGCCCCTAGGGACACATGACAATCACAGTAGAGAATACAGCGAAAGCAATACACCACAACTGGAAGTAGTGTATTATCTCATCTCGAGGGCTTGAAACAGTATAAATCGTCTTGTTTTTCGAAGTCCATCAAGTTTAGGTCTTGCGAATAACCCCATATAATTATTGCCGATACAAAGCATCGACAAGGAACTTCTCCATTCTAGCCTCTCGTTTGGTAGGTCTGCAGTGGCATAGCGAACAAGATGGTTGAAGCGGTGAAGGTACTCGCTCATGGACATGTTGCCTTGCTTCAGAGCCTCAAATTCCTTCCTCTTTATCTTCATGGTGCCAGCTGGACATATGTGGCCTTGCGAAAGGCGTCCTTGAAATCTAGTCCGAAGTTACAACGGGCCTTCCTGCTGATTTTGCACAATAATTGTCCTAGCTAAATCACTAGCAGCACGTGCAATTGTTCTGCTTCAAAAAGCCACCTTCTCAGTGTCATCACAGTGAACTAAGTCAAGCTTTCTTCTCCACTCACGCAGCCAAGAGGGTCCGCATTCAAAGTGGATCCTCAGAACGGGCAAAGTGGGCAGCTTGTGCGGTGGAAATCAAACAACTTGGATGTTGGATGTTGGCCCAAGGTGTTGTCCTCCTCCAACGGCTTGCATGCTGCCACCATGTAGCGTGTTCCTTTCAACCTCTCAAAATTAGCGGGTTTGTGCCATCAGTTTTGCTCAGCCACCATGAGCCACATCCCTGCCAAGGTAGGACCAGCTAGGCTGTCCATCGACGTGGGTGGACCAGGCAGGGGCTGTCTAGGCCACCACGTGCACCACGTGCTGATGCGGGGCTGATCAGTGGTGCTGAGGTTAGAGGGCTCTTGTAATGCCCTCTTTCAGTCGATGTTAAATTGCTATTTTAATGAAAATCTACCGTGAAAATTTTGTCTTTGAGTATTGTGTCGTAAGTCGTTCGCCTGGATCTCAGTTTGACATTCTTTGTCCTTGAATTTCAAAACCCAACTCTCAAAACCCCTGCTTCTTAAATTAATCCCCGAGTTCGGAAATTGCCGCATTCGAGTATCGCCTCCAAAAACCCTATCGGTCTATTCTCCCTCGAACATCCAAATCTCGAACTCCATTCCGTCCTTTTGCTAAACAAAAATCCACTGGTTTCCCTCTCGAAATTTTCTACTCGATATCTAAATTCCGCTGTTTCAAAAATCGAAACCATAAACTTTCCTCTCCTTGAATTCCCCTGACAGACATCCCTTGGAGCATCAAGAACAAAATCACACCAAGATATTAAATCCCTCGATCCCTCTCCCTTGGAAATCCCTAAGAAAATCTCAAGTTAAAATACAGCTTGGATCTAACCCCTATTCAAAAAATCTTTTCCACCAAATATATAATATATATACAAGCTACAGTATCTCATCCCTCCACCTCCGGGTTCCTCTAAGATCCCATGTTATTCCCCAACTTTCAAATACCTCTTTTCCTCGTCAAATAATCCATTGAAATTCTGGAAATACAAAGTCTAGTTCCAAAGACACCTAAAAAATTGAAACTTGCGGACCCCCCTTGATCCCCCTAATTTCCCTTGAGTTCAAAAGAATACAAAATTGAATTCCAAGTCCATGTTCAATAAAAAACAAGTCAAACACCTCATTTTTCCGACCAAAGAATTCCCTTGAGAAATATAAGGGGAACTATTGACACTTGGGACCGCATAAACCCTCCCTTCTTCTCGCTTTGCCTAGCCTCTCCATCGCCTCTTCTCCCTCATCCGCACTGGGCCAGAGCGGGCGCGCGGCGTAGCGTCAGCCCAGCACAGCGGAGCCCCGTGTAGGCGCGCTCGGCTGCCACCGCCGTGGGATCGTTGCCATGATTGGCCTCCGCTCCTGCGCCCGCCGTCCGATCCCCCTCGATCACACCGCTCGTCGTGCTTGCCGCTTAGCGCTCGCTGCCTACGTTCCCCCACGTCAAGCCCGCCTGTGGCCACCCGACCAACACGCACGTGCGGCCTGTCCCCGCCCTCGCACCGACAGAGGCCGCCTGTGTTTGTTCCCCACTTCGCGTACGCCAGCCGAATCGATATCCCTTCGCTCGCCCCCCCCGCCGGACCACCGTAGTGCATGATTCGCCGCGTGTCCCTATGCTCCCGTGCGCCGTCTGTTCCACCTTCAACCGTCCTCACCGCCATGCGCGCCGCTTAGTCGGTTGGATTTCCACCATGCATTTCTGCCCGAGCCGACAGTTGCCAACATTCGATTCCCCTCCTTGCACATTCATCTCTACCTCCCGAACCCCGTCATTTCCCCTCCTCACGCCTGAAACGTGTTTCGGCCCAAAAATCCTCCACGGCCACCTGATGCCATCGCGCCCCCACCATGGCCGCTCTAGCTGCCAATTGTGGAGGACATGGGCCCCGGACCTAATGAGCAAATTTTAAGGCCAACTTAGAGAACAAAGCATAGGCCTAAAAATGATGAGCGGATGCAACAAGACTCGAGTGAATATCCCTACCTTGTACGATAACGGAAAGGACATAGTCTTAGTCGGACTTGTATCTTCTAGAAGGGAATCACTCTGGTTCGGTTGACTGGGATTCCTTACCTGTTAACCCGGCCTCCTTCGTATATATAAGGGAGTGGGGAGCCCCTGAGGTGGAAGAGCATATACAATCTCACTAGAGAAACCATTCAAAGGCAAGGACACAACAGCTAGAAGTAGGGTATTACCTCACCTTGAGGGCTTGAACCATCGATAAAATACGGTTCGTTTCCTTTGGCAATCCATTCAAGACTTTAGTCTCACGAGGTAGCCCCATATTCTATCTGCGATACAAACACGACAAGTTGGACTGCGTGCCAAGGTAGGGTATCAGCCTGAAATCATCTGACAAGCCTGAGGATCCAATCACCGGAGTCGGAATGGCCATCAAGTTGTACCCCGAGCAGATGATCAGCTTCAGGAGCCTCAACTTCATCGCCGACAAGTTTGACGACCTCACCATGTTCGACTCGGACTTGATCTGATCGGCCAGAAATCAAGCCGACTCCGGGCTGATACCTACTACGCGTTCTAGCAATCTTCCACAATTATGCTGTAGCAATCCCCAAGGACGCTCGGGTCCAGGGACAACTGCTTGCTTTTGGTGTTTGACTTGGACTCGGTTCTCGAAGCTAGCCGAGATCGGGCAAGAAAGAGGAGGAGATCGTCAAATCTCCCGTTCGGACCGGCAATGCGCGGATAATTTAATCACATCTGATGCGGCATGACCTGATCCCCCGGA
Source organism: Oryza meyeriana var. granulata (assembly GCA_003991445.1). Lineage (NCBI taxonomy): Eukaryota > Viridiplantae > Streptophyta > Magnoliopsida > Poales > Poaceae > Oryza > Oryza meyeriana. The sequence goes on from RYFJ01002241.1 coordinate 83,399, forward strand.
GTTCAACTCGATAATGGCAGAGCGTTACGATTGGATTCTAGGGAGGTTGAGTCGTCATACTCTACCTCAAAACTATTTTTGAATTCCGTACCTCTCAGTCGAAGCAGTTCTGCATAGTTTCTCTCCGCCACGCAAAGTCGTTCATGATGTCCAAGCGGCTCTACTCGCTACTCAGGAAGCACGCCAACATATGGGATTCAGCAAGAGGAGGAGGCCCACCGAGGAAGACAAACAGAGAGGAAGTATGGCAAGAACAGCTTGCCAGGTACGCCAAGGAGCGCGATGCCGCAACGACAAGATCTGCACAAGGCTAGGGACTCTGCTCAATCAGGATAATCTTCCAAACCAGAATCGGCGACCATGACATCGTTTGTCACTCCTCAACAGAACGTGTGGCCACTGCTACCTTACTAGATACTTACAGTTTGGCCCACAAATCCTGATCACAAAACACCCCGACGATAGCAAGGATTAAAGCCATGTCCCATGCTGCAGCATGCCAGCAGCGGGGCACAATTAGGAGACAACACCTCAGTACCATCCAATGGACGGGTTCTTGATACGTGATCCTCATCTGCCTCAGCATAGCACTAGGCTTACTGGCTCCAGTCAGCCACACGTAGAGTCGTGACCACATGTCACTTGGCACGGCAACAATACGATAGGCGGACTTGGTGGTAGGTTGACATACAAGACGACATTGCCGCGTACAACCAGTGATGCCCGGAGCCGACCTACATGCGATCTCTGGCGAAGATATCAAATCACCCGACACCTCAAGCATAGAAGGACGAGCGTCAGCGACATAGAAGATGAGAATGAGAGGCTGGGCCTCCACCACTGAGCGGTTCATCGCAATTGCCAGTCAGAGTCAGAGCCCTCACACGGAAAGCGATGAAGGCGAGTACCAGATTACCCACGAGCGTGCAACAAGATCGACTGGCCATCTGGCTTCAAGCCGGACTAGAATTGAAAAGTACGATAGCAAGACCAACCCACCCCCCCGCCCTGAGTCCTGGCTCACAGTCCCACACCTGGGCGATCGACACAGCCAGAGAGAGTTACAAAGCCCATGCTAACTACCTCCCTCGCCTTAGCCGATAACTCGAGCAAAGGCGAGGACCATGGTTTAAGCGAGGGACTTCCCCAAAGGGTGGGTCAATCGAGCTCTTGGGAGATAGAGAACTCCGAGAATGCTTTCATTGCAAATTTTCAAGGAACATGATGAAGGCCGATCTGCAAAGTAATAAAATTTATATCAACGTGCCACCCAAAGGACAAGAATGAGTCTATGTGCCAATTTCATCAAAAGGATTTTCTAAGAGGAGAGAAC